>VZTN01026410.1:367-48981 GCA_013400515.1 Erpornis zantholeuca
TAGGTCAGAATATGTAGGATATTTGCTGTTTCGAGGCTTTGATTGACCTTTTAAAATAATCTTCCATTATGTAAGTCTGTCTCTGAGTTTGGCAAAGAAGGAGAACCCAGATACCTGCCCTGCTTGTCTTGAGCTCTTGATACATGGAGCAGGATACTGGACTTCTGAGGAGGGAGTGATGGATTAAGACACTGAAGTTCACAGTCTGAAACAGTGTTGTGTGTAATATCCAGTAGTTCAAGTTTGACCCACACATTTTGCTAAATATACTTTGTTAAATAATACATACTCTAAAGTTATGAAAGAGTAGTTGAATCTTAAAGTTTTAATTAGTTTCACACTAGGTAGCAAGTACATGAAGAGCGACTTTATTTTTAGTATCATCCTCTATTGCAAGCAGGATTAGTTTTATACTTAAGAAAAAGAGTGAAACATTATGTATTAGTTTGCGTAATAGATTGATTAAAAAAAGAAAATTTAGAAATGCTGAGATATTTTGGAAGACTGTATGGCCCTGTGAATAAGATACCAGAGTTGAGTGCTATATAGGCTTTACTGTTACTGTCTTGCTTTTTTAATCTCTCATTGAACCCATTTATTCCTTTACAAAATAAGAAGAGCAAACTATGTTTTTAAGGACTACTAATTAAGTCTCAAATATTTACTGTAAAGCACAGATAAAGTGAAGAGAAACTGTTCATTGTGTATATTGGGAATTGAATTTAAGCTTTATTTCAGTATCTCATTGAGTATCTGTCTTAATATTTAAGCATCTGCTGCCATATATCAGACCTGCAGTATTTGTAACTCTGCAGGATTCTTTTTAATATAATGAAAAAAGAGTAGAGTCTAGTATCATTTATTTATAAAGACAGTATTTCATAGAGTTGAGATTTACGGTTTTAATTTTTTATATTTGCTATGCTTCCAAGGAAAAGGAAGAAGAACCTGTTAAATTCTTGGAGAAAGAGGTCAGAATATGTCATTTGCTGCTGTAGCACCAGGAACTCTCTAATACTTAACAGAAGTTGAGATTTGTAGCTGTAGTATTCTGCTGCAAGGGACATACCGCTTGATTTCTTGGGAAATTTCTTCTTCCTGGGTAGTCTTGTCACATTCATTTCTTTCTCAAGGAGCAAAAGAGGGGCTAAGAAATATTTATTTATATATTCATAAATTTGAAGACTAGTCTAGCTCATATTTGTAAATCCAATTTTTATATTCCTCAGAATGAAGTTAATAATAATCTTTCTTCCATTTTGGAATCTTACTCTTAGTTTTTCTATCCATTTTGGTTTCTTAAATTTGAACCTAGGCTGGTGTCATATATTGAAAGAGACTGGGGAGAGATCAGCAGTCATTCATTATTTTTATGTATATCTTTTTAGGTGTATATAAAATTACAGCTGTTGAAATCTTAGGGTGATGCAAGAAGGAGAAATAACACTGAAGATAGACTGTTGATGCCAAGCAATGTAGATTATTTTCATGAACTAAGATCATGCTGGGAAAAATGCATTTCAGTATAGCCATATACAAAATTATACATTTAGGAACAGAGAATGCAAAATATACCTGCACAATGGGACTTTTCCCAAAGTTACACCTTTGAGTAATGATTTTCAGACAGATTTAGGGATTATGAAGAGTAAAATGAATTCACACTATCTAAGCATGGCAGAAGAGCATTTGTTGAAAAGGACTGGGGTAAAGAAACTTATTTAATCTTTGCGTATACCCTGAAAAAAAGATAATACCACAGTGTAACAAACAGCTCCCATATTAATACTTTTAAAGTAAAGGAATATGCTCATACAACTCAAAAAAATTCAAAGACAGTGGAAAAAAGGTGTGGAAGAATTTCAAGATAACAGCTGGTGACATTTTAAAATCTGTAAATAAGAATTAAATAACTTGAATTTGAAAATAAACATTTACATCTGAAATGAAATACATTTTAAATAACGTGGCTTAGAACAAATTACAAATGAAAGTGAGTTCTGCTTGCTTTTTTTTTCTCCAGATTGTAGATGACATGTTTCAAATTTTCCAGAAACTACTGGCTTGCGACAAACAATATCATTAGAATAGGATCATTCAGCCTGGACCTCAGGGTGTCTCTAGTCCATTACCCTGCTCACAGCAGGATCAGCTCTGAGCCCAGAGCAGGACAGTTAAATATCAAAGTCTCCAAGGATGAGGTCTGCACAACCTCCCTGTGCCACTACTTGGCAGTCCTCATGACGAAAAAGTCTGAAGCAGCCATCTAATTTGAAACTCTTGTTTGAAATTACACATTTTTTTCCTCATTCTACCAGTGTACATCACTATTAAGAACCTCACTTTGAGGTCTTGTTGATGACCTTGGTTTATGTGCCCCCAAACCATATCTCCAGACTGAAAATGCCCCTCTGCCTCTCAGCAGGGCCTGTGCTCCAGCCCCAGACCATCATGGAAGGATAATGTTGACCTTCTCTGCTGCCCAAGTGCACTACTGACTCATGTGCATTTTGTTGCTTTCCAAAACACCAAGTCCTTTTCTGCACAACTTTTCCCCACCCAGCTGGTCCATAGCCTGTCATTCCCCTTGCAGACAAGTGCAGCTGAAGATCACAGAGTGGTTTGGGTTGGAAGAGACCTTTAAAGGACTTCCAGTCCAACCTCCATGCCATGAGCAGAGACATCTTCAACCAGATCAAATTGCTCAGACTTCTGTCCAATCTGATCTCAAATGTGTCCACGGATGGGGCATCTGCCAGCTCTCTGGGAAACCTGAGCCAGTGTTTCACCACCCCCTCTGTAAAAAACTGCTTCCTTATCTCTAAATAAACCCACTCTTAGTTTGAAACCATTACCTCTTTTTCTATGATAAGAAGTCCTGCTGAAAAGTTTGTCCACATCTCTCTTTTAAGCACACTTTAGTGCAGAAAGGCCACAGTAAGGTCTCCCTGGAGTCTTATCTTCTTGACACCACTCGTCACTGATGCCCACTGGGACTCTGAGCCATCAACTGTTGCCCTTGACAGTCCGGCCAGTTCCTCATACACCAAACAGTCCACCCATCAGATTAGTTTCTCTCTGATTTAGAAAGAAGGATGTTGTGGGGGACCATGTAAAATACTTAATAAATCACCTGACCATGACTGATAAATGGCATGATTGTGTTAGATAGTTATTAAATTTCAGATTGATTTAGCGCAGTTATTTCATTGTTATGGAGTGTGATGCTCCATAACAATGAAATCCGGAGAAACAGGAATTGTTTTGTAGGATCTTTGTGTTAGAAGCTTTAGAATTGCTTGCCATTTATATCAGGATTTCAGTAGCTGTGTGACTTTATCACTGCTGACCTCTCTGTACTAACATAAGAAGTTGAATAGCAGCTAGTTCAGAAAGTCGTGGTAGTGTCTTCTGGGAGCAGGGAATGTCCACAGACTGACTGTTGGTACTGTTCCACAGACCTCAAGAGTTTGTTAATACAGACTTGTTCAGATGTGTAGAATGGCTAATTTCATTTGACTGCCATTCCTGAAAAATGGTCACAGTTTTTCCATAGTTACTATATGCATTTGTGAAGTATTGTGAAGTATATATGAGCATTTGTGGAAGTATTTAATTAATACATTACTGCACAAAACTCTTTTCTTGTTTTTTTATTAGTAAATCCAGATCAGTTTTATGAGCTTTTCTTTTTTTTTAATTAATTTTAAATGTATCATAGTGCTCTAAAATAGACCCCTGCAACTTCCTGGGACACTCACATGCCTGCCAAAACTCAGGCAATAATACCTGTAAATTATTTTATCTATCTTCATATACTAGCTTATTTTTTACTTTTTTCATGTAACTGAATCAATGGCTGGGTATTACATAACCAACAGTACCATTTAAAGAAAGTATCCTATAATGTATGCTTCAGACAGTGATTAGCCTCATAAATTCTGGTTCACAGTACTTCTGTGTAATTATTGTTAAAGCCTTAGGATATTAGTAGGGCATTAAACAGGCCATCTTCTTTTCTTTACATATTGTGTATTTCTTCTGTAATTTCTCAGGAAAAAAAATGGTATTTAGATGTAATTAACCTAAAGAGCTTTTAAGAGATTACAAGTGTTAAGCTAGGCAAAATGGCATAAGCCCTTCATGTTTTATTAAAGAGCCACCTTGAATAGCTTGTACTGTCCCATGGCTTTAACAACTTAAATGTGAGAGTCTTAATTTTCACTGGGTATAATCATGATTCTATTTCACGTTTTATGCAAGCAATGTCTTACACAACCTTTTCATTTGAGCTTCTGTTTAACTTACTAAAATTTAAATTTTTCTTATGGGAAAAGAGAAATTCAAGAAGAAAGTCAAGTAACCTAAGTAATCTGTGAAAGCAAATTTGAAGAGGAAATATTCAGCATGAAACTGACATGGCATAAGTGCTCATAGTAGGATTTACAGATTTATATCTTTTCCTAAATAAAAGCTACATAATGCTTATTGGAATACTTTGAAGGCATTAGAAAAACACTAGAACTGATAAGAAACTAAATTAAACATATTTCTGTAAGAAATACTGGTAAACACATATTTCCAGTTTGCAACATTTGATATGACTATTCAGATAAGATGGATGTAACACCAGTAGTTTTTTCTTTTTACAGGAAGAGACTGATAGTAATAGACCAGTTACTTTATTTATGTTTTGGGAATAGTAGGAACTTATGCACTTAATTGTAATAGACCTCACCTTTCTTTAAAAAAAAAAAAAAAAAAGAGATTATGAAGACCATTGATGTTTTTGGTTGCAGATGTAATGTACAGAATTTATTAAAACATCTAATATTCTTTATTCTCTGGTTATGTATATTTATTGATTATTACAGATAAATAAATATGTTTGGACTCTTCTAATTGACACTTAGTGATAAAAAAGTTTCCTGATAAAGCTGCCAGGATCACTTATGTATCCTTCACCTTCATTACAGAATCATGGAATGGGTTAAGGCAAAAAGGATGGATCCAGTCCAGCCTCCATGCCGAAGCAGGGCTATAATAGAGCACGTTGTCTACTATTATGTCCAGACAGCCTTTGAATATCTCTAGTGAGAAGTTCCTCAACCTTTCTGGATAATCTGTTCAGTTCTGAGTCACCTATTCAGTAAAGTTCTTTCTTATGTTCGTGTGGAACTTCCTGTGCATCAGTTTCTGCCCTTTGCCTCTTGTGTGGTACCATGTTGTCCTTTGCTTGGTACCGTGGAGCGGAGCCTTGTCCATACTCTGGCCCTTCTCTGCAGACACTGACAGACATGGGTGAGATCTCCTCTTAGTCATCATTCCTTGATGCTGAACAGGCCCAGCTCCCTCAGCCTTTTCTCATGAGAGCTCCAGTCCCTTTATCATCTTTGAAGCCTCTGCTGGACTTGCTCCAGGAGCACCTTGTCCGTTGTCCTGAGAAGCCCAGCACTGGACACAGCACTCCAGATGTGCCTCACCAGGGCTGAGTAGAGGGGCAGGTTCACCTCTCTCACCTGCTGGCAATGCTCTTCCTGATGCATCCCAGGATCCCTTCTTGGCCCCAAGGGCACTACTGGCTCATGGAGAGCCTTTTATCCACTCCCAAGTCCTCCTCCGAGCTGCTTTCCTGCAGGTCCATAAACCTGTCCAAGTCTGTTATTCTTCCCCAGGTGCAGGACCCTGCACTTGCTTTTGTTGAATTCCAGATGATTCCTCTCTGCCCACCTCTCCAACCTGTTGAGGTTCTTCTGAAGGGCTGCACAGCACTCTGAGGTATCAGCCACTCCTCCCAGGTTTGTGTCATCAGCTGACTTCCTGAGGTATGCACTCTCTGCCTTCATCTAATTTAAACAATACTGGGCCCAGTATTCTGTGATAATTAATGTCACCATTAATGACAGACCTCCAATGAGACTCTTTACCACTGATCATGACCCTTTGAGAATTCCTGTTTGACTGGGTCTCAGTCCACCTCACTGTCCACTTGTCCAGCCTAAACTTCCTGAGTTTGCTGATGGGAATATCATGGGAAACAGTGTCAAAAGCTTTGCTGAAGTCCAAGCAGACAGCTTGGAGACATCTAGCACTCTCCACGCATCCAGACAGTACTAAAAATAACTAATGCTGCCTTTGGAACTCTGGAAAAGGAGTTGGTATTGATATGGCAAGTATGATGCCTTCTTCTTCCCCTGTATTTTTATACTACTTATTTTCTGTTTATGTATCATCTGTTCTATATTTGGAAATTAATATATACATAAATTGTTTAGGGCTGCATTTACCTGAGCTTGGTTTGAAATTTTTTATTTCCAATAAATTGTCATTAGTATTTAATGTAATAGGAGTTGCATAATAATGTAAAAAAACCCCAGTAACAACCAAGCCCCAAAACAAAACATAACACATGTAAGTAGAGAACTGTACAACATTTAAACTGTTACCTTTCTGTGAATATGTTATATCCTCTGATGCAGATGTATGTATTGTAATACCCAAATGTAGTATCAGATTATTAGAAAGAGATTGTTAAAACATCTAGGAAAGAGCTAGATATTCAGTAAGTTGCTCCCCTTAGTTAGCTGTCATTCCATAGCAATCACTTGGTGCTTTAGGCACTGAAGTCTGTAAGCTGATCATGTACAAACTGGTATTTCCTAGTAGTACAGAAGAGAAAAGGTTCATTGTTTCAGTGCTCATGGAGTATTAGGCAATCTTGTTCTGCTTTGGGTGGCTCAGGGCTCGTGACATGGTAGTATGCTCCTTGACTAGCTTATTATTACCATGCTAACAGCAGTCACCTGTTCATGCCCTTTGCATAGTGAAAATGAAAACAAGTCTTTTGAACACAAAAGATGAGGAGAGATTTATCCTGAGCCCCAAAAGTGAAGGTGATGAATCAGGCCTGAGCAGAAAGAGAACCCGATCGTTCTTTGAAAAGCACTACAAGAAGCTGCCTCCTGCTATGCATCTACTAAAAATAGTGGTGCCATGTATTGCTAAGAGGAACCTTTGGTCTCCACAGAAAGAAAGTATATCAAAGTTTCATTGTGTTTAGGGCTTTTAGTGCCAGGAGAATAAATTGGTCCTGTTACTATAAATTCACTTTCCAAACAATCTTTAGAAAGATACTCCTGTGCTGCTCGTTATTGTTACTGTCTGAAGATGCTGCATATGAGACATTTATACTTCATTAGGTAACACCATGGATAAAATCATTATAGGGAATGTGGAAAAGTAAGAACAGTGGGGGTCACTTGTTTAATGAAAAGGTGATGAGCCAAGAGCTTTATGGGTGCTGGGAGATAGTCATAATAGGGACATATATTCAATTAGAGATTCTAATACTGCTATGCCTGATAGAAGCTTAAGCTCCCTCATCTGAAGTAACCATCTTGTTTTTTCTCCTTGCTTGTGACTGCAAGTCAGAAAATTACTTTAAAAGAAGTACATGAATAATCCCGTGCTTTATTTGGTTGCTAAAATCTTGCTAGTCTCATTTGGATATATTCAAGTAACTAATTTGAGCATATGCTGAAATACTTTGTTGAATTGACTCTTAAATTGGTAGAGTGGAAGAAGGAGTTATAATCTCTTTTTTCCTGCAGTATTTCATCTTTGAAAAAAATGGATTTGAATGAAACTGCTATTGTGAGGAGTATGTAAAAATCAACTTCTATTTCATTGCTGAACTGATTTAAGAAAGAGGATTGCCGATGTTAATTTAAGCACTTCACAAAGATTTATTCCTGGATAGAACTTCTTTACAATGACAGGAAAGTGGTTGTGGAATATCTGTACTAACATTTATAATGATTAAAGTTACATTGCTTTGAGCCCATTAAAACCCAGTTAAGCATATTGAATTTTAATCTGTGGAGACGAAAGAAGTTGGATGCATGTTGGTTCTACAAGATCCAGACGTATGTGCTTCTTCAGGACCTAAGTTTTATGGCCATACTTTTTCTCAGTTCTCATAAGATCTGCATTATGTTACTTCTGTTTTCCTAGTTCACTCATGTCCTAATTTATAGACCCTATAATAGCATCAAAAATGCTATTTTTTGCAGCAGTTCTGCACCAGGTTATCTCTCTAAATCTCAGTGCCAAATGGTATTGGAAAGGAGAAGATTTTCTACAGAAGTAATTTTCTTTATATTATTTTCCAAAAAAAATTTTAAAAGTAGTGTCGATACAATATTTATGAATTTTGATTTAATTAAAACATTGAAATCTTATCTTATAGTTATCTGTTACTCAGGTAGCAGGTATTTACTGGGCAAATATTTGTTTTTATTTCATAATACTGGTTGACAAATTACTGGAGCTAGTGCAATATGCCAATTGTCATCTTAAAAAGTGTGTATTTGCAATAAAATCATAGGTCAAAGGATTATAGACACCTGAATTTTATGGATGCAGTTAAGCCATGCTGTCGTTGGTATGTTTTCTTCACCAGCTGCTTCTCCGAGCTGTGACATGACCAGAGTGTGGGGTGTTTCAGGGCCTTGGGCCCTGCTGGACTGGACTTTGGCCAGCAGCACCCCTGGTACCTTGCCAGGCTTCCCAGCAGTGGAACCTTTCTGCCTGCTGAGGTGTATCTGGTAATGTGAGCTGGACCTTTAATGAAACATGGTGAAATTCAGCAACTTCCTTGGAAACACACGTTGAAAATTTTCCTGTCGCTTCTCAGTATAACAATGCCAAAAAGTTTCTAAGTTGTTGTATGGAAAAAAGTGGCCCAGAAATATGTGACACAAAATAATTTCAGGGAACCCTTCAAATGAGAAAAAAATTACATTCTATCTTGATCTTAGTGTTTCTTAAATGAACAAAAAGTGTCAACTTTTTGTTTAATATTGCATTTTCTCTTCAGAGTACTGTATACTAATGTAGACTGTCTACATATGTTCCATTTAGCCGTCATATCGTCTCATTTTTAATTCTGTAAAAAACAGCAAACTAAAATGAAACTATGGATGTATAGCTTTTCTTTGGTTTGGGCTTCGTTTTTTTCAAATTTCAAGAAAGCAGTAAGTGCAGTTAACATGCAGTTAATTACCTATTAAAGAGAAAAAAGGAATCAACAGAATGTAACAAACGGACACTTTAAAAATACTTGCCCAGTATTCTGTGGACCATGATTGTCTCGATTATCTTTGCGTAGACTTACAAAAAAGATAGGGCACATTTGGAAGTTTAAAACACAACTTGCTTATAATTCTGGAAATGAATGCAGATTTAGCTCATTAAAAACCTCTTAAAATTCTCCTGCTGCTCTAATGAAGTGGTAGGGAAAATTCCCAGAAAAGAGAGGGAAGGAAGCACTGATTGCAAAGTAGTTATAGTGTAACTTCTAACTTTGCCCATCAAGTTGTGATACAGCTTATAAGAAAGATCCAATTGTCAAGAAATATAAGTAAAATATTTGTGATTATTAAAATTCTGGGTATTCTTTCTATTATCTTACCATGAGATGGTGATGTTAAATCTGCTGTATAAGGATCATACAGCCACAACTCAATTTGATTCTAGGCCAGATCAATGTTTCTTTTATAAAAATATTCCTAAGAAGATACCCAGTGGCATAAAAATACAATAACAAGTTTTCTAAGTACAACTAATTAGAACTTTGTTAAGATTGTTCTTGACTACAAGCAGGAAAATACTTGGAAAAGAGTCTGATAGTACAGCATTTAGGGATTGTAGGTGGGTTTCCAAGGCCTCCTGGAACATTTCATAGGTACAGATACTTAAAGGATTTGGAGCATGTTGTTTCTCCTCTCTCATTGCTTCTTAGGCAGTGCCATTTTACCTTTCTTAGTTTAGAATAACACCCCTTTACCTTTCCAAGAAACTTTTAGTAAAATAGCATTTATCTTATTTTATATTCAGACAGGGAAAGGGGATGTGCCAAAGGAGAAGAGTCTGTCTAGAGGCATTCTGAACTTCTGTCTGTGCTCACAGTGCTGAGTTGCTGACTTTTTTGGCTCAGATTAACTTGAACAATTAAGGATGAAAAGTTAACGTTGCAAAAGATTCGCCCACACACATGTTTTTTTCTGTGAGAAAGTACTTGCAGGGGAAAAGCCTGTGCAAAAAAAATGGACACCTGCTAAATGCATAATTAGATATATTTGGCCTGAAACCTGTGCACATTCGTTGTGTGCTTCAAAATTTCAGTCCCTCACAGCTACCACCAAAACCTGTGAAGACCTAGAGGAACTGCCAGCAACTACTTTGCTTGTGCCCAGAGAAACCTGAGCTTTTTATTCAGTTTTTTTTTAATGATAAGCAAAGATAGGGCAGCGCTGCCAAGTGCATGTGCTCTGTTCTGATCTGCTTTCTGGATCTGCCAGCTGCAGAACAGCTGTGCTGGCCTGAATGATGCCAGAACTGCAGGCAGCCCTGCAGACAGCCTTTGTGCAGACAGGCAGCAGCAGGGAGAGCTCAGATTAATGAAATCTGTTCTTCTCTGACCTCTTTTAAGGGAGTAGGGATAGGCAAGCTGGACCCTGGTGACAGCCTGGCTTGGCATCCATGTGACAAGCCAGAAATCATACATTATTTCAGTGAGTACTGAATGAATTTGTTCTAAGGTTTTTCAGGAAAGCCAGACGAAGTGACTCTGTCCAGTGCTAGTATCTTGGTGTTCTAGGTGGAGTGCTGCTGGTAGTCCTGCTACACCTAATGTTGTATCCTATTTTATGTCTGTATCTCTGCTGCTGTCTTTATAACTCCCATGGAAGAATTTATGTTTAGCTTTCCTTGCTTTATGATTAGATAGAGTTTGCTAAAATCTGGTTTCAAAATTCCATGTTTGAAAATAGAGAATTTTCTGGATATCAACTCTTAAGCTGAATTTTCTCCTCTCTTCCCTGCCATCAATACATTAACAACAGAAGATGATAGGAAAGGAGGGGATGAGAGACAGAGGAGACCTGCGGAGGGCCAGCTGCACAATTATGTTGTAAATCCTATGAGGCACAGGCATAAGGAGGAAAAGGATGGGAACAAAACTGATTATTTGCTGATGTTACCAGGTTAAGCATATTAACCTGCTGCCTCCAGAAAACATTATAAGGGTCTAATAATTGCTAGTCCTTCTCACAATTTTTTTTACTCTAACATTAATGCAATTAGTCTAGATTAGGTAGATTTTGTACTTTATCTTTTCTTTATGCTTTTTATAATTGGAATTCATATGTCTTGGCAAGTTCTTTCTCCCCTGTTCACGTGTTGCTCCCACAGTGGCGAGCAACACTGGTGGAGGTCAAAATCAGACCCATCAGTGCAACTTGTAAGTGGCTTAAGCGCAGCTAGAAGTGTTTTGCGGAGCTGTTGCATTTTTATGTGATGTTTGCCCTGAATGATGTCTTTCCAGCAATACGTACACCACCAATAAAATAAAATTTAAAAAAATAAAATAAAAAAATGAGCCATGAGGTACCTGCCCATATTCACAGTTTCTTTGGAAACAAGAGAGAGAGAGAGAGATTTCTTTGTCAGTACATAGTGCATTGCACCAAATATTTTTACACCCATTTGGGAAATCGTGTGGTGTCTGTACCTTCCCAAAAGCTTTGACTAATGTTGCCATTGTATTAGCTGCAGGCTATGAGCTTTCCTGTCATCCTTTCTGCATTTTTGATTGACCTTAGGCATCTCATGTCATGATGGCTTTTCTGATGCTTGTCCTGCTGCTGCTCATAATTCTTTTCTCTCTTGACTCAGAACACAGTAGTGTTTTCTGCTTGCTTTCTCTAAATTAGGTGCGTGTAGATGGCCTATAAAGTTCTGTGCTGTTAACCCCAGAACTTTCTGGTATTTGGATATTTCATGACTGGTTAGTGTTTTGAAATGAAGAGATTTTCTTGAGTAGTAATTTAAATAAGATTCCCTAGTTTGATTAACATTCACATGCTGAAATAAGGCTTTTGTTTGTACACTGTTCTTCAAACCACATTTCTGTAACTTCTACAATTTAAAAATAGTACAGTTCTCTCCGCTTTGCTTAATCTATTTTTATTGTTCCACTCAAATCACCTATATCACTGTAGATTTTCTATTTCTTGCTCTTTGGAAATACTCATTTGAGTATCTTGATGTTGCAGATCTTCTAACCATTGATAGCTGTCCCAGTGGTGCTAACTTGGTCAGTTGCAGAGAGTGTGTGACATGATCAGTTTTCTATTTACGTTGCATTGGTGTGCTTGTGAATTTGACCAAACTCTTCCAGCAAACCTGAGCCGAGACATTTGGAAAAAGGAGTTGTGAAATATGGTTAAAAACATTGATTTTTACTGGCTAGTACAAATGAAATTCATATTAATCTACACAATACTGACTGGTATTTTAGGATATATTTATTACTCTGTGTTGGTCCATTTGTTTGTGACTTCAACTAAGTTTTATGAAAAAATGATCATCCGTGTGCATTGGTGCCTGAATTTTTTCACTCTCTTGCACTAATCAAACTACTTAAACAAGCATGGCAGACATTTCACTGTTTTTGAGAACTGTAGATCATTTCGCAGATCTAACACTATCTTCAAATTTCTCAACAAATTTGATGAAGGCTACTCGATAACTGGAAAAGCTGTGTGTGGAAAAAACAGTTTTGGGATCTTAGTTTTCCTTAATGGCTTTCTGAAAGAGTTACATACCTAATTTAACTTGAGTGAGCAATGTTCTTGCCAGAACACTCATGGTCCAAGCTTTGTGTAATGCTTATTTACATTGCTGGTACCACAACTGAGACCCATTCTTTGGTGTCTTGCTTCCAGAATGAATGAAGGCTGTGTGTTAGTTGGAAACCCATTTAACTTCTGCATTTTCATGTCTGTATGCTAGTTTCTCACTGTGAGGCAGCATTATTGCTAGTTTTGAAAAAAAAATTGCTACTTTTTTCAGTAATTCTGACTTTTTCAACCAAAGTCAGTCTCTTTGCTTGAGTAATATTGACAAACAAGAAGAATGCTAGAGTCTGAAATTCTGACAAAATTGTTAAAAAAGTTTCTAGTCTAGTCATCTTTTTGAGTATCTGCTAAACTACAATGCAAGACAGAAGGTGCTGTCTTTTCTACTAATAAAAAATGGACTACTCAAAAGAAATATTGATCAAAACTGGGGAGTTTGAACAAAGGAGTAGCAACTCAACAAATGCAGTGTTTCTTTTGGCACGGGTGACTAAAAGCACCAGTTGGAATAGGTAATTTCCTTCACCAAAGGAAATCAAATACTCTGATTAAATTTTTCTTTCTCCTGTTTGACAAAGCCATAGTTATTCCAAAATTTATCAGCCTCTGCGGTGATATCCCAGACTGTTTTTGTTTAGAAACTGAGTTGTGCCTCAGGATGCATATATTGGAAAACAGAAAACTTGCATGTCTGTGGTTGACAAGCAGTCTTGTAATATGTGGTAGGTTTTGCTACCAGCTCTTAAATTCTTCCATCTCATGGTTTTTCCAGCACCAGATGGCAATATCTCTGTGGCATTCCACTGAAAACTGATAAATTTCACATGGATTCTCGGGGATCAGTGCCTAAGTGAATTTTAACTGGTTTCAAATCTGGTTCACAGTTAAGGTATTTGTCACCCAGCAAACATCACATGTGATAGATGTCATGTAATGGAAAAATAAGTCCCGCCTGCATATTTCATTTTATCAGTCAGTGTATTCTTTCAAAATAGCTTTTAGTTTTATAATAAAGAAGAGATTTAATTAATCCAGGAAAACTCTTCAAATTATTGATCCCATCTTGTTAGTTATTAGATAAGAAATTTTTTTTGTATATCATCCTAATTAAGCATGGATGCAGCAGTTATTATTGTGGTAGTATTGCTCCGGCATTATTTGATTATGCATTTTGTGTAAATAGTCTTGGTTTGTTTTGTCCCTTAATTCATAATTGAAAAGCGTATGACTGAATGTATGACTTCATATTCTGATGCCTGTTGCTGGAATCGTCATCAGCTGTGTACTGGTGTCTCCCTGTTGCTTCTTTTAACAAATGATTTAAGAGATCAACATCTCATTAAATTTTAGAAGTGCATTGGAATAAAATGGTGCTATGGAATATATGACTTTCAGCTGTGCTTTTTAGACTTTAATTGCAATTGAAAGTTTATGAGTGAGATACCAGAAGATTTTTTTTTTTTTTTTTTTTTTTTTTTTNTTTTTTTTTTTTTTTTTGCTTCAGAGCAAGTTATGATAAGGTGACCAACTAAAATCAGTGAAATGTTAACCCTTTCAGTTCTCCATTTATTTCCAGTGCTTCTGATTTTATAATAAAGCAATAACAAAGCTGGTTTGACTGCAGATGTCCAGCGTTTTTGAGCTGTATATCAGCAGCTCAAAACTTCCTGGAAATTTTCTGCTACATGTTACCATAAAAAATGTTTGAGAAAAACAGCAGTTTTTGCTCAGGCGTATTTATTTCTATTTTTACTGTTTCAGTGTAGTACAAAACACTAAGTCCTGCTGGATTTCACTGAAGCCTACATGAATTGAAAGGACTCTTTGGAAGACCTTTAGTCTGGACATTGCAGAATGATCTGGAGCTCCATGTGTGCTTTAAATATCTTTTCAGCACAGAAGGGTTCTAAACAGATGCCATGTTTGGCAAAACAATTCCCTTGTTGCTCTTCACTTTGTAACTGAGTCTGACTCTGTCATTACTTGAAGTCAGCTATAGTGAAACATGCATGATAAGCAGAAAAGGAACATTTTTGTTTATACATGTTTGCAGTTTCCAATATATAATTTCTCATTGTATTTTCTTTCTGTGTCTGATGCTGTGAAAAGCAGCAAATGAGAAAAGCGAAGCTCGTTGGATAAATTTAGAATGGTGGCTGTAGAAAATTGAGACCAGGTGTGTCTTTGCCTCTTGCTTTTCTTCAGCCACTCAAGAGAGGGGATTATCCCACTACTCAGCGTTGGTGAGGCCTCACCTGGCGTGCTGAGGGCACACTTTAGGAAGGATGTGAAAGCACTGGAATGCATCCAGAGGAGGGCAGCTGAGCTGGTGGAAGGGCTGGAAGGGCTGTCCTGTGAGGAGCAGCTGAGGAGTCTGGGTTTGTCCACTTTGTCCAGGAAAAGAGGAGGCTGAGGCCTCACTGCTCTCTTCAGCTTCCTGGGGAGGGGAAGTGGAGAGGGAGATGCTGATCTCTTCTCTCTGGGGTGCCATCATCCAGAGTATTAGTGAAGATGTGAAACAGGACCCAGTATTGGCCCTTGGGGTACACTGCTAGTAGACTTTGTGCCAATTACCATCATTCCCTAGACACAGCCTTTCTGTCACTTTTCAGTTCATTTTGCTGTCTGCTCCTCCACCTGCTCTTCACCAGCCGCTCAGGAAGGATCTTACAGAAAGCAGTGTTGAAAGCCTTGGAGAAGTCAAGGGCAGACAATATCCACTGCTTTCACCTCATCTACCAAGCCAGTCATTTCATCATAGGTAATGATAAAGTTGGCCAAGCATGAATTGCCCCTGGTGAATCCATGCTAACTATTCTTGATGATCTTATTGTCCTTCTTATGCCTGCTGATGGTTTCCAGAATTAGCTGATGCATTGCCTTCTCATGGATCAAGGTGAGGCTGACCAGCCTGCAGTTCCCTGGATCATCTTTCTTGTCCTTCTAGAATATAGTGACATTTGCTTTTCCTTAGTTCTCAGGCACTTCTCACAGTTTCTATGATCATTCAGAAGTTTCTGAGAGTGGCTTTGCAGTGCCATTTGCCAGTTCCTTGAGCACTCGAGTGCATCCTGTCAACACTGCTATATTTATTTGTGTTTAGTTTGTTTTGCTACTCTTAAGTAGCTTCCAACACAGGTACATCTTTGCTCCAGACTTTTCCCCTGGTCTCTCAGAGGTGGCATTCATAAAGGCCTGCTCATGAAAACTGAGAGGAAGGCAATCAGTACCTAAGCCTTTTTCCTGTTCTGTGTCCCCTGCTTCATTCAGCAGAAGGCCCAAATCTTTTCTACCCTTTCTTTTGTTCTCTCTGTACTTACAGAAATCCTTTCCATTGTCTTCAGCATCCTCAACTGGACTTAACTCCATTTTGGCTTTGACTTTCTTTCCTAACCTCATCTCTGGATGATTGAACAGTGTTTCTGTATTCCTCCCACATTATCTGTTCATGTCTCCACTTCCTGTATCTTCTCTTTTTGTGTCTAAGTATTGCCAGGAGCTCCTATTCCTATTTCTCTCGTAGAAAAGCCCGACACAGAATTGCTGTTTTTCTTCTGCTTCCTAAAGAAACTTTAACAATTATCAGAGGATTTAAGCAAGCATTCTTTTTTCCATTTCTTTGCAAGAGGGAAAAATCTTCTAATTTCAAGAATATTGGGAGCCAATACCTTTGTCTGCTACATGAAATGTTGAATATTCTGAGGTAGATTTATTGAAATTTTGTATAAATGTCTGTGTGTATGAGATACCTTTGTTTAGCGTTGGACTCTTACTTTATGTTTTCAGGTATCACCACTTGTATAGATCACAGAAGTTGTGTGGGAGCTCATTTGAAATGTATAATGGTATCAGAAAACTTAGTATTTCTTCCTATGCAGACTTATATTTTTCTCCATAGCTGGACAAAATGAGCTTCCAAGGTCAACAGCTTTCAGGAGTATGTAACCATTTTACAGAAAGTGAGCTTGAAGGGTAATACTCCCTTGTTTTTGAGAGCTTGACTCTTATTCCTGTAGTGAGAAGTCCTTTAAGGTTTTTTTTAACCCCTTCACAGGGGTTAATTTTCTCTAGAGACATACATGTGAGAATTTAGCTTGGATGGTTTTGGCTAGTTATTCTTTTATTGTTGTTTCTGTTTTTCTTCATTCCATACAAACAGTTAAATGAATAAGAGGGTTTGGGCTTTTTTTGTGTTATTGTTTGGTTTTTTCTCTCCCAAGATATCAGCCAATATAATAGACCTCTGTAGCTGCAACGCTTTCTTGAATGAGCTGCATCTGTGGGAAAGGAGTATTTATGGTTTTTAAAAATGATGATCTTTCTAAAGCTGTATTGGCAAGATTTTCTGTTGTCAGCAAGTGGAATATTGTTTTCATTACTTCACCTTTTAAATACTGCTCAGGGAGTTATGAACAGCATAATTGAGGTATGAATGATACATCAATTTCCTTTGAGAATGATAGAGATTAGTGCCTGACTGTTAACACCTCCTAAACCTTTTTTGCAGTATATTTTCATACCAAGCCAGTTATATAGCCAAGATGTTGCTATAGAATAATATTTTTGGACAGAAAAGACAACTTTCAGTTGTTTTGTTATTACAGTTTTAGCACAATCTTAATTTATGTATGCTATTTTACTTATAAAATTCTAAAGGTATTTTGGGACAGGAGACACCATGCAATAGTTCCTTGCCCACTGAGTGCATTGATGTTTACCACATAAAGAACCTACAGTTCTGCTAACAAGCCATAAACCCTTACCATTGCCTCACCAATGTTGTTGAAAACCAATTGTTTTGAGTAGATGATCTGCTTAAGGGAGATAATATATATGTATATGTGTATAGGGAGCAAATCACGTCTCTTCTTCTTAAAGCATTTAGGCTTTGTAACAAGCCATTCCTTTACCCCATTGTCAGGAAGCATGTAAAGGTTTGGCCGGGTGTCAAAGCAGAAAAAAACATGGTTTTTAATGACCAGAATCATCTGCCCATTCTAAGAAAATTTTCTTAGATACTTGAATGCACTGCATGCATGTGGGCAAGACCATAAGTAAATTTTTGTGGGTTTCTACAAAGTCTGTAATTCCCTACATAATATCATTGTAAGTGAGTTCTGTAGCAACTTCCATGCAACTAAGTTCAGTGTCTTTTAGGTACATCTAACTGATACACTGTTTTCAAATGCTCCCTTCAAGGGCAAAGCAATCATAAGGAGTTCAAAGGCAAGTTTATCTGAGCCCTGTGCTGTGAAGTGTGGAGAATGGGCTCTTTGGTATTGGGTTTTTTGTGTTTTTCCTTCAGTTACCTGTTTTCACATATATGTCCCATTGCAAAAAGAATCAATATGACACCCTGGTAGGATTAAAGTATCCAGAATAGAATGTCAGTACACTAAAAGTGCACTTATAAAGTCTAGGACAACTGAAAGAAAATAATTCAAGGTAGAAGTGACTTGGTGAGTACCCACAGAACCCACAGTATTAAATACAAACCTACATACTGTCAAAGAAAGACTTGGATCTGTACACCTGCCCAATTCTTCTAAGACCTTTTCTCACATTGACCTGAGATGATATAGATAAGGAACTTTGATATTAATGAAGAAGAAACAGAATAATATACTTTCACTTACAAAACCAGAAACAGAGTCTCTTCTAGAGGAGTAGAGAGTAAGTAAACATCTTTTGTCATGTCAGACCACACTGTACCATATCACTAAGTGATTCATCAGGGCTTTTCCCTCACCTTCTTTGAATGTCCCCACATTTTAGAGTAGAAAATAACATTATACTTGAATTATAAACTTTAAGTTTATAATTCTAGGCATCATATGTATTTGCTTTAAAATTATAGTTCAGGCAAAACACCCTGTATCAGCTAAGGAGTTAATGGTTCAAAACCAATAGAATTAACAGAACTAGGTAAACGAATTAAACTATGGAATGACAGAATGCACTAAATAGTATTTTATGTAGTTAGTGCTTTATAGAGAATGCTTTGCAGAGGTAAAGCATAATGGACTAATAGTGTGGTTTAGGTTCACAATGACAGCTTTAGTATTCTAGAAGTTAGGTGGAGTTAAAGCACAGAATTTTCTAGTACCAAACTAGTACTGAAAAGTAAGTGTACCCAAAATATAATTTGTTCTCGTCTAAATTTTCTACTAAGTTTAATGAGGAAGATGATTATGGATTTTTAATTTACAGGAGTTACATTTACCTGAATTTTTCGGCACTAGACATGAGTTCTTAAGTTTGTTTTTTTTACTCTATATTTGAAATGAGGTGTAAAAGATAATAACCTTATTTGTGTATTTATGATCGATTTTCAAATTTCCAGGAATGAGATTCTCTGGTCTCCTGTAATGCACTGCCATGTCATATTCAAGGGGTTAAACTCAGTTCAGTAAAATATTTCTTGATTAGCAAAACAAGCAAGCCTCAATGTAAATACAGTAACTTAAAGTCAAGTACTTTATTCAATGTTTTGTTGAAAAATTGTGAACTTAAACTGATTTTACCCCCTAACAAACTGTAGATCAATGTAGGACCACATTTTTGTAAATCCACAATGCTTGGTGTTCCTCCTTCTGCTTTCTTGAGTGTTTGACCCATGTTTTTTTCAATGTTTTGATGTCTGTATTTCTTAATTGTGTTTTTGAGGTTTCAGCCATTTCCTAGCTAGTATCTTCTGATCAATTTTTAAGCTCCTTGTGCTCTTCCCACAGCCAGTTTTTTTTCTTGTGAATGGCTGTGCCTGTATGAGCAGTGTTCAGCAACTTACCAGGGCTTTCAGACTTCGTGAACTACAGTCTGTAGTTCTGTTACAGTTGTGTACTGGCCACTCCTTAGTATTGCTTTTTTAAACTTCTTATCTTTTACAAAACAAGTGTATATATAAGAATAATTTGAAAATATCTCTATCTTAATTAAGCATATGTTAAAAATTGTGGAGTGCTGAATCTAACAGCTTTATTTCATATTACAGACATAAAATTATTTTCTTACCTAATTTGCATCAATCAAACATTTATTGATGTGTGTCCTTCAATAATAGTGAAATTACTTATGAGAAATGATGATTTACATTTAATTTTCATTAATTTTCATACTTAATTTATGATAATTTTAAAATCAAATAAATGATTTAGAACTTAATGCAATGAAATAACTCACTAGATTTTCACTTACAAGTGAAAAGTACCTTAAAAGTAAGCAGATTTTAAAAGCTGAAATGCCACTAAATATTTAAACGGGACAATAAATAGATAAACAATTGTACGCTTTCTAAGAGGTGGGATAGGCAAAAATTATTAAATTTGTAATTACGTCATGAAGTGACAGCTCTTCTGTTAGATTTATCATTTAGTATTTGCTACATTGAGAATAATCAGAAAATCAACTAACTGGCTTTCACATTTGGCATTAGTTTATGGAAGTTGTTGTATTTACTATTCAATGCAGATTCTTCATGAAAAGCAAAATATAGCTTTGGTTGAAATACTAGCTAATAGGCATGAGTAATTAAAGTAAGATATTCTATAATAAAAATACATCTTAAATATTTGTGTAACACTGGCTCAAATTTAGGGTCACTGCTTTTGTGTCCCTGCAATAAAGTATGGTTTTTCAGGGTATTTTGAGTCTTCCTAAAATAACAATACATAACGTCTTTTAAGTAAGCTCAGTGTATCTTTGCCAAGGCTGTTTTTGGGAAGCATATAATGTGTTTTAAAAATATATATAATGAAGGCTGAATTGAAGCTTATATCCATGTAGTTTTGAAGTATCTGCAGGTAGATTTTTTTTTTACTTTCTATGAACAGTTCTTCTCTTTAAAAAGGATTTGAAAATACAGTTAGGAACAATGTTTGTTTTAAGAGTAAGTCCAACATATTAGCATAGATTTAAACAAACTTTCGAATACTTTTTAGTCAAATCTCTGAACAAATAAAGACTTCAAAATTTTTAACGCTCAAATATATGTATTATAGAAGTAGTTCAGATGATTCAATATTCTGAGAAAGAAATTTAATAATAAGATGATTTTGTTCTAACTTAGTGCTATAATTTGTTGTGGAGGGCATTGTAATACTACTAAATTAGCTCAAATTATCAGTTTTTATTTTCATTGGTGTGTGCTAACTGCTTAAGACAAGTAATTGAAATTATTATAAAAATCCTGTAAGATTAAATCAATAATGAAGGACATTGTGACTTTAATTTTTCACTTCAGACAGTTGAAAACTAAGCTATTCTTTAATTATGTTTTAGTCCATTAAGTGTTTTGGACTTCTTGTTGTCTGTGTTCTGAACATCACTGTTTGCACATAATTGTTTATGTGTGTAAATTCTCCCGTTCTTTGTAGTGCGAAACAGGTAGTTCTGGAACTGTTAGAAATGTTACTGAATTTCAGGCATTTTTTGCTGCTCAAATGGGTCATTTATTGAAAATGGAAAGACTTCAGATTAGTGATTGTTTGAGGTTGCTTTTGTTGTCAAAGCTGGAAACTTAATGCTAGTGTGTAAATTGTCACCTGACTGTATATGCACTATGGGGTATATGCACTATAGTGTATATGCACTAAAGGCTTCAGCTTTTTATTTTTAAAGAAAAAAAATCCCAATCTTTGACATGTCCAGTTTCTGTGTTTTCTCTTAATTTTGACCCTCTAGTTGGCAGCACCTCTTGAAGAATTGAGCCAGTAATTGATGTGTAATTAGTAATGTGTAACCTATGAGTGAACCTATGAGTACTGATTCTGCCTTTCTTAATCGTGAAAGTTGTTGTGCTTCATTTTTAAATGCAAGACAATTAAGTCTGTGATTTTTGTGCTAACAGCATCAGCTTCTTTGTGCTTCTTCTGCCTGTGTTATTTGTGCACATGATTTTGAGAGTGAGGGGAGAGGGGCAATAGACTGTGTGATAATGCTATTGAGCCATCAAGAAGCTGCCTTGTAATCACAAGCCCGTAACTTCTCACTGCCTAGCAGAGCACTGAATGCAGATCAGGGACTGTGATGTGCGAAGAAATGTAAAAAATGTAAAATATTTTGAGCTTCATTTTCAGATTCAGAGGCTAATCTTTGGGGAGAAGATGATAGGCTATAAATCAAACAATAAGGTACAAATCATGTCAGTTGTATAAACATTTATTTTGCCAGCAAATTAATTAAATGCCGCTTGTTCCCCATAGGGCATGAAGATGCATCCAGGAAACCTAGCAGTAGCCATATTACACACATTCAAATAGTCAATAAGGTGTGCAGTGTTCTGTTCTCTTTTCCATTTTCTGATAGATGTATGAGATTCAGTTATACCAATTTGATGGTTCATTTGGGCTGTGTTCACTCACTAGAAGTTCTGGGTAATGAAAACCAACGTTTTGCTTGCTTGTAAATAATGGATTTTGAGATTTTTTTGGCATCTTCAAATGTAATACAGAGGAATAATCTCTCAAGGAGTATCATGAAAGCCTACAGAATTAAGCAGAGTCATAATGAAGAGTAAGTGAATAGCAACTTCCAGTGTCTTTTTTCTCTTTTTTTGCTGAGTTGTGATTTCTTTTCCTATAATTAGATCAAATACATTTGTTAAGTGCATAAGTGGAAGTATTACTAATAAGCTGAAAGCCGAATACGTAAAAGTTAAGAAGCCCTTAATGTCATATATGAATTTCTGCCTTAATCTATTCATATGTGCTTATCCTTAGCCTCTCAGAAATGAATTTTGTTTGTGAAATTAGTATTTTCCAAGTTCTTTGTAACTTAGTGCATGTTTTAAACAATGGATTACTGAAGCATACTTCTTTTTTTCATAGTGCATTTGCATATAGCGCAAATTTAAACATATAAATTAACACGTAAGTGATGTCAACTTAATGAAACTCTCCTTTCTGAAAGCTGAACTAGACAATCCGGTTTTCCAGTCACATGGAATTAATTGTGGAATTCTTTCATCTTTGTCTTACTGTCATGGCTTTTTTCAAGGGAATAGAGGAAATGAATTTAGTTGAGATGTTGTCATCAGCAGATCCTATACATAAAATATTCTAAAATTTATGATCTGGAACATAAATTTGTGATCTGGAATTCTAAGCATCTATTCATCTTTCCCATTTCTGATTTAGAGAATGTCTGAAATCCAATTTGTAAGATAGAACATCTGTAGTTACATTTCAGAGGCCTTTTCCAGAAATGGAATGCTGAAGACCTGCGGCTTTAAATGGACCTAAAGTTTGGAGGTTTTAGGTTGACAAATTTAAATGTCCTAAACTTAGAGAAACCACTCATCTTTCTCAAATTTGCCTTAGTTCTTTTCAAATCTTTCAAGTCTTACACAGGAACACAATCAAATCTGAATGTTCTCATTATCTGATGAACTGATTTTAAAAAGGACAACTTCAAACCTCACCTGAACTAAAATTGTTTGGTGCTGTAAAATAATTTGTTAGGTTTAGACTAAAATGAAGAATTTATGTGGAAAACTGAATATTTGGACATTCCAAATAATTGGTAGGATCTGCTCCCATTTTTAATTGAGCTGCCAGTAGTCTCAATTAATTTCTGGTTTACCAGTGGCATTTCTTAACTCCATTTCTAGTTTTTATCTGACAAATGTAGTTTCAAAACTTACAGGTTAGTTAGACTGCTGTTCAGGGTACTGTGTGGGATCTTCATTATCCCATTTCTTTAGACAGTAACCTAGAAATAATCTGGTGTGCGCTCTGAGGCTGAGCTGAGTTCTCAGCGTGGGTGTTAACCTATATCCCTTTCAAATGACAGAAATATGTTTCTGAAAGAAAAAAGAAGGAAATTATCAATCTTCTCTAGATCACACAAAACTATGTACTTTCTAATGTTTATGTAACTTCTGTTTCCTTTAAATTTGTCCAGATATTATATGGGTTTTTGTTTTCCATGGCCCTTTCTGTACTGTAGGGCAAGTTAAAAATTAGTTTATTTTCAAAATCAGTAATTATTTCTCCACTTTCTGCACTTACAGTTGAAGAGAAAATTAACTTTATTTAGTTCAAAAGTCACTTTGTAAATCAGAAGAATTAACTAGGAACAATACTGCATTTAACTATACTGTCTACATTTGCTACTAAAATCTAATACAGAAATTTATGGAGTTGGTATTATAGTGGTTTGAATTCTGTAGGAAAAATAAAATTTGTAACTTAAAAAAAGTAATCTGCAGTACATTTATATGTTGAATAGCCCTGAATTTGAAGACTTCCAGTCTACCTCAGAATAAATCTGAAGAACCCATCTTCTAAGAAAATTCTGCTGTATGAGTGCAGAAATATATGAAAGAGAAGTGATTTTCTAAGGTTGTGAGAATTTCTAGAATTCTTCTTGAACATTTTCTGCATTGCTTCTGTTGTCTCCTGAGCTTAATAACTAAACAATATAAGATATAATTGAGAAAAACAGTCAGGTAATGAATATAGTCCTTTTACTGTGCATTTCAAATGGGATTCATTATTGTGTTCGGTGGTTCTGCAGTTGTAAAATTCTTTGTGAAGAGTGTCAGTCTTTCTGCAGAACTCTCTAGATCATAGAAATGATACTGAATTTATCTAAAGAAACTTGTATCATTACTATTCATAACTTTTGAACTCTGGGCTAATGTCATGGAGGGGAGGAATTCAAACATCTAGGAACTCTTCTTACAAGAAGCAGTAATACTTCTTCATGAAATAAATACGCATTTACAAAATGTACATGAGTTGTCCTATCCAGAGCATTACTGAGTAACTGGCTGAGCCACAGAAGTCATACAGACACATTTATATTGTTACATGCCTCAAGTATTTTTCAGTTGCATAGGAAAAGTTTCTGGACTTCGTTGCTTTGAGCAAAACTATAATTGCCTTGCAGTGCTTGCTGTGTAAATTCTTACAGTTGAATAATTAATCCAGACAAATTAAGAATTTGTGTTTATAGGGGGTTCTTATTGAAAAACACTGTTCGTATTTGGAGATCTTCCATGAGTTTAGCATCTCTCAGCTGCCTTCTAAAGTCCACCTCAAATTTTCTGAATTCTTGCCGTGAATTTCTTTTCATTTCAGTGAATAAGCTTGTGACTCATCCATGTTGCTCGTGTTTTATAATAGATGAAGTACTTAATAGGAGAGAACTGTGATTAAAGTTCTGTGAAGGTGAAGAACTGTGAAGAAGTTGTACACCTACCAAAAATTGTTCTGACATATTTATTTAATTGCAGTCAAGCAAAATTAGCAATGTTGGATCAGTGCAATGAATATTATGGGAGGAGGAAGGGAATTTAAACTGACAACATTGTTCTTGGTCACACAAAGTGATATACTTTATAAGCTTTAAATATTATGTTATTTACTTATTTGTAAACAAAAAAATTATGGTAAAAAGTTCTGTAGGGTATTTCTTTTTAATTTCAAATTAAAGCTTGTTTCTTCAAAAGTGAGTGGAAAATTATGATTTTTTTACAGTGTTTTGGCATCAAAAATTTATAAATAGCATTTGCAGAGCTCAAACTCGTAGTTTAAAGTATTGTGGAGTTCAAAAAAGATGTTTGATTGCACTGTAATAAGAAAAAATAGTAGTTTCAGTGGTGGCAGTCCATGTGTGTGATGGAAAAAATGTCTGCCTGACACCTTCAACTAGGAATGAAGAAGAATTATTTATGTGAAATTTTTCTTTCCATAAAATCACTTTGGAAGTGTTACTGATACCACTGCGTTTTACTAATATTTTTCCTAACTATCTACCAAGTTTTTAATTTCTCAGTCTTTGTGGAAGATTCAAACTATCACTAGCGAATGTATAATTCATTTTTGCTTAAGAATTTCTAGAGATACTTTAAACTTGTTTATGCTGGGTACATGTCTGCTATTGAATAGTTACCGGTTGGCAGTACAATACTGTAAATTGCTTACAAAACCATGAAATATTTCTTCTATTTTACTCACCATTTCTGGTAAATGGGCTGGCTATATGATTGTTTAAAAGTAATGCTAGCATACTGAGTCTTTTGTGCATTCCACTTTATCTAATAACCTGTTCTTTGTTGTTGATCACAAATGGAAATGGAAATGATAATTTTAGGAGTATTGTATGTTGCCCAGTGATTCTGGTTTCATGTTTATTTAAATTACAGCAAACAATTCAGCTGGGTTAGCTCATAGAGCGTTTCAATTACATCTAAAATAAAACTAAATATAAGAGGGTGCATTGCTTTTTCCATGCTACTTGCTCTTCTTCAATATGACTTCTCTATGCCCTGCAATGTTCAAAATAGGCACATCAGAATTTAGGATTTGAAGGCTTGTTGGATACTATTACAGTATATTTGTCTTTTTGGGTTACTTTGGGTTACTTTGGGTCTCTTTCTGTAGTCTCTTATTAATCAAAATGCAGCAAGAGAATAGCACTTGTATAAAGCTATGAAAATAATCCTGCAAGTTAAATGTTTTTAGATTTTCTCTGAAATTATTAAGGGGGTTAGCATGTGCTGTTATTTATTTAAGACTACGTAGCAGTGCAAGTTGTATCTGTGGCTTTTAGCTAAGTTGGAAGATGCGTTTTATGTTCAAAGGAAATATTTTTTACCACCTTGCATTAGTGTGTTCTATTTCCATCTTTCTTACTGTGTCAAAAGAACAACTGGCATGCTTGTTTACTTTGTTATAGAACAGGGCAGCAGTTCTGAGAAACAACACAAGCCTTTTACACTTGCATTATTTAGATCATATTTCTTTAAAATGTAAGTCACAAATTACTGTGAAGTGACGAGCAGGAAAATTCAGCTGTTCATGGTTTTAGTTGTAGTCAAAGGTGGTTATTAGCTGTCTGTACTTACTTTTTATTTTGACACACATTTTGAAATATTGTTAGAATCCTAGGATCACTTAGGTTGGAAAGACCTTCAAGTTCATTGAATCCAGCTGTTAATCCAGTTCTGTGAAGTCCTCCACTAAACCATGTCCACAAGCGCCACATCTGTATATCTTCCAAATACCTCTGGGAATGGTGACTTCACCACTTCCCTGTGCATCCTGTTCCAATGCCTGACCAACCTTTCCCATGAAGAAATTTTTCCTAATATTGAATCAGAACCTTGCCTGATGCAACTTGAGACCATTTCCTCTTGTTCTGTCACTTGTTACCTGGGAGCAGACCCTGATCCCCACCTGGCTGCACCCTCCTTTCAGTTCCCCCAAGTCTCCTTTCTCCAGTCTGAACACCCCCAGCTCTCTCAGATGCTTCTCATCAGACTTGTGCTCCAGACCCTTCCCCAGCTTCGTTCCCTTCTCTGGACACCCACCAGCCCCATAATGTCCTTCCTGAATTGAGGGCTCCAGAACTGAACACAGCAGTCAAGGCAAGGCCTGCTCCTGCTGGCCACAGGATGCCCTTGTCCTTTTGAGGACAAGGCTGGCTCATGTTCAGCTGCTGTTGACCAGCAGCCCCAGATCATTTTCCACCAGGCAGCTTTCCAGCCACCCTGCCCCAGCCTGTAGTGCTGTGTGAGTTTGTAACCATGAGTTACCATTCTTATTCTAGTGAAATGCTACAAGATAACAATTACTCTTCTGGGAATAAAAAAGAAAATCAAATTTTAAAAGACTCAGTTTGTCAATACACTTCAAGAACTGGAACATAGCTTTTAACATAATTTAAACTTTCAGGCTTTCTTTTTAGGATACATTTTTTTCTTCAAATGTCAGTGCAATTTATTTTAGATAATTAAATATACTCTTAACTTTTGCTTTATTGTACTTTCTGCAAAAAGATTAAATCATCCACCTTTATGCATGGAGGAAACACGGTTAAGGACTCCTAAAAGCATCTTCGATTTCAAGATAGAGCAAGGGAATTCCCATCTTGTTTTCATGAAAAAGACAGCATATCTTAACTGAGCCTCAATGTGTGATACAGAAGAGCTATCTTGCCAGAATAATTTTAAGTTTTTAAAAAATGCTAGAGCAGGGAGGGCAACATTTCATCACTGTATTCCTGTAGAGAAATTATAGAATATAAAGACAATCCATGTGGCGTATGGATAAATATTTTTTATAATTATTTTTACTAAGTCTGTCTGTTTTGTGTACTTTAATCATGTATCAGTACAGATAAATGAGAGAAGGCTTACAAAGTGAGCAGAAGAAACACCATTACATGCCATGTTTTAAGGAGTAGTAGTATTGAGTGACCAGAAGTCAAGAAGTTTTTAGTACCAGTCCTTATTAAATTGATTGAAAATATGTAAGGGTACATGTAAGGGTATAATCCATTGTATATGCCTGCTATAATGATACTTAAAAATATAATCTTATTTTCTGTTAAAAAGTGTCATAGCAAGTGGTGAGATTGTAAGCCTAGTCACACTTATTAATTATGCAAAATTTTTATTTTTAATTAGAGTAGCTCTTTTGAGACTAAATCTTTTACTATTAGGCTGTTTGAAACCTGTGAGATAAAAAGGAAGAGTTCCTTCAGAATATTATTTACATGATTTTAATTAATGATTATAATCTCCATGGTCATTTTTGAAAAAGAGCACTTAATCCCTTAACCAGTTTTCATGATTTGCATTTTGCAAAAACACGTAAGCCCTGCAGGCTTATTATCTCTGATTTTTCCAAACCAAACTTATTTTAGAGAAATGTGTTTTGTTGCTGCTCCAAGTCCCATTTCCTATCATAACACCTGTTTCTCATGCAGAGTGAACTGATTGGTAGAAAAGTAAAGTTTGCTTCCTTTTGCCAAGACAGAACATAGCCCTTGGCAAGGTTACCTTTGAAAACAGTTTCTCATGCAGACACCGTATATAAGCACTATTGCTGTTGCCAAGATCCTCTGACTAATGAAGGGTCGGAGCAATAGTGTATTCTTTCTCATTGCTGGCAGCACGTATATGTAGCATTTCTTCTGAGAAAAGTCACTCTAGTGTTTCAAACAGAAGCTAGAAGTTTAACCTTCTGGGAGGAAGGTCAGTGTTAGTTTTTATTGATAGCATAGAAGAAAGTGACTGTGTAGGAATATGAAAGATACATTTTGTGGCAAGCTGAAACTCTTTAAAATATAGAGTTTTCAAATGTTTTTTAACAAAAATTAGTTTTAAAACTTTCATGTTTGCCTAGTTAGTGATTCTTTGAATCTCAAAGCAGGATTATGCTCAGTGTTCCATATTGATGATTAGGGGAACTGATTCCTAACTAGGAGGGATTAGCATATAGACTGAATTTAAAGGTCAGAACTTCAGGTGCTTACTTACAGATTAATTTTTTCTGTTTCCCACTTAATGGAAAAATGTGTAGCAAAAAAGATCAAGTATTGCTCTTAGTATCAATTGTGTTTAGAAACCCATTAAAATTCCATTTTTTTCAAATGTGTGGAGGAAATAATCTTTTCTGTGACAAAGAATAAGTGCTCAGGTATTTTTGCTCAGATTTTTAAGTTAAAACTTTTACTTAAAATGGATAGCTTTTTTTAAAAAATGGATAGGCTATAATCTACTTAGAAGCCAACAATTTCTAATGTAAAACTGGAATTAAATATTGTGTCTCACAGCTATTGTAATATAAATTTATATTCTAGCAACAAGTGAGAAAATGAAAACAAGGTGAGGTAAGCTACTTCAGGTAATCCAGTAGCTACTCTGTGGATATCCTCAGATAGTTAATGAAAGGTTTTAGGTTTTAACTCCCAGAAAGTTCATGGAGAACTTCCTTTATACTGTCGTTCTTAAGGAACCATAGTAGTCCATCATATGCATTGCTCGTCATGAGGTCAGTAGTGAATTTAGCAGCAGCACTCACAGTGATTAAAATTGGCTGCATATTAACAGCAACTGAACTATTCTTTTATAACTGTGTTTTCCCGGACTGTTAAGTAATTTCCAGGAAAAAACTTCCATGTCTTGTGTCTCACTGGTCTTGTTGCAGGAGATTTCTTTCTCTGTTTTTGTGATAGCTTGGTGTGTCAGATACGGGATTTTTTGTTTTGTTTTGATTGTTCCAAGTATGCATTTCTATACTTCATCTTGATAGAACTTACTTTTATTGTAATAACTTCCAATTTTTTAATAGTAAATACATTTTTAAATTAAGCAAATCATCCCTGTCATGTATCTTAGCTTGAAATATTAACTATGTTTAGATGAAAAGTAAGTGCAGCCCTTATTAAGGAGCTTCAGGATGCTGGTTTTTTTCTTCTACTTTGTCATTTGTTCCTTTAAGGCAAGGAACATCTCCTTTCCTGGTTAAAAACTTTTTCTGATGAAAAAAAAAATCTGTTTAAAACTGCTATCATGGGCTGTTGTGTTTAATACTTCATTGAACTTCATTCAAATGAATACTTCATTTTTATTGGTTTGACACTGTTTCTTCTTCATTTACTTGACATGTACATGCCACTGTGTTGGTTTTGGCTGGGATGGAGTTAATTGTTTTTACAGCAGCTATTATGGGGCTGCGATTTCTATAACATTCTATGATTTGAATTTGTGCTGAAGACAGTGTTGATATTACAGGGTTGGATATTTAAGCTATTGCTGAGGAGTGCTTACACAGAGTCAAGGCCTTTTTTGCTTCTCATGTTTTCAGCACAAATCCAAAACGTAGTACCCTGATACTTACTATGAAAAAATTAACTCTATCACAGACAAACCAGCACAACCACAGAGTTAAGTGTCTGAAGTAATTTTGAAGCTTCATTTGTGTGCTAATAATGATCTTTCTAATTAAATTGACTTGTCTTATGACTAGCAGGATAATTAGTTCATCTTTTCAGGTTTTTTTCAGATAGAATTTACTGTGTTTTTTCAGAACCAATACATTTACTTGTTTTTTCAGTAGTGTAGCGGACATGAAGTGCTTGCTTACGGCGAGGCATATATATCCTATTATGTGTATAAAAAAGAAACTGTTAAATCTTGAACTCAGTATCGGTATCTTTGCTTTCAATTTTAATTGGATGTTTACTCTTGGGGCACAAGGCCAAAAAGAGCAACACCATAGGAACAACACTGTTCTTTGAGCAAAGTTAATTAGTCTTTCTCAAGTTCTCCTAAGTCACTTCTGAGTAGTTGTTGTGTAAATTGGACCTGTGTCTACAGCTGTCATAAACAAGATACCACTCATTATTGTGTGACATAGTGTGTACCATGTATTTATTAATTCTCAGACTTTAATGCTATAACCAGATAAATCTCCATATTTATGCAATGATGAGTTAATTCTGTAGATTCAGTTAGTGAATTAGCTGTTAAATGTTTCCAGTAAATATTTGTGATGGTAGTTTTATATTTTCTGTAAATATATACTCCTACTGAATATACTACAGAAGTTTTTGTCAATCAGAAATGCCAATAGCTATCTAAAAGATATTTCCTCTCAATGCTACATAACAAAAATAAGTATGTGCGATCCTAACAGAGGACTAGCAGGATGAGAAAATCTTTGGAAACTGGATATTTTGTTGCTCTGGTACTATGTGGAAATCTTTATGACTGTCATTTCCCCACTAGAAACTTGAGGGATGAACATTGTAGGTTCAAATAGGAACTAGTTTTTCAATGATTTAACAAAGCTTGAGAGATTGAGACTACAACCATTGAAATCACTCAAGTAATAGCTCAGCTGATGAGAAATTCCTTATGTAAAATTGGTCCTTGGAAAATCAGTATTTCTTTTGTATACAAGTGACTTCTGGATGCTCCTCTGACAAATTCAAAACTCCTAGTTTTTGCAGGTTCTTTACATTATACTAAAGATGTGTGCATGAGCTCATAGTCATTCAGCTATTCACTTGCTTATCTAGTGGTCTGTTTAACCCTATCACAACTGAAAAACACAAACAGAAGAAAAAAACCATAATTGTTTAAAATACAGAAGCAACACTTTTACCACTTACTTTTTTTATATATTTTAAAGTTTTCTTAATGCTTGTTTTACATAATACATTTGATAAAGCAGACAGTTAAAGTGAAGCTTGCATTGGTAAGGTCTCTCTTTTGAATTTAGTACAGAATCATGAGAAGTCAGTATAACAGGCGTCTGTGGGAATCACCTAGTCCTACCCTTGTCTTCATAGGGTGACCGTACAAGATTTTGTAGAATTACATGTCTCACTGCCACAGCTTTTCAGCTAGTTTTTCATGCTTTAGCATCAATGCACTATGCTGGTCTACTTTAGCCTGCTGCAGCTGTACCTTGGTATTTAAAAAAGTGAAACATATTCTAATGCACTCTGTACAGCACTACTGGTGTACCTTATTGTGTTGCTTCCTCAGAATCTGTCGAGAACTGTCCAGTCATCAGTGTTTTCTCCCTGCAGCTATTTTTAATTTGAATTGGTGAAAAAATCTGAGGGATAGGCTCAAAGACAAACTCAAATAGCTACAGTAGTCAAACAGAAGAGAGCAGCTGAGGCCTGTGGGCTGCAGGAACTTGAGACCTGCAGCTGCTGTTTATGAGCAGGCAGAAATAAGTGTGAAGTCAGTGCAAGTACTGGATAGTTTGCACTAGATACCTGCTTATCAGGGAGTGGAGAGCAGGATGAAAATCGTTTTTGGAGTAGTAACCATTATGTGAGATTGGCTTTTTGGCACTGACCAGATCTAGGGAGTTTTTCTAAGGGCAAATTTAGACCATGGGGTTGCAAGGATTAGGGAGCTCATGTTAATACTGCTGTGGTGAGTTCCTTGCAAAAGAGGTCGGGTGGAATGAACATAGTAGTCACTTAGTTGAGCTGTACTCAGTTGTGTCTCTGCCTTAACTGCAGTGAGGCATTCTGCTGATTTCTTAACACTGCATATGTTAACGTGAGAACCTTGCCTACCTGTCATTTTTAGCTCATGATGTGGAATAGCTCTAAAATAATCCTGGATTATAATAATCTAGATGCTCATTCAAAATATTCTTGTACATAAAAGTCATAAAAGTACATAGAAGAAAATAATATTGCCATTTGAATTTCTGTTGTAGAAAAAAAGAAAGAACTGCTCACAGTATTTTCTCTGCTATTTTATACCTTGGTATATTACTCACCTGTTGTCTGACTCACATTTTTCTGTTGAATTCTCTTATCCTTCCTCTTCTCCTTCCTCAACCTTCTGCTAGAATAAAAGAAATAGTTTAAAAAATTGAAAGCAACAACACCACAATCATGGAGGTGCTTCTTCATGTTCTATGATTTTCCCAGCAAATTGCAGTGGTTATGGAAATGTTTTACCAAAGTCAAGTGATGGAGGTCAGACTACTGAAAACTCATCAGAAGCAGCATAATGTTCTATACCCTGTGTTGTCTTGCGGATTATGGCAGTGGTCACTATGCAGAGGTTTTCAGGGCCGCTTGCATGTGGATTGCCACAAAGCCATAGAAGATGAGGCTTGAAGTTCTCTAGTTGAAAGTATTCCATTGTGTCTCGTTGTTTAAAAAACCCTTCCTGTAGATTTCCTCTTATTTGTAGATAATCTATTGGAATGTCTTATTGCCTCACCAGTGGAAAGCTTATGTTAACATTATCTAGATATTTCTTTCTGCAACTGAAAACCACCTCACCACTAAGGAGGAGCAAGAATTCTTTTTGATTTAAAGAGATTTTTGTCCATCATCCAGGTCAGCCTGAAGCTTTGTTATTGTTGTAAATGAGTTACCCATCTGCTCACAGGTGAACTTTAGTGAAGTCTGAAGTAAGAAGGGTGTTTAATTCTGGTCTTTCAGAATCGTATGTTGACAGATTTCCTTAGCAATAGAATGATCTAGCAATCTTTTTCAGGTTTTCCTGTAACTGAGCATACTTTTTACATAATTTGTATTATTCTTTGCCCCTTGCTGGTTTTGTTTCAGTTTGTTCTTGATCCTTTCTGATTTTTTCCCTAAATTCTCAGTGTATTACGCTTACACATTTGATGAGTATCCATTTCTTTTAAATCACTTCCAAGTTTAAGAGCATGAGGAGTTATGCTTTGTCTGCAATAGCTTTTCTTGCTATTCTTTCTCATTCTGTTAATTTTACTTGTTTCATCAGTAATTTTATTTTACTTGTTTCACCAGTAATTTTGTTTTCTTAATGAAAAAAATAAGGAAAAAGAGAAAGGAGAACCACTAGGTTCAAAACTTGGAATCTAGCAAGTGTTTAGAGTGAGTAGTTCAGAGTGACTTTGATTTGAACTCCTATTTCAAGATCACTTTAATTAGTTAATTTCAACTTTATGTTCTCAGCCCTCTAGTTAAAATGTGTCTTAAAAAGCCTCAGTTCCAGCTGCCTGCTTTGTCAAAATAAGTGTGAGCACATTGCAGACCCTTTGGGAATTGCTTTTTGTCTTCTGCAGTTGACTGAAGTATCAGGTCACCTAATTCAAATCATGTTTCTAATAAAAAGCTTGATTCATGGTGTTGTTCTTCAGCAGGTTCTTCCAGTGAAAATGCAAAGTTCTGGCTCACTCTGATTCAGTACTTCAGATGATTCCAACTGAACAGTGCTCATGTTACCTTTTTGTTGTTTGTTTGCTTTTTTATTTTTCCACAAGGTAAATGTTTCTAGAAGTTGAAAATTACTTTTTTATCTTATAAGTCAGAAAATTGTATTCGGGACAAAAATAACATTTATGTCCACAGTTACTACCATAATTTCCACCTTTTAAACCCACGTGAGATCCAGCATAAGATAATAGCATAGTTTACTGTGTAGAAAATCTGGGCACTGCTGAGGCACCACCTCGAATTCTGTGTCCAGTTCTGGCCCACTCATCACAAGAAGACATTGGGGTCCTGGACCCTGTCCAGAGAAGGACAACGGAGCTGGGGAAGTGTCTGGAGCATGAGTTTGATGAGGAGCAGCTGAGGGATCTGGTGAGACTCAGATGGCAAAAAGGAGGCTCAGGGGTGACTTTATCTCTACAATTGCATGAGAGGAGGATGTAGCCATGTGGGGGTCAGGCTCTTCTCCCAGGTAACAAGTGACAGACATGGGGAAATGGCCTCAACCAGAGGTAGAAGAGGCTTAGATTGAATATTAGGTAAAATTTCTTCATGGGAAATGTTGGTTGGGCATTGGAACAGGCTGCACAGAGCAGTGGTGGAGTCACCATCCCTGATGGGATTTAAAAGACATGCAGATGTGGCACTTGGGGGCATGGTTTAGTAGTGGACTTGGCAGTGTTGGGTTAATGGTTGGCCTTGATGATCCTGAAGGAGGTTTTCTGACTTAAGTCATTCTGTGTTCTCTAAAACCGGCAACCAGTGTGATGGAGAACCTTAAATAACTAAGAATGCGGCATTTATCTTCAATGTTAGCAGAAGGTTTTGGATGGGGCTGATCTCACTAATGGAATCTAGATGAAATAATTGTTAAACAACTGTGCGAGATGGCAGCTAGAAAGCTCATTTGATTCCAGCATTAGTGAAGTGTCATAAATTTAAATTTTCCTAAGAAAGCCATTATTCATCTTTAACATAGCATGTGTTAATGCATTTTCTTTTTCATGTAGAAGTAAATACAATAATGATCTCCTAAATAATAAAATAAGTATTTTTTTCAGTTAAGAGATTGTAGGTAATTGGTTTTTTCCCTGCAGTTGATTCATAGCAAATGTTCTGTGCATTTCTCTACCTGACATAGTGCACTCAGTGATTTTTTTACTAGGGTTCTATGAAAATGGCAAAACTAAAATTCTCATACTAGATAGTCTGTATTTAATTGCTTTGAAAAGTAAAATGCTTTTGGATCTTAATTTTAAAATACTTATATAGAATATTCCACCTCAATCTTATAATGATTTAAATGCCTTTATTTACAGGAGTTTCTTTTTCTTATACACCAGATAGCAACCAGTTGTTCGTTTAAGTGGAAATGGTTAGTTATTGAAAGGTTTCTGCCCTTAGGTAATACAGGATTGTAAAAAGTGGGTGTCATTCTACTTGAATTTAGATGCCCTTAATGTTATGAAAAGGATATCCTCAGGATGTTTTACATATATGAAAGCATGGAATTAAATTATAAATCAAATAAAACCATTATGTGTGTCTTAGTCACACAGTAAAACTGATCTGTCCAACAAACCAGTCAATATGGCTGAACAATGGTACAGTAAATGGTTTCTAACTAAGTTATACATGTGTTTCAAACAATAACTCAGTTATAGCATAATATTTTTTCTGCACTCTTATTTAAGATAATGCAAGTTCCATATTGTTAAACTCTATGAAATTAGGAATTAGAGATTACAGAGACCGAATTGTAAAAATTCATTTAGTGGACGATTTGGGCTGTTTTATAGTTCAAAGAGATTGTGAAGGATTGAAAGTGAGTCTATATATTTAAACACTGTGTATTTGTACAAAAGCAGACATTTAAAGCAATGGCTAGTAGACTGCCAGTAGTTCAGCATATTTCTGCCCACCTGCTTTCTGAAGGAACTTTTGTCTGTTAATGACGGCATCCCTGCCAGAGAAATTGATTCCCAGTTAGACATCTTAGCAGGATCACCGATGGGGCAGGAGGGAATGTTACAGAGCTGTACAGCAGTGCTGCAGGCTGTGTGGACAAGGCTCCTGCTGCTGCAGGTGCAGAACAGGGCTCCGTCCTGCAGCTGTCATGGTGCAGTCCCCTGGGACCTTCCTGAGGTGCTTGTGGCACAGCAAGGGGACAGTGTGCCACAGGGTGATCATCACATGCACTGTGACACTGCATTGCCATTCTTGTGGTGAGGGTGCAAGAGAGGCTGTATGGTACACCTGTGACAGGTCCCATTTCCACGCTACACTCAGCAAGGGTAAGGAGTTTTGCCTGGAAGTGGAAGTGTGCCACTACTCTTTTCCTTCCCAGAAACATGTTTGCTAACCTTCAAAGCAAATACAGTCATTTCAGACTGTTACTTTATACTGCTTTTATTTTTATTATTAGCCTTAAAGAGCAAGCAGAGGTCAGGTATTTGACCTATGTAACATAGAATTTGAATGATGAATTTGATAGATAGGATAAAATGTACAGAAGAACAGCAGGGCACAGAGTGTTTCAAATAACCTCAATGTACTGAGTAATTCTAGTGTTGTCTAGTGGAACAATATGTATGTGCTTGTGAGGAGGCAAAACGTGTTTCAGCTAGGCTGTAAGAATTTATATTGAGCTTGTCAAGTTCAGTGGTTAGTGAAGAACAGAGATCCCAAGGAGCTGTCAGAGTAGGCAGGGACACTGGTCCTCCAGTCACCTCTAGGTGTACCAGCCTCCCCTTTACCAGGGCTCCAAAGCTTTTTTTTTAGTGTTCCTAACCTCTTTTCCTCCACTTTGTAGTGAGTTTCCCCTCATAGCTTCTGCCTGTGAGAGATCCACCCAAGTCAGTGTCTTCTTTTTATCCCTCTTTAAAGCTTCAAGGGCTAAATTCTTCCCTTGAAGGGAATGCACACTGAAGGTCTTTAATGGCTTGTGGTGTTCATGCAACAGAACTAGCAAGAAACAGACAATAAAAAAAAACCTTTTAAAAGTTTCGTAAATGGGGCAATAGAGAGCAGAATGACTGTGATTATTGTTATTGGGTACCATAGGTACGCAGTGATAAACATAATATAATTATGGAAGTCCTAATGTGATATTAACTAAGTAGTTTCATTTATTTTGTGTTCAGAAACCCCTTCAGAGACATTGTCTTCAAACTTTTAAACATTCATACACAGTGCCAATGAAGAGAAAAATAAATACAAAAATAATTTATTTCTATGGTTATTAAACTTATAATGCTTCAGGTATCCGCGGAACTTCCCATACTGCCGTGCCTAAGAATATCACACTGATGGATAAGAAAAAAGGAAAAATAGAGTAATACCATCTTATCTGATTGAAGGCACTGTTACCCCAAAGATGGTGCATGCTTTTCAGATATGCACATGAGTTGCAGTTGCATTTGATGTTGAACATGTTTCTGTAGAACAGTAAAGTGCTGATTTTTACTCTGGCTTTTCTGGGCTTGACTTTTCATCCCCACATGAGAGTTAATGTTAAAAATACTATTGCTTAAAGGCCACGTCATTTACCTAAGGTCTCTTCTCTTAATTACACATCTGGTGCACCAATGTATCCTTTTAACATGTAAGTTGCAGAATGATTACCTCTGTTTAAAATATTAACCAGATAAGTCACTTCTACTTCTAACCCTCTACTAGGAACACAGTGGTCAGTCTCCATTGATGAAATATAAAATTAAAACCATTACTCAAGACAGAACTGTAATAACACGATGTATCATTTGACATAAAGTGCTCAAACTTTGTAAAGTGCAGAAGTAATATCCCTGCCTCTTTGATCTTCATTTAACAATTGTGTGCTTTCACAGGCTTTTCAAGAGAACGTTTTAGACAGTGAAAGTGCCTGAAAATCAAATCTTTATTAAATATTTATGGGGGAGGACACCTAATGACTTCTAGGGGACCCTACAAAGAGATTCAGTATCCATAGAGTGCACTTATCATTGTTTGTTGTTGCTATGATGGTTGATATTAAATATTTAAGTGGTGGCAATTTGCTCAAAGCTGTACAAGACCAAAAAAACCCAACACATTATTCCAGCCTTTAAAAACTTTGTCGCAATCAGACAAATGCAGAAAGTACACTAACTCATTATGAAACATACCTGGAAAGCAGACCTGGGGAGAGAAAGAAAAACAGGAAAGTCTGATGGGAACTGAAGGAAGGAGATACAAAAAAGGCATAGTACCCAGTGCTGCTGGTGGAAAAAAGGGATGTTATTTTTCATAGAGCTATTCAACATCCATGCGAAGTAGATCGTCATGACATCTTTAAAAGACAAAGCAGACAAAAATTATAAGGAGGAGGCTTGTTTGGAAGGACAATACAATTTGACAGCGAGTGGCACTTTGTAGCACATGTGTTAAGAGTGGTACCAAACAAGCAACTAGGCATTTTAAAAGTTTCTGTAGATAGAGACTGGGAGAAGACAACACTGAACTGAAACCTCTGACCTTAATGAAGCAATTATGCAGAACAAAGTATTGCCATCTCCTTTGAATAATATTTGTGTAGATTCAGACTTCTATTTTGCAAAACAGACTAGCTTAGGAGAAGGTTCAAAAGGAAGTTTGGAAATCATCAGCAGTTACCCACAAGCAGAGGATGTAATAACAAATAATTATAAATTGAAACCACCATAAATAAAACTAGAAGAAAGAGAAGGAATCACAAATTTGATCACTGAAATCCCTAAGCCAAGAGGTGTTCAAAACCTGTAGAGAAAAAAATGACTGAGCACAAAGTGGCCTGAAGGATTTTTCAGGATGGAGGAACAAGAGCCTGTAAGAGCACTTCATTTGAACTAAGCTGGAAACCGAAAATGCTAAATTGGATGCAAGCAGTAGCAGATAAGGAGGTGGATGTGTGTATTAGTTCTTGCATATACCTCCTCTAAGCTGTGTTCATTCCAAGTTATGATGAACTTAAACCATTATGTATGATACATCTTTTATGTTAATTAGGAATTGATTATGACTTACTAGCACAGTCCTGATCTGTGACTCAGCTACTATGGTATTGATGGATCTGTGTGTATTGTTTAATGTGTATCTGTCAGCTGGCAAAAGAAAGACTTTAACTAAACCAGTAAAAGATTTGCAGTTTGGTGCACAGTTACTTTGGTTTTGTCCATTAGCTGATTTCCAAATACTATTTAGAAATAGAAACCTTTAACTTTTTAGCACCAATGTTTTCCTGTTTCAGTTTATTTGACATCTGATAATTTAATGTTGACGGATGTTTGCTTCTTCAAAAATAATTACACGGATTTTGAATATTCCTTTAATTTTTAAGGGAGAACAGATATGAACTTTTTTGTGAATTTAAGCAATGTGGGTTTTTTTCAGATGTTACATACATTTAAAAATTAATATGTTGCACTTCAGTAATGTTTACAGAGTGCTTTTGCTCTCCAGCATTATTTTGTATAGTAATGAAAGGAAGGCAGAAAGCAGTTACTAAGTTTCTAAAGGTTAAATTAGAAGTCTTTATGAAAATTATAGGATAGTAAAAATGTAAACCTGAAAGACCAATAATTTATTTTTAATTCATTCTCTTTTTGAGGCAGTCGAGTGTACTAGGACACTGACACAAAATTATATCTAACCTTTTATATCACATTGCTTCCTAGGAAACCTGTGTTAGCATTTCACTGTTCTGACAGTGAGGTGGGGGGACACAAGGAAGGCAGTCTTTATTAAACATCATTTCTTTTTCTTCCAGAGATAGTGCAGAACAATATATCAGTGTCTTTTTTAATAGTTTCATTTGACACATAGGGAATCTGTTACATGTTTTCATTTTAGCCTTTGTATCAGATCACCTAAACCCAATACCTGACATTTAATTGCTAAAGTCTTTTCATGTCGAAGTAGATGACAGGGATTCCATGGAGATACAGAGAGAAGGAGAGGAGGCTGCTTTGCTCTTAAGTTGTTTTATTTCATCTGAAGGCGAGAGTTCCAAGAGCAAAAATTTCAGGCAAAAGCAGAAGCAAAAGCAGCCTTACCAGCCTATCTTCAACAGCAACAACATTCCTATTCTATACTTATTCTAACACACCAGAATATACATTATATTCATAAATTGACCAATCGATACAAAACACAAAGCTAACTGCTTTTCTTAAGCTATCAAAACTTAATTCTGATTTATGGAAATGGTCGCATTCTTACACAAATTCTGCATAGATTCTGCACATATGATCCCTATCTACTTTTTTGTTTAGGTACATAACTTATCTAAAAAAATACCAACAGTGTTACAATGTTTATATTTTGTCTAAGACAAGGAGCTCTGCAAAAGGTAGCATTGCTATACTTCATAAAAAAATAGGTCTTTATGCCTGTAAAAAGCAGGCCTAAGGACTAACTCAACTAATACTTTTTCAGTGTTTAAGGCACTTAAAACATATTTCTATTAAAATCTAAAGTTTATTCTTCTGTTGCATGTTTGTGTGACTTCTTCACTGACTGTAACTCAATCCCCAAATTTTGACCCAACTCTGGGCTCGCAGAGCCCACTCCAGGGGGAACTTGCATTCCAACATTTTCTAGAGCTGATTTTGTCTGTTTTGGGAATGGGTGTCCTGAGCTGCAAGCAGAAGGCAGTGTGAAGCACCTCAATTGTGCCTTTCATACCTTAGTTTTATTAATACAGTACTGAATGAGGTTCACTTGTATCATGCTGTTGGCTCTTGGATAGTCTGTAATAAGTTGAAATATTTTACCAGTCTTTGTTCTGTGTGCTTTACCAAAGCAGGAACAAAATTTTCACTGCTTCAGTCTAGAGTCTAAATTTGTATATATTTAGAAAGAAAACATGTTGAAGATGCAATTTGGTTTTATATTATAGTTTAATGAGTAATAAATTATACTTCCTTCTTGAAAGCTTGCCACTGAACTCCTAAGTACTTCTGAGCATGCTATGAGATAGGAAAAGAGGGAAAATAATATTTAAAGTCTTCCGCTATGTGTAAAATACAAAGTTTATGTTCATAACCAAAAACGAGAAGGAAGTGATTAGTACAAGTTTTGTTGTCAGTTGCTTGTGCAAGGATGTGTTAAAGTAAATTTTGGAAAACCAATGTAGCTGAGGAGGACAAGTGTCTAAGTAGCTTGCAATCAGAAATCTTGAGTCACATAGTTGTTAATAGTATCTAAAATCTCAAAAATATATGCTGCTACTCTAGCTGTCGACCTTTCTGTTTCCATTTTCCTATCATGCAGACTCCCTCCCTCCCTTTTTCCTCACTCTCACTCTCATCCCTCTCCTCCGCCTTCACCCCTCCATTTTCTTCCCCTTTCTTACCCCTCTGCTCTTTTTGTTCCCTTTTTGTTACACCCTCAGCAGTACAGCAGTGATTTTCCACACCTGGATTATGAGAAAGTAGAAGAATGCTAAAAAAAATTCTGCTGGTCTTTTAGTATTTGCAGCATGAAATGGAAATAGTTCTTCTTAAATTACCAAGAGAAGCAAAAACAGGTGAAAAACTACTCTTGTTTTTTAAATTACTTCATTTAAATAAAATTAAAAGATTGAGGCCAGAGCTGGGTTAGGATAGAAAAATTGAAAAAACAATTTGATTGGCCAACTCTGATAAGAACTGAGAGCTCTGCTGAGGCAAAGTCATCATACCCAAGATCATCAGCAGAACAGGCAACATGGTACACTTTCTCATCAGATAACGCCAGTTCAGGCTTATCAAAATCAAATTAGCAAGCAGGAAGCAAGGATTCAAACCTTGGATGTTTGCATCTGTACTTTTAGTTCCTCACCTGATGTTTCTCTTTGGGTACGAGCTACCAAAGCATGGCAGTTTGTAACTAAATGGTGGAGAGGTCTATATTTATATGACACAGTGCAGTGCTCCAGGTGAGCAAGGGACATCCTGCCTCACGGCAGCGCCATGGCTGATTGTCCTCCCGAGGAGCCCTGTCTACATCTGCACTTCACTGTGCTCTGCAGGGGCAACCTCCATTTCATTTCTTATTTTGGGAGTTAGGAAGATGTATCTGTACGTACCAAAGCATTCATGGAAACCGGTAATACATTTAATTGCATTCTTACTGTGTATATTTCATTAGAAAATGATTGGGATGTAGCTTAAGGGCTTTTTTATTTACTGAGAGTGTGTAGGTAGCTGTGTTCAGATGAGCATTAGATTTGGTTAAAATCCACAAAACAGCATTTTCTAATCTTTTTTAACATGCTTAATATTTTGTAGCAACTTTTGTTCTTGATTTATATCACATGTTCACAATCAATATTTAATAGCTAATGCAAAGGTCCATATAATTACACTTTAAGTAAATCTGACAAAATAGTTTGAGGTGTGTGCTTGTGTATCTACATACCTCTTTATATGCATCATAACATTTAAACAAAATCTCCTCTTCCCCAGTCTGAAAAATACAATTGATAGAATTATTCATCCCCAATTGAGGAACGTGTAATAAAGATTTGCATAATGCATCAATATTGTTTTCCCTGCACAGAGTCACTATATATGAACGTAAAATTATTTAGATTTCTTTGAAAAAATGTTTTCTGCAAATACGAAGGAGGAAAAACTGTCTTTTAAGCAAAATTTGAACCAATTGACTGACTCCTGCATTGTTTTTTGCCATCAGAAGTACCATATTCTCTGGGGTACTCATGGTGTAGGAAAGAAATACATGAAAGAGTGGTTTTCTGAAGAGTTATGAAATATGAGATAGTTTATGGTTAACATTTTAACATTGGAAGTTACAAAATCAGCTGTTTAGTGATATGTGGTCTTTTAACAAATTATGAGGACACATGGAGTTTCTTGGAGAAAATCACACCAAGAAACAGCAAGTTTCTTCAGTATGTTGTTGAGGCAAGTCAGATTTACTTCTTCTTGTAAAAGTTTTTCTTTATTGTTGATGCTTCATGTACTACCACTTGGCATTGGCACTGTGGCAGGTTATTGCCTTGTGTTCTGTTCCTGTTCTTCTGATTTACAGCATTGGAAATGCTGTGGTGAGGCAATTTTTGCTGTGTAATGCTGCCCATAAATGTTTTTGATAATCATCAATTTAAACACTGAAATAGGTATGGAAGGGATACTTCATTGTTACTGCTGTGGGTGTCTAGGATTGTTAGATAGAAGTCAGGTAAACTGATGAAATTAGTAGGTGTGTGTTTTCTTCCTGTAGTATTGATGGGAGGTTGTGGATTCATCTGCAAATGGCATCAGTGAAAAGACAGGGGACAACTTGGATGTGCTTTTGTCCCTCTAGATCTTGTTTTGGAGATTAATGAGAAAGGGCTCATGATCCCTGGAAAACTTCTTATGCATTACCCTGTCTTGTAATGCATGTTTTTCAATATTAAGCATTTTGTTAATAAATAAACAAACATGGGCTGTGGTGATTTCAGAATGAATCATTTTATTGTGGTTTGAATGAAATGCAGCCACAAATGAACGCAGAAAGCAAATCAAGATTTAGTATTTATTCTTCAGATATGTTTTTGCCATCATTGATCAGTTCAGACTAATTTACTTATGAAACCAGTAGTTGCCAAGCTGATAACTGGAAAGGCTATAATCTCTCAACTACTCGCTAGTCTATAACACTGAACAAATATGATATTTTATTTTAAAATCGGGTTTGGGTGATGTTTTTGTTTTTGTTTTTTTCTTTTTCTTTTTCTTTTTCTTTTTCTTTTTCTTTTTCTTTTTCTTTTTCTTTTTCTTTTTCTTTTTCTTTTTATTTTTCTTTTTCTTTCTTTTTCTTTTTCTTTTTCTTCTTTTTCTTTTTCTTCGTCTTTTTCTTTTTCTTTGTCTTTGTCTTTTTCATTATTTACACAGTATAATAAAGTTGTCAGCATTGAAAATAGAAAAGCTTCTTAATTATCCTGTTTTAATTTGTTTGCTCGTTTGTTTGGAGTGCCAGAGGAGTACCTTTATGGTGCTAACTACAGCTTTCCTCTACTTACTTTATCTTGGAGAAATCTTGGGGTTTTTGAAAAACTAAAATGAAGCATTATAAATAGTTATGTGAAGAAAAAAAAATTGCCAAATTTTTGCCCGTTTATTCTTAATAGTTTTCTTGCTTGGGGTTTTGGTAGCAAGTATTTTTTAATTCATTGTCATCATTTTTTTCTTTCATGGTTTCATTTTCTTTACTCCCTTAAAATTTAATACTGTAAGATTTTGCTGACACAGTAATTAAATTGTGTGAATGAAAAATGTATGAACGAAAAATATTTTTAGATAGTAATTCAAATAAATCACTTCAGTTAGCATTCACAAATCAAATAGCTGGATACTAGCTGTAGTATCCAGGTCTTAAAAAGTAGCCTTATTATAAAAAAAAAAATTAACCATCCTGCCATGTGGATTTGGTTATAATGTCTGTCATTAAATAACTCTCAAAGAAAACTTTCAGCCCCTACCCAATGAGTGGCCAATGTCTGCTAGAACAGAGCTTTATCATTTAATGCCTAATCTAAAAAATATTATATTTTTGTATGTTATCAGTGAATCAGATATATCAGATACATCAAAAATATAGTCACATTATTCAAATAGTTTTACTGTTAAATGAAGCTGCTAATCTCATACATTTCTATAGGTTAATTATAATTTTCTTTATTTTGTCATATCTTTCTATGATTCATATCTATCGTGTCCTTCTTTCCAGAAACACTTAAATCACGACAATATAAGAGAGGGTACAAGCAAGCAGAGGGTATTTTTTTTCTTTATGCTTTCTTTTATGTCCATACTTTAAAGGTCTAGTCAGACCAATAAGCAAATTATTGGGCTTTCTACATATGAGTGTAAATAACACTGATTATACCACTTAGTTTTCATGGGCTTTCAGTGATTGAAAAATGAATTTTTATATTAATTGCTTGATAATCAAGTCATTATTAACAAGTGACTCAAAAGGAGGAAAATGAGGGTGATATATGGAATTACGCTTTCTATTTTTCAAGCTGTCCAGAAAGTTCAAGAAATGTAATCTTTTAGCACAAAGTAGTTGTTTTCAGAGCAGCCACTATTTTATTCACAAAAAGAGAGATTCAGCTTTTCATATTATACGTTATGTGTTTTGTTGTTTTTTTCTTTGCACTGATGAGCGGAGTGTCTCTCTCAGGTAATCACTTAGACTGCAAGAGTTGTGCACCCATTTCTATTGATTTTTCTACTTGATTCTTCTTTTATTGATATTAAAATATCTGTAATTTTTAAAAAACATATAAAACTTTGAGTCGTCTTCTGACATGGGATAAAACCTTACACAAAGCGTGAGGAAGTGATACTTGAAAATTGCTAGTATATCTATGTTTTTTTCCACAGATGATCTTTAGGCGTTTTTTGTGGCCTTTCCCCCTTTAACTCACACCGGTATTCAGTGGGGCAGTTTCTGAATGCTGCTCCTATCCCAGCAGTGTATGAAAGATAGATCTGAAGTGTAGGATTGCAGGTTTTCTGCCATCGTGACAGGTATTTGTAACTATGTGTTGCAAGGAGAGGTCTAAATAAATTTTTACTTTCGGAGAATGGAGAACTGAACTGTATTAAAACTTTTCATTTTGATATCTATTGTACAGACACATGTGCCTGAAATTCCAGTGATGCTGTTAGCTTATATAAACTCTTTTTCATTTACAACAGTCTATATTCTGGTATTATTTCTTAGATTTTTCTAGTTTGATCACACTTCAATATTACTTTATTTTAATGTGTTTTGTAATGATTTAATAATCATTCATAGCTGTTCTGTAATTGACTTACAGCATAAAAAAAGTTATAATGTAAATTCTTTTCCTAATGATTAATGTATAAGGCAGTATAAACCTGTACAATCTGTATTTACCAGCACAGTCTTTATGGCAAGATTGGCCCTTTGTAACCTGTCCTCTGTCTGGGTCAGGAAGTAAGTGCATTGTCCCTTGACCAGAAGTGAGAATACGTCACATTTGCACCTGGCTTCCCTTTCTCTTCATGCTTTAAGGTTCAATTTTTAACAGCCAAGTAGGCTGAACAGAACTGCTATTTTCCTTCAAAATTTTGTTTCCCAGTTTCCTGTGCAGCTGAAACTATTTGATGATGCTGGTGCTAAAGCTTATTGAGGTATTAATGAGAAACAGCAACATTTCTCAGATCACAGAAATTAGTGAAAACACATGCATGTTTGATGTTTACTTTAAATGTGACAATTTGTTTAATATGTCCTACTAGACATTATTTTTGCTTTGGTTTGTGTAGACTGCATTACAAAATGTCTGTATGTTTTGAGGGGTTGAGTTTACATGCTATTGAATCAGTTGCAGCAGCTTTCACAGATGCATTAATTCAACAAATGCATTTGTAGTTAACTGCTCCCTTGAGCAGTAAAGGGAAATGAATCACCAAGCCCCAGAGCTAAAAACCTGTCCAGATTAGCCAAATAGCCAATGCTTTCTAACTGTGAGTTTGAGCAGCTCATACTCCTGTGTACTGACAAAGAGGACTTGCATGACACAATTACTTCTGGGGAAAATAGTCAGTTACACTGGAGCCATGCTGCAGACAGTCATCTGCCAGAGATGCTGGCTTGTCTAAGTGAGGGAATGCCTCTCTCAGTAACATGGTGGTCATCCAAATATGCCCAGAGCAATAGAGTGCCCTTGAAATCAGCCAAGATGTTATGCTCAAGGATCTGTTTGGCATGTCACCTTCACCTGGAAAGGACTTCCACGCAGAGTACTTGCAGCAGTTCTTGAAATATCAGGGAAGCATCACTAGTTTTGGTTAACTCAGTGAACGAAGGATTACTGACAGGTAGGAATATTTTTCAGTAAGCATTTGCGTGTTAAGTTTGCCATGCTCAGTAGGATGACTTCTCCATAGAGAAAATTTTTGTTCTATGAGCTTTATCTCACTTTAAATGCTTTGGAATGCATTTTAAGTAGTAATGATCTACAAAACAATGCCCAATTTACAATGTAAAAGTAGAAAATAGTCATGGCTTAACTCCAGTCAGCAGATAAGTACCATGCCACTTGCACCCCTACCTACTGTGGGATGGGAAGGAAACTCAGAAAGAAGGCAAAACCCGGGGGTTGAGATAGGAACAGTTTAATAATTGAAATAAAATAGCAGCAGCAGCAGCAGCAGCAGCAGCAGCAGTAGTAGTAGTAGTAATAGTAGTAGTGTTCTACAGCACTACTGTACCTGCTGTTCTGTTATTCTTGTTGTAATGAAGAGAGAGGAAACAAAACAGAAATAAAACCCAAGAGAAATAAGTGAAGCACAATGCCATTGTTCACCACCTGCTGATTGATGCCCAGCCTGTCCTCCAGCAGTGCTGGGCCCTTCCTGGTCAGTTCCCCCTGGTTTATATACTAGGCATGACATTCCATGCTGTGGAATGTCCCTGTGGCCGNTTGTCTTCTAACCTCGTTTTCAAAATATTTCAATTCCTAACCCTCAATATTCTAATTTTATGCATGTTATGTTTTTTTCAAAAGAACAGATTTACAGTTGACACCTATGGTATTCAGGGAGCACAAGGAACTCGGGTGCAAAGAGTTGAGGTACTCATTATCCAAAGACTCACTTGTATAACTGGCATTTAGAGAAGTTGCTAAGGTTAAGAACCTATAGATTTATTGTTTCTATGCTTCTTTGGCAGTCAATATGCTGTATTTTGCAGAAAGGGTGTTGCATCTGGACTGTGACCATTTGTTCTCATACCTTCTTATTCTTAAAATGATCTGTTAAGCTGGAATGTACTTTTCATTGTCTTATATTAAGAAGCTTTTATTATTATTATTATTTTTGGCTTGGATAATTGCAGCTATGATTTGGACATGTTCAAAATTTCTTTGTTAGCAGTCTTACTAGTCTTCTGACAAGCTTTATTCTTCAGGCTTTCAAGTCAAGGTGGCTGACAGACCTGAGGTTTTTGACTGCAGTGTTAAGGATTTCCGTAGGTTCTCCAAGACTCATGAAAGAAAAAAACAGTTTCTCCTCCTTGTGTATGATCTGAACATTTGATGGCTTTTGTGTGAGTCATTAATGGATGGTTTTCCGTATTCCTCTATGGAAAGAGCCACTTAATTTTTCTTTAGGTTCCAGCTAATTAGAGTGTAGACAAATAGTTTGGTCATTCCCATATGAAGCTGGATGAACTGTATATTTATTTTCACTTGGGCAGAAGAAACTTCTTTATCATTCATCATGAATCTGAACCAGCAACAGAGTAAATCCATGAGGCCCTGGAGGTCAAATTGCGGAATTCTTTTTTTATATGTCTGTCAGGAAGACTTGTCAGCAGTTATCTTCCTCATCTTTCTACTCTAACCCACTTTATATCATAGAATCATAGAATCGAATAGTTTCTTCCAGAGCTTGTTTAAGAAAGGGCAAACAG
>VZTN01026410.1:56920-70809 GCA_013400515.1 Erpornis zantholeuca
AGTAAGTCAACTCTCCTAAATCTAGGATTAAACCCAAAGTCACTAAAATCAAAAAAGGCATTAGGATTCCACTTACTAATGAAGCGCCTTAACTGAAAACTTCATGCAGTTGTATAACAACTGGCTAGAATGAGAATATGAAGAACCTTGTTCTGCTTTTTAGGGCATGCTTCAGTAGTTGTTTTAGAGGAAAACTGATACATATCTTCAGTCAGCTAAATAATTTCATTCCATCTGTGGCCCCAAGCAACAGATTTAGCCTACCTACCTATATGTTACCTGCTCTGTCCAACGTCAGACACGTCTCCATGAGCACATTAGGATGCTAACTGGTACAGGAAATATTTTAAGATCTTGTCACCACGTTGAAGTAACCAGTAGTGGAGGTAATTAATCCTGTCAACGAGCTACTTTAAAGGCCTGGTAAGGTTTGAGGCACTACCTAGGGAGTCTGTACGTGGAGTTACAGATTTCAAACTCCTTGCCCTGGCAAATAATTTTGCATCTGTGATTTGTGGAGAAATGTTATTTTTTTTTTTCCATGGGGGAGGTCATTCTTTCTCAAGCAGACTCATCCTAGGTACTTCTGCTGAAAGTACTAGACAAAAAATGAAACTAGAGCAACAGATAGAGACTTCTCTTTTGATCCAATATGAACACATTGCTTGTACTTTGTGAATCACTTTGGCTGCCTGTGTACCTCTTATTGGAATTCCAGTCCTGCAATTAGAAAACAAGTGTTCAGCCCTCCTGTAGATGCTGGGATCTGAAGACAAATAGAAACTCAAATTGACCAAGACTATCTTAGGTACAGACAAGTTGGTAAGAATATAAAGAAGGTTTTTATCTAGATGAAAATTTGAATTAAAATGTTACAGGACTGTGTCCAGCAACTGAGTTACAAATTCCTTTATGCATTCTGCCAGTAATCCAGGAAATACTTGGAGCTTTCTTGTGAGGCTTGAAAACTAGTAATTTAATCAGAATTAAGAGAGTGAGAACATAATCTTTTTCAATCATCATTGTCAGTATAGACTGTGAATATCTTAGCATACAGTGGATGGGAAAGAAACAAGGTGTCCTAACAATACAGATTTTATTATTAAAATTCTAAATTGGCTTCAGAGATTTCTTCTTACTTTTTTTTTGTGTAATTTATTGCCACCCCAGTAAATGTGGTGGTAGCTAGAGAAATTCTGAACACAATAGATATCAAAACAACTTGGCAAATAGTATCTGTTTTTAGTTCATAAAACCCTGAGACATTGTGTTGGACGGTGGATGTGTTTGCTCCGGCTGCCCACTAGCATGCTCTGCTGTCTGGTTTGCATACCTGTCTAAAAAACTGCAAAGCAAACTGAAATCTCAGTACTATTTCTTCTGTGATCTCTCAAAGTTGCACATATGGAAAATATGTAACATTTTCCTCCCCCCCACTGCTTCTATCAAACACACATACTAGTTACTTTGCTTTTTCCTCCGACTTCCCTGGTGAGTGGGAAAATGTGGCTGTGTGACTTTTATACAGAAATGACTTCCTGCACAGAGGGGCTGACAATTCCAACTCTGACCTGGTTTAAGTGACTGCCAAATTTTAGAGCTAAGACTTATAGGTTAACACTGTCTTTTCTTTGGAAAGCTTTAACTATCAGCAAAATTTAGTACTTTAATGCAATATAATATTACTATGGGAAAGTAGGGAAAGATGTATCTGCAGGTAGGTGACTTAATAGATTTTTATATGTATTTCATTAATAATAGTTTGCTAGGGAATTATAGTTATGTATAATGATTTATGAATACATCACAGAATTCTTGCCTCAACTCATTAGAGGGACAAAAATACAACACATGGAAATTTCCTTATTTTTTTTTTTAATATGTAGATTTTAATTAACTGCATAATTTCTAACGGTTTAGACAATCACACTTTTGTGGATGTGTTTAAGAAATCATTTGATGCTGCTTGTGGTGGTCTTGCAGCAGAACATAATAGTCACTGTCACAGCTGAGATGACATTAAGGAATCACATGACTATTTCTGTTTTGTTTCAGTGCAAAGTTAGCTGAGGGTTGCTGGGAAGACATCTAAACTTAGACTGTTGAGTTTTAAGATACATCAGTGAACTGAGAACTCAGCTAGAAGATGCTCTTGAACCATTGGGTTTGTTAAATGCTTCTGAAAAATAAAGAAGAAAAAAATATCACATTCATACAATTTCACAGTCACAGTCCTTCTACTTGTTCTTAAATTTTTGGGGTTTTTTTTGTTGTTTTATGTTGGTGATTGAAACATGGACTCTGCCAGGTGCATGCAAAGCCAACCTTTATTGTACAAGACAGATTCTTATATAGTCTTCCAAACTGATAGTTCAGCAGCTACTAACTTCAGCTTCTAGAGTTACGTTTTTTGCATCTCCAATGGCTACAGATTACAATCTCCTGGCCTAATCTCCTGTTAACTATCCTGCTCTTTATCGTTCCTCCTGCTCTTTGTCTTGTCTCCTGCTCTTTGTTTCACCCACTGCCAGATTCAGCACGGCCTCTCTCCCAAGGACCCACGCCAACCAAAGCCATCAGACTGACGACACTCCGAATCCCCACATCTCCCCCTTCTCTGTTCAACAGCCAAAACCTGCAAAACACTACGTCCTGTGGGCCAGTGGCTGCTGTACTTTGTCCAAAATGCCATTATGGATGGAGCCTTGCTATCTGAATAACAATTAAAAAAATTAAAAACATGTAAGGCTTTTATGGAGGGTGTAACCCATCTCTGCATTCCCCTCCTTTTCTGTTTTAACAACTGTAACACAAACATATTTCAACCAGCCAAATTCAGGAAAATGTGTAATATAATGTGTAGTTCTCCTACTGCGAACAGTAAAACAATACATCTAATAAGACAAGTGTGCACTGAGTTAAAACGAGCAAGATAGTATTATCAGCTGCCTAAATGCTTTACCACTACCCAGGGTCTGCAATAGCTGAGGAGTTCTGTTTCGCGGTAAGGACTTGGAGAGCCTTTTCTGGACAAGGTTTCCAAATTTATCTCTAAAGAGAGTCCAGCTTTTGTAAGATCAGATGAGCAAGTCAAAATTACTTGATTACACTTTCAGGGCAGAAACACCTGGGTCTGATGGTATAATACCTAGTCAGCCAGGGCTAGGGCTTGGCCAGAGCCTCAAGCCTTGCCTGAGAGGGTTTCCCTAAAATACCTACAAGCAAACCTTAATGAATACAATCAAAAGAATACATATAAGTAACATTAAATAATTATCTTACAACTAAATCCTTTTATAAAGACTTTATTTATTAATGCTGTCTGGATCCAGAAATACACTCAATCACACAGCTAACCTTAAATTTCTGTAATAAAGTCATGCCAAAATCTACAGCTTGGTGAAAATATAAAGTTAGTTTTTAGCATAAGCAAAAAATGACTTAACAATACCTAAATTTTCTAATTTTCCTTCACAGAATGTAGATAAATCTAGGCTTCAGACATTACAGTTATATTAACTCTCTAAGTGGTTTTGAAAGACAACAAGCTCTGAGTCAGAAGTTGCTGCAGGATGACAGGGTTACAGTCTTTCATTCTAGTGTAACTTTTTTCACATCAGGGAAGCAGCAAAGGTAGGAGCTGTTCTTCCAGTTTCTCTAAGTAGGAAAAGAGTACTTCGAAAAAACACATCAGTTAATTTAGTATCTATAACAAAAAGCAATTAGAACAATACAGGGTGTCAAATAGATAAGGTTGGTGTGGTAAAAAAGCTAGCATTGGGGTAGGATCCAGGATTGTGCAACCTTCTGAGCAACTGAAACAGAAGAGTTCCACAGACCAGCGCAGGTGGGGCAGGTCCACGGACCACGGTTCCACGAACCATGCCCAGCCCGCAGTCACTCCTGCACAAGGCGGTGCAAATGCTGCAGTCCCCCCAAGGTCTTTTCTCCAGTCTGGCATCGGCTCACGAGGGTCTGCAAGAGACAGCAGACCTGGCTGTGGCGGGAGCGGTGAGGATCAGGGCCACGCTGGTGCGGCTCGCAGGGCTCTGGCGGCGAGCTGGCCGTGCCTCTCTGGGCGTGCCGTGCCTGGGGAGCAGGGATGTGGTGTTNGGCTTGTAGGGCTCCAGCAGCGCAGTGACCACGCCTCTCCAGGAAAGTCCTGCCACAGGAGGGGAGCAGGGATGTGGTGCTGCCCCTGCCAGTGCTTCTGGGCTCTCTGAGTCGCCTTGTCAGCACCCACACGCAGAGCACTGCTCTTCCCCCACTGGACCTGCCGTGTAGCCAGCGCGGCATTCACCACCGTTCCCTGGCTGTGCCATGTGCTCGCTGCCATGTGCTCACTGGCGCTGTGCGTTCGCTGCCCCAGCTACGGTGCCGTGCCCACCCGCCGCTTCTGCCGCCGCCTCTACACTCTGGCAGAGGGCAAATGGAGAGGGAACACTACCAGGAAGGGTCCCCCGGCTCCAGCCACTCGCAGCGACACGGCTCCAGCTGATGCCACATGGCATGGGGCAGTGCGAGCTGTTCTGGCAGTCTGGCTCCCCTCCAGGATCAAACGGATGAGGAGATGAGGAGCCATCTTCTGTTTCTCCTTCCACAGCTCCAGCAGACTTAGGGTTGTTCGCTGGTGGCTCTGAAGGGGAACTGCTTTCTCTCTCTTAGTCTTTTCCTGCACTTTAATTGCTTCCAGTATCGCCTTCCAGACAGGCAGCATTTGAGTGGCCGCCTTATCTCCTCTTGTGTAATCCCATAATATATCTCTCACCTTGTCCCACACCTCTGACAAAAAAGTAGTTTTTGAGTTTTGCATGGGCACTTTGAAAGCCACCCAGTGTGGGGGAATTAAAGCTGCCCAATGCAGTGCAGCTATAAGGGACTGGGGAGGCATGGATGTTTTTCAAATAAATGAGACATGAGTTTGAAAACGCATCTGTCAGATGAGGACGGTCCAGCCCCCTTGTCTCCCGTGGCTCACTTTCAGCTCTGAAGGGATTCATTGCTGGCCAGCTTTCCTGCTTCTTTCAGCAGCACTTCAAGTTCCACAGGGCTCACCAACAGATGCAGTTAGGTGAGTAAGATCCTCGCACGGGGCACCATTTGTCAGTGATTGAAACCCTGATTCTGCCAGGTGTATGCAAAGCCAACTTTTATTGTACAAAGCACATCTTATATACTGTTCCAAACTAACAGTTCAACAGCCACAGACTTCAGCTTCTAGGGTTACATTTTTTGCGTCTCCAATGGCTAGAGATTACACTGTTTGCCTAATCTCCTGTTAGTTATCCTACTTTTTGTCTTGCCTCCTGCTCTTTGTTTCGTCTCCTGCTCTTTGTTTCATCCCCTGCCAGATTTGGCATGCCCGTCTCTCCCAACGCCCCAAACCCATCAGACATGGTGACACTCCAAATCCCCACTGTTTTGGGTGGCAATTTATTACTTTTTAGCAACATGATAGCATTTGGGGTAGCCAGTGAGACAACACTGAGATACAAGTGCAGGCAGGTAATACTAAGTCATGTTTCTTTTACAAAACTTTAAGCTATGCTATGGTACAACAAATAAGTAATTACTATCTGAATTCCTAAGAAAATCAGAACCATATCAAGAAGACTCAGAGGGGCCTAAGATGGGAGGGAGTGACAAAAGTTTCTTCACTTATTTCTGAATGTGTTTATAATTGCTCAATTATTAAATTTTCAGCTGTTGAAAACTGCCATGTTTTCTCACTACAGTTTGAAAGGACACCATATATTCCAATATTTCTTTTAGACAGATTATTTTCCAGTAGGATTACATGAAGAGTCACCCTTTTAAGTATTTTCAGAATTTAATAACATTAGGTGAAGTTTGTACGTTATTAGGTGAAATTAAAATCTGCAGTTAGAGACTATAATTGGCAATCTATTAAGACTGTGATACATAGAAAGAAATAATGCTCTTTCAGCTTCATGATAAATACATTTGCTAGTATATTCTCTGAGTTAAAATGAGGCAATTTTGCTTCATACAAATCATATAGAGCATCATCAAGCTTGTTTTCTGTTCCTTTCTACAAGCTGTGTACCAGTAATAGAAGTGCTAGCCAGACAGCCGCATGGAAAGGAATTCATTATCATTTCATGAAGTGCTGCTGGAATTTGCCTTTAAGCTGGTTGGTTTCTTGGTCTTGGATTTGTTTGTTTGCTTATTTGTTTGTTTGTTTGTTTTTAAAGACATTGCTATCTCAATGCATTCTCTCCAAGTTAAAGTGCTTGGCAAGTGCAAGGTTAAAGAACCTTGGCATTCTTATCTTGATTTAGATAGTACTTCATGGCAAATCAAGACTTGTATAATTTTAACAGGCATGGAGATTTTTTTCCTATGCTAAAATTTGTATGCTAAAATATTTCCAGTAAGGTATTATGTATGAAATATTCCACATTTCTCATACAAGCTTTGCTGTGATGCTACCCATTGGGTGACACCTGAGAACTGCAGAACTCAGTTATTGCTCACATTCTGTAATCTCCCTTCTTCATAGCATTTCTCCAAAAATGCACTGAGCCTGATTTTTTCTTTCATAAGTTTTGCTAACTTCAGCAGAATTAAATGAATGTAACAGATCTACCAACTTGCTCTAATTTTTAAAGTATAAAGAGAATGGACCCCAAATCACTTCCAAAGATACATGAATTATGATGAGTACTGGATTTTATATTTTTCCTCTTTGATTATCTTGGCTCTTCTTCTGCTCTATCATTGCTTTATATAAGCAGAAATTCACTACAAACTTGAATGTCCTTCAGCGTTAGATGTGATAGTAGGACTGTTTTGCAGAAAGCTTCCCTATGCCCTGTAAAAGACTTTACTTCTTCTGCTGTCTAATGGAAGAAATTACCCGTGTAAACCTTCTTCGTCTCATATAAATTTAGATCATAACTCTTAGCATACTGCTGTTCCCATGAATAGGATTGAGAATATTTATCAAACTTTTATAGGGACTTTATATTTTCACAGAACTGAGCCTTTGCAATATTTAATCACATCTGTTTACAACTCAGTAAAAAAACAGGTTTCTAAAATATATTTCCATTTTGGAAAGGAGAAACTGAGGCAGAGGTTTTGCTGTTTTCTTAAAGTTAGCAGGAGATACCATTGATGAAATCCATTCTCAGTCCCCATGACCCATTGACCATGATCTGCAGTGTCATTTCAAGAAAAGGTATTCTTTAAAGCTGTACATTAATGAGTAGCTGGTAGAGGTTAGGGGTTCTTTTTTTAATTAGGAAAAAAGTCAGAGATACAAGGGGGCTTCGAAAGGGTAAATCTCAATAGATAAGATTAGCTGCCTATGTGCAAGGCTCAATGAAGCGTATGTCAGCCCCTGTGGTATGAAAACAAAGCAGTGAATGTGGTGAAATATTCTCTCATATGTGTGTACTCCTGGTTGAGATCAAGAAGTACAGAGCTGTATAAACACAATATTCTATTTTCAAAATATCAGGTAAAGTTTTTTCATTTTTATGGAACTATTTTAAAGTTTATCCAAGCATTCTAAAAGCACAATCTAAAGAACGTTATGGGAAGTTAGAGCACAGCAGTACAGTTGCCATTTCTTACTTTTGCTATTAAACTTGGAAGCTTCTTTTGGAAAAAGAAGGCTATTTTCCTCTTACTCTATACTAAGTCTTAATGGGCTAGCACAAGACTAGTTTAAAAAAAAGAAAATCTTTAAAAACTGTGGCCTCTATAATTTCAGGAAACACCTTGAGGCCTGAAGCATGTAAATGTAATCTCTAAAACCTGAGGAATAATTAAATCCACCACTGCTTAAAGCCCAGTCTCCCCATGCATGAAATAGTGCAACTAAGCTGGTATACGCCCTTGTGTGATTTGTACTGGGAGAGAGAGTCACAGCAATACTTCAAGGTTTTCTTCTTTGGACTATCTCTTCTCCTTTGCACTTACCTGAATTTGTGGCAGTTGTGGTGGTCTGTTTCTTAACTTCTTTCCATGTACAGCATCATTAGTAAATTATTTCAACTAAAGATTCAGCCATAATACACATTCAGAGTCTGAATGTCACATCAGCCTCTCTGTACACTGCTGTGGCAGTAGGACCTCAAGGTTCTTGTTTGAATTCTCAAGGATTTGCTTATTTGCACAGAAATAGAACCTACAATCTGCAAACTCTCCATCTTGCCTGTAGCTACCGTGCAGTCATTATTTTCTTAATCTGCACATTTTTATGTTTGCAAGCAGATAACATTATGACAGTTACCTTTACACTTGTCTTAGGAAAAGCCACCATGACATTCACTGTGTGAGGAAGTAATATGTATGTAAGCAATTCTTCTATACCAGTACACTAATCATAAAATCATAGAATGGCTTGGGTTGGAAGCGACATTAAAGATAATTTTGTTCCAACGCCCCTGCCATGGACAGAAATACTTTTCACTGGACCAGGTTTCTCAGAGCTCCATCCAATTTGAACACTTCTGGTCATAGGTCATCTTCAGGTTCTCTGGCCCAACTCTTCCAGTGCCTCACCATCCTCAGGTGAGGATTTCTTCCTAATATCTAAACTAAACCTACTTTCTGTCAGGTTGAAGCCATTCCCCCTTGTCCTAAGTCTCTCTGTATGCCTTTGTAAATAGTCCCTTTCCATCTTTCTTATGAGCTTCCTTCAAGCACTGGAAAACTGCAGTTAGAATACCCTAAAAGCCTTCCCTGTTCCAGGATGAACAATCCCAATTCTCTCAGCCTTTCCTCACAGCAGAGCTGCTCCATCCCTCTGATCACCTTGGTGTCCCTCCTCTGGGCTCTCTCCAGCAGCTCCATGTGCTCCCTGTGCTGGGACCCCAGAGCTGGAGGCAGCTCTGCAGGTGGGGTCTCACCAGAGCAGGGCAGAGGGGCAGAATCCCCTCCCTCCCCTGCTGCCCACAGGGCTTTGGGTGCAGCCCAGGACACACTTGGCTTTCTGGGCTGGGAGTGTCCATGGCCAGCTCCTGTCCAGCTCTCACCCCCAGCACCCCCAGGTCCTTCTGGGCAGGGCTGCTCTCGATCTGCTCATCCCCAGCCTGGGCTGGCACCAGGGGTTGCCCTGAGCCAGGTGCAGCACCAGCACTTGGCCTTGTTAAACCTCATGAGATTCTCTTAGGCCACTTCTCAAGCTTGTCCATGGCCCTCTGGATGGCATCCCATCCCTCAGGAGTGCACCACTGCACCACACAGTCTGCTGTCATCTGCAGATCTGCTGAGCATGCACTTTATCCCTTTATCTGTGTCATTTATGGAGATATCCGTGGAAAACATCACTTGTCACTGATGGCCATTAGGACTCTGAACTATTGACTACTGTAGCAGAGTAATTCAACAGTATCATATCAGGAATGCAAATATTTTTGCCAGTATTTCAGTGGGAGAACGCCGCTGAAACAGTTCAGGAAGGAAGCTAATATTTGTTTTTATAAGACAAAAAAAATGTTTGCTAAGGAATATGCATGGGCTTGCTTCTAGTGAACAGTTCCTTGGTTTTCCTTATGCCAGTAGACAGGCTGCCACAATAGATGTAGGAAGCTGTATTTGAAGTGCTGTATCAGATAGGCCTGTTCATTTCAAATCTGAATCCCAAAATATTTTAGAGTTCTAAAAAAGTAAAACACACCATTTAATTGTTTTCCAGGCTTAAGCATGATTAGCTGTGGCAAATCAGATTTGAGGCAAATCTGAGGGTTTCAGGGTAAGATTATTTTTCCTAGTTGTTTATTTCTGTTAAATCCGTTATAGTATCTAGTTCCTCCAAGCCAGAAAGGAACTGAAGGTCACTTGGAATACTACTACATGTGAAAATCAGATAGTGGAATTAAACAATTTGCTAAATTTCTCCTTTCTTGGTTTAATTGGTTGCTGGATTTACATTCAGTCGGGGTAACAGGAGGCATTTAATTTTAGATAAGACTACTAATAAATATTTGAAAACAGATATTTATTGCTGAAAGACGGGGCATAATAGCTTAAGCACAGAGCTGATTCATTTATCTGTGTAGCTCTCTGATTGGAGCTTGCACACACCTGACTAGCTCAGAGCACAAGCAGACACTGTGGGACTTGGCTGCCCTCACTTCTGTTATTTGTGAGTTCCAGCATGAAAAAAAATCTTATCTGTTTTCCTGTGCTGTAAGTGGCAAAACTGTTTGGCAAACCTAATTTTAAATTACATTGATTTTTCTAAAGAATACCTCCCTGTTAATCACAATTTAATGACTGCTCTAAGGTAATTGCTTGTATAACTAGTGATACTTTGCATATTGGCTGCAGACAAAAAGTGCTTTTCAAATTCTGTTTGTGCTTTTGATTTCAAGTCTTATCCTGGTTTGCTCTCTCTGTGGTTAATATTGTTTCTTATAGATTCAATTCTTGGTCTTGAATTTAAAAATAATTTTAAAATACACATTTTAAATGTGATTCTAAAATGGCAGGTAACAACTGTATAGAAGGCTAACTGAAAAACAAGTAAAAATCATACCTATTACAAGTATAAATTACTAGAAAACAAATATATTAAAAGAGATCTGTTGTTCATAATGCAAATAAAATGATCAGTGAAAGAGAATCCTGAACCAAGGATATGTATTGATCAGGGTATTAAGTTCATCATTTATTGTTATACAAGGGTTTATAGATCTGTCAGTAAAAGGTTAGTATTTTCACTATTTTAGCTTTTAAATGATTCTTTCCTAGTGCAGTGGGCCTCAGATTACATCAATTTCTTAAGACTATATATGCTTCTGTGGTCAGAGGTTTGGTTTTGTTACAGGAAAGATTTGGTTATTATATTGCATTACAGCCTTCCATTGGAAAATTTAAATCGTCAAAACCAATGACTCTTGAGTGTTATTTCATGTGCAGCTAATTTTTTCTGTCTGAATATAAGGCTTGAAATGCTAATTTTTGAGGAGCACTATATATTTCTTCATGAGAGGTTTATGATTTCCATAGTATATTTTAGTGTTCTTGCTCTTTCCAAGCTCCCTCTTGCTTCCCAGTAGTGCTGTTGGTTTTGATTTGAGGGATAGCAAGGTGTTCCCTTGGCCACTTAGAGACAAATACAGTCAAATACAACAGAAGACTTGCAAGCAGTCTGATGTACATTTTAAACCTTACCAAGGTGGTATGTTAATGTTTTGGGGGTATTATACATCTTCGGTGGGAGAAGCTCACTCACTCCCTCAAACTGTAGGCTCATAACCAGTACATGGCAACTCCAATTAGCTCTGCTCAGGGCTGAAGAGCCTCTCAGACTGTAACAAGGTCTCCCAGGAGCACTTACACCACAACTACTGTACTCATATTTTCTCATTAGTTCCTTTCAGTTGCCACAAATACAATTTTCCAATGTTTTCAGATTTAGAGCAGAAATATAATAGCTCAGTGTTTGTATACACACACACACACACACACACACACACATATTTATATAAAATACATATAAACACACACACATATACATATATATATATACACACACAATTATTTTTCATAACTCAAGGATCTGTTTTATCTCTTCTTACAGGTAGAAGCTTACAGTTTACTTCATTAACCTTAAGTTTTCATTCAGGTCAAAAAATGTAGGAATCGATTGGCTAGGAGAAGAAAATTACTGGGTTTCAAATTACTTATTTTTTCTGGTTTGTTGGAGTTTTGTTATTGTTTTTCAACACTTAAATTTTGGGAAGTCATAAACCTTGACTCTGAGAAATCATGTTTTATGTGCAATGTGGGAAGTTATCAAGAATATGGGCCTAAATTTGAAGTTGTCAGTAGATGTATCTGTGTTTCACATCATGCAGTTCTGTTACTCTTGAAGAGACTTGTTGGCAGAGAAGCTTTATACCAGTAAATCTTTGTAGACCTAAGTAATTTGTCATGTCTACAGACCAGGTAGATAGAGCAGTATACACAAGTATGTGTTAGTGGACAAATTTCTGTAGTTTCTTTAACCTAGATGGAGAGTTTTCTCCTGATAGCAATTGCTCAAAGTTGATCAACATTATAGTTATATTGTTTTCACCTTGAGTTTTTTGTAGTTTTTGAAGTAGAAAGCCATCTTTAGAAGTTGTAACAGTAAGAGGAAGTCTTAAGTTTATTAGTCTCTGAATATAATGAATTTTGGGATGTTTTCAGTGTGAATACTGTTTTCAGTTCAGCACCACAGTGCTCAGTAATCTTACATGTCTAGTTGTCTTACAGACTCCTGTGGTCTTGTAAGTCTATTTTGGATTAATACTATGTAGGTACATTTTTAGTTATATTACTGATTTCTTAAATATTGTTTGATTGGCTGGTTTATGTGAAACCCAGTTTGTGCTTTTTTGCGTTATTCTTGATCCTGATTGCACTGTAAATTTCACAGTGTATGATATTAATTTTTTACTTTTAGAATCAAATGCAATAAAACTGAATTGCCTAACAGTCTATCAGAGAACAGCATTCATAAAATATTAAGTAGATCTTGGGAAAGCTTGGTGTAAGCATTTATTGGATAATATTTTCAGGTTTAATAAATAAACTGTGTCTTGCTAAAATTTTTCATGTTCTCTGTTTTGATGTTTTAATGTGTTACATAGTTCTAAATGATACTCATTTGCAAAGTAAGAAGTGAAAAGATTTTGACTTTTGCCAGCTCTGATCCAGACATGTATACTAGCAGAGCTCTAACTATAGTTTTATTTCTTTATTCCTTGCCTCATTTTTGGTAATAAGTTACTTTGAGTGTAAGAATCTCTTTTCTTTCTGGAAGATTGTTTCTATTTTAATACCTTTAATACAGTTGATAAAAGCCTGCTCAGTAACTTTGGGTCAAGAAATTTAAGAAGTTCTCTCAGCCTCAGTACAAAGCTGTTGCCACCATGTCCATATTAGGTCCCTGACAGAAAGGGGTTAGTCCCCAAGTTTTATAGGGCTCAGTTTTCTGGTTTGCCCACTTCTGTAATTTGCCACAGCTTTAAATAATAACTTTTCTTCATTTATTTACCAGTATAATGCTGATCCTTTTTTTTTTTTAGGTTAGGCTTCTTTGTTGTCTAATTCAGCAACATCATAAATATAAATACTTCCAAAGATAGATATAACAACAATCTGACATCATTTTGATGGATTATTACAACAGAATTAAGATGATCCTTGCTTTCTAGAAAAGGTTAATTTGATTTTGTTCCTTTAACCTTTTTCTTTGCTGTCATGTTTAACAAAGATTAAAAGGTAAAAGTAATAAATACACAACTACTCTTATTTTTCCTTATGTTGTAAAGAAGTCAGTTGTTACTAGCAATTATGTATTGTCTGACCCTCTACAGAGCAGAGGGAAATGAGGCCATATAAAGTGTTTCTTCTGTCTCTGCAGGTTGATTTACATGAGGATGATCTATTAAAGTATAATAGAAATTAAAACTGGAATTAGATTGACTTATGCAAGGTACAGAAAGCATGCAGAAGCACATAAATTCAATTTTTTAGCTATATTTAATCTTTTTTCTCTAAACTAGATGTGTCATTACCTCATTCTTTTAGATGTTAGGTGATTTTCGTGATTTCAAAAAACAGAAAGAAATGAGGCAGTCAAAGCACCATTTCTTTTTCTTTTTTTCTTTTTTTCTTTTTTCTTTTTGTTTTTTTCCTTAGCTGTTTAATGAATATAGCTGAAGACTGTGCAGGTTTCCTTTTCCTAGCAAAAGAAAGTGAAGAGTATTTCATTTAGGCTCCAAGATGTCACTGAGAACAGGACTGGAGTCACTCAAGCCGCTTGGACAAACTTTAACCCTTAGATGTGGCACTACCTGGAGGGATTAAAGGATACACTTATAAGGGTCACACAGTCAAGTGCTTTTACATTTGTGCAGATA
>VZTN01026411.1:1443-13153 GCA_013400515.1 Erpornis zantholeuca
TTAAACATCACCAGTTTGATGCCACTTTTATCAATCAGGTCAGTGTATCTTACTAACTCCCTTAAGCCTTTTAGATGTCACCCTGCTCTTTTGTTTCCCTTCCCATCTCTACATGTCATATTGGAGAATTACATTAATTTGCCTGATCATTTCCCATATTTCATGTAAAGCTCCAAAGCAACTAGTTATTAAGTAAAAACCTAAGGAGTTTTTGTTTGTTTCTTTTAAAGAGACTTGGAGTATCCTACATCACTCTGAAATTCCCTTTGTTGATGTATCAGAAAGCCAAGTCCTTCCTAAGGCTTTTGATCCCAGCAGTAGGACATGTAGGCCTTAGTTCTCCCTTGATTTATAAGTTGCATGAATGATTTTATGGTGGTAACTCAACTCTGATAAGATCCTTTTTCCTGAAACTGAATGTCCTTACACTGCTGTATTATGTAAGGCCAGAGCTTCTTGAGCCTGCAGCCTTCCAGTCTTCAACAAAATTAAGGTGTTTTGTATTTACCAGTAACTACTTTAGTCTTATTAAGACTAACCAGCCATTAAGGAAGGCTTATTTCCTTCTCTGGATCATAAAGGAATCATTCTGAATAAGTTCATATGTACTTTTCCTCAGCATAAAATATAAGGACTCATATATCATCAGGCATAAAATATCAGGCAACAACAAGGGCAGGCTGCTTCTGGGAGGGACAAGGAGCTGAGCATGACAAGGCAGGCAGAGGCAGTTGTCACACTGACAATTTATGATCTTTCTGCTAATGAAAAACAAAGGCCTGAAGCAACTATCTCAATTTCATTGCTTGCAAATTGCACTTCTGTGTAATGTTGGGTTTTAGAAGATAATAAGGAAAGGAGGCAGAATTTTAGCTCACAGAAGGATGGAGTGATTAAGAATGTAAAACACAAGACTTTCATGCAGAAGTAGGTCTAAAACTTTTCCTTCAACGAAATCAACACGTTTTTTTTCTTATAGTGTAGCCGATTCCTGTATTTTTTAGGAGGAATTTATACAGAATAAAATACTTTAAGTGAGATGCATATGCTGAATAAAGCCACTGTTTTGTCTTATGTTCTAAGATAAAAAGCACAGTTGAATCTATGTTTTTTTTCACATAGAAGTGAACAGTACAGGTATTTTTTATGTGGTCTGATTCATTTTTCTAGCACAATCGATGCTCTTTTTCCTCACTTGCATATCAGGTGTTCTTCTATTATTTTCAAAACAGTCATATTCTATCTCAGACAATCTGCCTTTGGGTTTTTGTTTTGTTTGTTGTTTTTTTTTTTTTTTACATTGCCCAATTTTAATTTATCCAGACAGAAGCCAAAAAGTCCCCCTTTCAACAGAGTATTCTTGCTCCTGCATTCTCCCTGCTCGTGCATTCTGTCTAGAGGGGAGCTGGGTGCCTGTGTGAACTAGAATTTTAGATTCAAGCCTCCATTTAAATTCTGTCTGCTCTTCCCTAGACATATGCATATATGCATTGACACCATGGCAAAAGAAAACACACTGAATCAATCTACCAAATTCATTCATCGCATAGTCCTTATGCATGCACCATGTACCTCCAAGTTCCTAGCAGAAAATTCCATTAGAAGGGAAGCAAACTGTTAATCAAATACATTCTAGCTTTCTCTGGAGCATTCATGCCAGTGCTACATGTTTGCATGCTACGCTTTTTCTCTGGTTAAGCAGTTTTTCTCTCTGACATTCCACTCCCTTATCCTTCGACAGTGATTTAATGATGGAGGTGTTCTCATAGTCTGATGCATTACTGGTGTGATATGTTACAGTCTGGTGTGTTAACAAAACATGCATTTTTAATTTCATTCTGCTGACGTAAGCCAGAACACAGGACAACAAGATCACTGGCTTTACCCAGTAGAACTTTGGTCCATACATACATATATGCATATACATACAAACACTCTTATGTTCTGTGAACCCCTTGTTTTAAGAGTTCACATCACAAAAATCCTCCATGCTATTTCACACCAAGGTATTCTAGTGCCTTCTTGTATTAATACTTCTTTGTATTCTATGTAAATGTTCTACACAGACTAAGGCTTTCTTCTTGCAGGGGACACTGAGGAGAGACCTCGTCACAGCTTCCTTACGTGGGGAAGCAGAGGGGCAAGTGCTGTTCTCTCTGATGATCTGTGATAGGAATGACATGAAGTTGTCAGGGAAGTGTTCGCAGCACCAAACCTGACCAAGTTCAGGTGTTTGGACAGTGTTCTCAGGCACATGGTGTGATCCTTGGGGAAGTGCAGGGCAACGAGTTAGACTCAATGACCCTCAAGGGTCCTTCCAAATCAGGATATTATATGATTTGATGATTCTTACTCTTTTCATGGCATGTTAATATTAATGATTGTCCTGGTTAGAGACAAATTCAGAGGAAAGGATCTGAAAGGAACGTCTCCTCAAAAGAGGGCAGATTACAGCCACCCCTCCCCCACCAGGTAGGGAAAAAAACAGAATAAATAGTAGAAGAGGGGAATCTGATGTGATGTCTCTGGCATATTCGATTTGCACCCTTTTCTTTCACATCCTTTAAGATTTGAAGTTGAATTTATATGCTCCAGCCAATCCCATAAGATCCAAAGAGTACAGAATTGTGGTATAAAATCCATAATGCCCTGTCCTACTTCAATATGAATACATCTTTTATTTTACACTAAAAGCAATATTTAAAAACACCTTAAAGCATTAATCCCCCTTTAAAATAGTCCTCTCTATGAATTTGGTTATCCTTTGATGTCTTGTCCCTTTAAGATCTTCTTAGTGTTTTGTAATTGACCAAAGGAAGCATAAAAGTGAGTCACATCATTGACTGAAAAAATTTCTGCAGGTAATGCAGCTCAATTTCTTCCCCTGTTATCATTATTGTCAGTATTAATCTATGCCAGCAAAATGCATAAGCTTCGTTTTCTTATTTTCACTTCAGGAGGCAAGTGAAGAGATACTGAATATTCAGAATTTAACCTTTTATATAATGCATTTCAGCTTAATGCATCAACAAACAAAACTGATATTGATGCATTTAATCATTGCCACTGCTATTTTTACCTAGTTGTTCATGTATTAACTCAAATTATTGAAAACACTTGTTGATTCTTACAGTTAGAGTTCACTATTTCCATCAAGAGGAGTTCCACAGTCACAAACAAATGAAAAAAAAATGGTGAAGTTCTATGTGAGTAAGTTTGAGCTGTAGGTAAACTGAAAAAATCCAAATAGAAAGAATGTTAATCTCCTTAAACTCTTCATTTTACTTAGTGAAAGTTTGAATATACATAGTATGCCCAAAATACTTCCAATATATTCTGCAATCTGGACAGAATGAGGGCACAGGTTAGCTTCCAGTCTACTATTCCTGATGCTCAGTACAAACTAAATAATTTTCTGAATATAATTTTATAGACCTGACAATGTAGAGACACTTAATATTACAGAAATTTCTCTCATTTTTTTCCCTCCAAATTATGTTACTATAGCTCTATCTTCTCTAAATCTACATATTTTTCACTTATTTTGCCTCTTGTCCCACAGTCCATTTACCTAGATGAGCAACAAAATCCATAAATAACAATCTTGAAGACTGCAGTTCACTAAAACTCAACTCAATTCCTTTAGCTGTATTTTCAGTACTTGACACAAACTATACTTCTCATAACACATTATGTTCAATATGTATCTAATTTCTCAGAAAATCTTTTTACTTCCTTTTATTCTACTCTTTTAACTTTTTCTTGGATGGTGCCAACATAAATGGCTTTAGATTTTGAAACAGTTTTATTCTATATTTGTTCCTTTACAGAACTTTGATGTATGTTATTTTGCAGTCTGTTAATTTTTTTTAATGCTATCTGTGAGTGTTTATGACAGCTTACACTAGGTTCGAAAAACATTATTTGAACAAATGTGTTCAGTAAAGTCACTTCCAGTGCTCACATTTGCAGAAAACAGCTTGATATGGCTAATTAAAATATTCTAGATTCTTTCTTCTAGTAAACTTTTGACCAAAGACTCTATGCTAAAATAATACTCGTTCTTTTTATGGCTTAGATTAGGCCAAGTGATACTTTAATGACTCTTCTAAAAAATATACACTATTTACTTCTCTCTCCCTGAGATTTTTTTTTTTCTTGAAAATGTTTCCAAAAATCCTTTCAGAGACTTTGACAAGATTTGCCCTTTGTAAACCCACATTGGCAGTTGATGATCTCATTCCCAATTCTTTTTCCAACATCTGGTCTTACTATCACTGTGGATTAGAAGCCTTCTTGGATATTGAAGTTCTCAGACCATAGTTAATAAGAAAAAACTTTTGCATTTCACCTTTTTTCTCTCAAATAGAACTTCCAGTAGGTTATGGTTCAAAAAGAAAAGAAAAAAAAAAACAAAAAAAAACAAAATTGCTGTATGGTTCATTATATTAAAATCTTCAATAACTAAACTACATACTCAAAAAATTGCACATGTTTTAATGCTGAAGATGCTGACATATTAACTAGAACTTAAATGTGGGACCCATTCACATGGGAGAATAAGGTGGAAGCCACGGGTGATCCCAACTCCCCAGCCAGGTGTCTCAGTTTGAGACAAAATTCAGGGGAGAAATACTTTTTGATGGAAAGCAGGATTGTAATTACTCTTTTTTTATTAGGTTTGGGAAAATAAATTTTTCTTTTGGAGGAAAATGAAGAGGAAAAAACTATTTATTTAACAAAACACATAGGGAAGGGAATAAAACAAGAATAATAATGCTAAACAATAAAATTTTTTGTTTGGGAGAGAAAAAAACTTGGAGAAGTCTTTTTGGTTTTGGTCCCTCTTTTCTTCGATGTTGGGTCAGTGTGGGAAATTTTTCTTTGCGAACTGGTGGAGAACCTGTGGAGGAAAATAAAATCTGCCAGTGAGGTTTTTTGAGGTTCTGATGCTCTAAGTTTAGAAGAAAAAAAAGAAACTAAGGTTTTAAAAAAGGAAGGAAGAAAACTTCTTCTCTTTCTTCTTTTTGAAGAAAAAAAACAGAGACGAAGTTTTTGCTGGTAAGCTGGCAAAAACCAGGAGAGAATGCCACCTCCCCTCCCCATCTCTTTCGGCCACGCCGCTCTTTCACATCTGACTTTGGACACCAGCGGCTGTGAACAAAAATTCTTCTGGCCTTTTCTTTTTCCCCCTCTCAGGCACAGAATGGCATAAAATTCACTTTATGGGCATAAAGCAGACGATATAGGATATATCATACACCAAAATAGTCACTCCAAGACACCAGGACACAACAGCACAGCGTCGGGAAGCTGTGGGCAGAGCAAGGCGCAGGTGTTTGTCCCCGACACACTGAAACCCTCGGCTGGGCCCAGAGCCCACCTAGCCAATCTAGTCAGGAGATGGAGTCAGAAACATCATTGGAAACACCACTGGAAACTGCTCATCCAAGGACAGAACTTGAGGAAGCACACCTCCAGCACAGCTCTGATGCCTTAAACGGCTACCTAGAAACAGAGACTAGACAGGAATAAAGAAATAAAGGAGGTATTTATTTGAAAGGCCTTCAGATGTACACTTTGGGCTCCAGAGGGTCCTGCCTCAGTGAATCCCAAAATGGACAACAGGTCACAAGTTCTTCACACTTTTATATCAGCATAAATTCACCAACCAGAACCCAGACAATGATGTAACAAGCTTTGACCCCCTCCAAGATGATGTTTTACAGTTTTTTGGCTTAGAACAGTCTGGGTGTCCTTGGAGAGCAAGCTAGAGAGGCTTTGTTATGTCTATCTTAGCATAAGAGAACAGCACTTAACAAGCTATAGGAAACTTAAGAGTTACACTAGCAATACACTAGTTACACTAGCAGTACAGGATTTGAAAAATATAAAAGTTAAAACCTAAGGCATCAGCTCTGACAAGGAAGGGGCATCTGGCCTGCCCTGAAATTGGGTTCTGAACCCACATGCAGAACGCGAAGGATGGATCCAAGGGGGAACAGTTCATGGTGCACTCTGGCTCCTGACACCTAGCTAAGAGACTTTTTCAAGTTTCTGTATCTATTTTGGTATTGTGACCTAAATGTTCTACCATTCTGGGTTCAGTTAAGATTGGCATTAAGGAAAAGCTTAAACATAATAAATCTTGGACATCACAAGCAAATTTTGAAAATACAAATGCAAAAAAGAAATAAAATATATACATGCAAGTAAAAGGGTTTCTCTTGATCTCATTCACCAGTGTTTTCTGAACTGGAAATTTTTATATAGCCTTCTAAAACATTCACTGCTACTGAAGTTCTTGGCCAGCAAATAGAATATAATGACATTAATTTATGCCATTATCAAGCTGAGCATTTGTAATCCCATTCCAATTGCCTTTACAACTTGAACATTTTCTTTTCTCTAGAAATCTCCTGTTTCATCTCATGATTAGTTTCTTTTTCAGTTAATTTCTTTAAACTCATCAAAGAATTATCCAAAATTTTTGTTCAAATATTGCAACAATCAATCTGACTGCTTTTTGTGGTCTTAGCTTTTCATTTCTTTAAATACATTCATCTTATAAGTTTTGCATCACTTGGGACTTTGCATGCAATCTAGAAAGCCATTATAAGGGAGAAGTATTTTGGTTTTCTTGTTTCTGTTTGTTATGTTTTGTTTTTTTCCCCTTCCACTCTCTCCATCCCCCTCCACCCTAGAAAAAATACAGGCATACTTTTGTATAAAAGAAATAATTTGACAGAATTTTAAAACTTTACATTTTGAAAATATCTACAAATGGTATTTATTTAATTTATGTGACTGTGGTTTTATTTTTAGAGCTGCTAATTTATTTTTTTTTCCTGATATTTATCCCAATAAAAAATTATCAATGGAAAGAGTACACAAATTATTTTGATTACCAACTCTTCAAATTACTGTAGATATCAGGAGACAAAGATTAGAGGATAAAGTAGCTGTGTGTCTTTGTCTCTACACAGCTTCCAAGCCATCCTGTGTCATCATTTCTAGACCTGTGTAGAAGTGAGTGAGGCATCTGGACAGTATTTTTTTCTAAAGAGATGGTGTAATATTAAGCATGTAGTCTCTGCATACACACTTGCCTAAACAAAAGCCAACTTTTCTAAGACTATTAGCCAGTTACCTCCAACAGCTGCACAATTCTGTGCAAACACTGGAGAAAACAGGGAGACTTCTATACTCAAGTACATGAAGGTACACTTGCTCTTACTTTGGAAGGAGGGAAATTTTTAATTATAGTACCTTAAGAATGTGTTTAAGAAAGAAAGGGAGAATGAGAGAGAAATGCATACTCACACCATCATCAGAATTCTGTGAACAGCTAGGAGTCTTTCTCATGCTGTCTTACAACCTTGAGTCCTATTGGTCCAAGAAAACCTTGACTCATTAGTTTAAATGAATAAACTTTTTTTTTTTCAATCAAATATTACAAATATGAAGTCTTCTCTGATATCAGCCTTCAAGGACTGCCATATAACATCTCTATCAAAACAGAAACAAAGAGACAAGGACAAATAAATTAAATTAAAAAGTGTATTATTTAGTCGTTAATGATGCATTACTATATGATTCAATTGCATCTGATCCAGAAACAATTATTTCTGATATTAACACTTCATAAAATGGTCCCATGTCTGCTGGTTTTCATGGAGCTATGTTATCTTCCTAGGAAAATGATATTCATTTCATGAAAAGAATATGTAAAATAATACACTCCTCTATGACCGTTACAAGCACAAGATTGGTAAAAATAACAAAAAAATTTCATTTTCTGCTACACCTAATAACATGCACTCTCAACTCTTCACCTGCACATTAACTTTGCAACATAAATACACAGTTAACGCAAATGAACATCTAAAACTCTAAATCAGGTAAATGTGACAAGGGCCTGTGATGTAAGCACAGATAAATCTTAAAATTCTTCTAGGGAAGTTGTGGGAAAGTGCAAAGCCTCAAAAGAGTTTAGAAATCATGAGTTCTCTCAAAGGGAATATTTACAACATATTTCTCCTTTGTGGTCTTTTCTCAGGGATGATAAATCAGTGAGAGTATGAGCTGGGAGGAACAAGAAGATTTTGGCAGCAGAATGCCTTCATTAGTCACAAGCATGCTCCTCATTTAGGACTGCTTGCCACCAAGGGGATCCCCTTGAACATATGACAACACTTTAATTTCTTTGTCACCTGGTGACCAGGCATACAGACAGTCTAACAGATGGATGTGCACAGAGACAAGCCAAAAACTCAGCACCCACATCAAGGTGAAGTATTTCATGTGGAGTCTGTATCCAGCTACATCAAATGGAGGCTTGTGATAAACTACAGCCTCAATATGTTTAGGATTTTTACTGACTAAAATTAGTTTAATCCCTGACAATTCTAATAATACAGAACTATAATTATTTAACACTCCCTAGGGAAGAGAGAAATTCAATACATTCACGCAGCTTTCCAGTTGTTCATAAGAGCCTTTTGCAGATACGGAGACCTTCTCATTTGTAAAGAAATTTAAATGCAGAATATCTAGGAGGCAGAGGTCATTTTATACACTTAGAAATATTGTGAAGCTAACAGACGTAGCACAACTCTATGTAATATCTTACAGGAGGGGAACATGAGTTTGTCTTAACACAAAACAATTTTATTCACTTATAATCATGCTCTCGCACCACCATCAACCACCAAAAGAGTTGGGTCCAAGTAGTCTGGCCTACAGCACCAAGACATTTATCCTGTGGTCTAGTAAAGATTAAAAATGACAGTAATAACATGTGACAAGAGCTATCCAGTTCTGCTTATCCAGGTACCATGAAAATCCAAACATTCTTGAAATTTTGCTCATTTGGTGGTTGTACAACTAGACATGCCCCTTCTTTCTCCATTCATAACAATTTAACAAATTTCTCCTTCTCTTCTGTTACAAATCTCTACTTATAACATTGATGCCTGATATTTTAGAATTATGGTATGCTTAATAGGGTTCTAACTACCATGGCATGAAATTCACATTATTCTGACATTATTATTGCTTGATCTCACTTAAGAAATAGATGATCCCAGAATTTTGTGTTCTGTACAGCTGATGGCCTGACCTGTTATTTCAGAATCATTAATAATTTCTAAATATTATTTTATTTTATGATGGATTTAGAACAGCCACAATTAAATTAATCTCATCGTTATGATAGGCATTTCTAAGTGTTGTCATTAAAGGATTAAATGCAATTAGACTGTGAGGTAGTACATTATGGGACCATAAAAATACACAATCAAAAGAGGCTAATAGTGCCAGTCAGATTATATAGACAGACATATAAATTAAACAAACTCTGTGATTATTTGAGCTCAAAAGAGCATTTTGTGGTTATGCTACTACACAGAATTTATGAAAATATGTGACTGCACCCACGCCAAAACAAACTACATGTACATTATGAAAACAAGGAGTTTACTGAAGCTAATCATGCTGTGAATAGCTTCTAAAGCTTTCTTGGATGCATTCTGCTGCACTTACAATTTTGAAGTGATAAAAACGAGAGGAAAAGTAACCTCCCAACAGAAATAACCACATGAATTTTACTTTCATGAGACGATGGCATTACTGACATGGACATCTGCAGTGATGTAGCCTATCTTTTCAGAAAGCAGTGAAAACATGTATGCATATTTCCTTTGGGCTTTTTGAAGTTGTCAGAGTTATCTGTGCAGCCACAGTGTGGTTATATGACCACAAAAGGAGACTCCAAGTACAAGTGACTAAAAATTCCAACTCCTACAATTGTGTTCAGAGCCAATTCCTATAGTTGGAATTGATGCAGTCTTCAGTGGCCTCCTAGCATTCATGCATTATGGCCTTAGCTCCTTAAACCAGTAGTACAAGGTTGCTGAGGATTTTTGCTCTAAACTATTTTTGTACAGAAATCAAAAAGGAAGCATTTTGAGGTATTAAATGGTTGGACTAACTTCTGTGTTTGTTAGCGGCATGAACACTCATCTCCAGTAGGCTAAAGGACTCTGCTGCTTGAATAGCTTCTAATGAAACAGAAAGTTGTAAATCTCTTGCTGTAACACATGTTACTGTACACATTTCAAGATGCTTGATTCCTCCCTAAAGATTGCAGGCTGAATGATGAAGCAGCTACAGCTCAGGTAGGTAGTACATTACAGCAAATGTCGAAGCAGAATAATGAACAGAGCCATTAAATAAGTATTGTTGGACTGCAGCTTGGCTAGGACTCATTATGTATTCTGAATGAACTACGGAAATGCACATGTTATGATATACAAATTGCTCTGAATAGATCCCTGTATAAATGCAATCCATTAACACTGAATGCAAGAGGGTTTATTATAAGCAGCTTATTTTAAAATAAGAATTTTAAAACATCCATTAGACTCTTGTTAACGTTTGACTATATTACTGTTGATAACCTTCACTTGTAACTAATATATTGGTTATTTCTTTTACCATTTTTATTCTTTTGTAATTTAATTCAAAGCATGGTCCCAAGGAATCCTAGAAATGTAGAATAACTCAGTTCTTGGTCTTTCCTGAGTATATCACAAAAATGCTGAGCCAAAAAAACCTTAAATTCTGAAATAGTTTCAACAAACATTTCTGCCTAGGTGTATAAACAAGCCCTTCCAGGCTCTACACTTGTAATTGCTATAGTTTGTCTCTCAGCAAGAAGCATTAGCTTCTGCTTACTACTGCATTAAATTTTAGATTATATGAAGCTGATGTATTTCACCAGCCAGTTCACAGAGGTTCTTTTGGGGCAAAACAAATTTGAGTGATTATAAAAGTGTGTATCCTCAACCTCTTTTTATATTTTTGCATAAACTCCTAGTTTAAACTTCATGAACAGATTTGTAGTTTTACTCTTTCCTCTTCCAAGACAGTTATCTTCCTTTAACTTTTTGGGGGTTTTTTTTGAGTTAGGAAATGTTGCACAATAGAAGTTATGGAGTCATCTAGAAAGCTTAAATCACCTACAATATGCTGATTTTGGGGACAAAACCTAGTTCACATAGACTTGAGCTACAAATGGGATGATTGAGGGTCTGCGATCAACAGAATTCTTGCTTTAATGAACACTAATCATTGTCAGAGACATGAAGTAGCCAGCATGCTTCATTGGATGTCTGCAATTATTTTGAAAAGATTTCATCTGGGTTTGCACTGGGATGTAATTATTTTCTCCTTAGCAGGTGATGCAGTGTTGTGTTTAATGTGAAAGCAATGCTGATAACTCCTGATGTTTCAGTTGTTGCTGAGCATTCCTTACCCTAAGTCAAGGACCTCTCAGTGTCTCAGGCTCTGCCAGCAAGCAGGTTCACCAGAAACTGGGAGGCACCATGGCCAGGACAGCTGAAATGAACTGGCCAAAGGGATATTCCATACCACAGAATGTCATGCCCAGTGTATAAACTGGGGAGAGATGGACAGAACCTGCTGATTTCTGCTTGGGGATAGGCTGGGCATAGATCAGTGGATAGTGAGCAATTGTACTCTGCAATGCTTATTTCTTTGGGGTTCATTTCTCTCTGTCTCTCCATTTCATTACAATTTTTGTTGTTGATATTGTTGTTATTAATATTGTCTTTATTATTTTAATTACTATTTTTGTTGTTATATTTTATAAAGTTTCAATTATTAAACTGGTTTTATCTGAACCCAT
>VZTN01026411.1:13209-28031 GCA_013400515.1 Erpornis zantholeuca
ATTTCCTCCCCACCAAGATGTGGGTAGGGAGAATCAGAGGCTGTGTAATTCTTAGTTGATGGCTGGGATTAAAACATGACAGATTTTCACAATAGAATATTGTAAAATCTATTAAAAAAATCAAAAACTTTCAAAACCATAATTAAAGGCTTATTTAAAACCTCACACATTTTAAAAATGCAAACATTTTCAAACTGAAATAGATTATTTTTATGTTAAGAGAAAGTCATTCTTAATATGCTTAATAGGAGAAAAAATATTATTCTGTAAATTTCTAATAACAAATGATGAAATATTGAGTTTCTTAAAGACTATTTTTGAATGACAGAAACATGACCATAATTATAGTACTAACTTTCTATTGGACAAAAACTAAAAGTGCCTATATATTACAAACATTGACCTACTTCAAATTTTTCAGAATAGGTCTTCAGTTATTTCAGTGTTCCATCACTCTCACACAGAAAACTCTGACAAAGATTATATCACATTTATTTAGGTTGTATATTTCCACAGGAGGAATGTTGCCCTCCATTCAATATATTTGCTCTGTCCTCTATCCCCCCATCTGAGGTAAGAGACTGTAATTTAATCACAGTAAGGTGCTAAGAGAGATGAAAAATTCCCCTATAGCTTTGTTTCACCACAAAATTGCAGTGAGTGTTCTCTTATTCTAACAGAGAGAGGTTTGGTCATAAATGGCAAAGGGAGAAAATGTGTTTTTCAGCTTTTCACATTTCTTATAACAGTGAGGAAGTCATTCATCTCTGCTGAGATAACCAAATTTAGCTATGTGTCACTATGTATGTGATATTCCATAAATGAAAGCAATGCAGAAAATAAAACCTCTAGATACTCACTTTTTAATACAATCTTCAGTCTGTAGATTACCCAAGAGATGATGACTGCATTGCAATGTGAAGATTGATCCTTCTCCAGGATACCCAGAGGTCTAAGGAACATAAAAATCTAAATGAGAACAGTTTGAATATATAAGTACAGAAATAAAAACTGGAAAAGATTACAAAGAGCTATTTGGCCCTTTAATGTTGTTGAAAGCCTAAGTGGTGCATTAGAAGCTGACTTCTGGGAAGCTGATGAGAAAATTGCTCTGACACCAGGAATAAAAATCCCCACCATACTGATCTAAAGAAGGAGATTCAATCAAAGTTACTTAAAGATGCATGCAGAAGCATATGACATCTGCAATCTTAAAATTTTGCATAGGCCCTGGGTTTCTTTTTGTTTCAGTCCCTTGTAATTTTCAATGATGCCAAACTATACCCAAGAAATATATAGAATGTTAGTCTTCTTGCATGAAATCTGCTTTCCAATAGTTGAATAAGTCACTTTACAATGCTCACTAAGTCACCAGTTTTTTGCCTGTTGATGAAAAATATTCTGTAAATGTTTTTAGTTTTTCTGAGCAAGTACACAGTTACCACAGAATAGGCAGCAAAGTAAATTTTGTATACAAGACAACAGCAAATTCAGGAATTCAGTTTATTTTCAGATTAGGCAACTTTCAAGTCCCATTCAACATTACTGGATACAGGCAAATTATGAATTTTGAAAACAAGATCACTATATCACCTTCAGTAAAACACTCTTAGAGTCTCACCTAAGAGATAACTAAAAAAAGATTGACTGTGTAAAACTGTTATTTCATTTGAAGTACATGATTTTAACTCCTCTTTGTCACTCAAACATCTGCCTTAGTAGATATGAAGAAATGGGTGGCAATACTTTGTATTTTGTATGATAATTTGCATGATAGTTGCATTAGACCTAAATCTACTGGCCTCAGAAACACTTGCAATGGGCATCTAATTTTTCAATGTTTTCATTTATAAATCTTAAAGTTGTCAATCATGACTTATGTTACATTTAAAATATATTATTTTTGGTTTGCATTCATTTACAAAGATTAATACCCGAAATCTGCTATTTGCTGAAGGCAGCTAAGAAGGCAACATAAACTGAAACCATTCCTAGACTGTTTAAGCAGAGCTCTCTCCTCTGAAGTAGTCTCATTTTCACAGTAACAGAAACCAGTACTGTTAGTCATGTCCCATTGCTACATATCAAGTTAGGCCCTTGAGGTATAACAAAACATACTCACAATGAAAGTTAATATACTGTGAGGTGTCATTTTAATGGAATGAATAAATAAATATAAAAAACTTAGTAAGAAAACTCCCTTGCCATGCACGTGATCTTAGTTCTTTTCCAAAGAATTTCTAAGGTTTTTATGATTTCAGTAATACCCTGAAAAAGTAGTAACTACAGAAAAGAACTTCAAATATCTGTCAGCTTTTTGGCATATCTCAGTATATGTAATGGGGAAAAAAAATTCAACTGCTTTTCTGGTTTATTCTATCAAAACCTATAAAATTCTATAAAAAGAAGAAAAGAAATCAATAAATTAACATTACCCAGAAAAAAGACTGAATTCTAGCAGTAGTACAGTGAGACAGTGATTCAGTTCCCCTTCTTTTGAAACCTAAGATATGCCACACTGAACAAACTATTACTGAGAAGCTATTTCACCCTGACTTAACCTTTTCAAAATATAATTTGTTATAATTTAGTTTGTGCATTTCCACACCTTCTCTTTACTCAACTTTTTGACCTTACCTACACACCTCATTCCTTTTTACTTTGGTTAAGCCTTCCATTTATTATTTTGATTCCTCTAATTTCTTACTTGTACAATATTGCAAAGAATCACTAATGTCATATTTGATTACTTATTCAAACATTACCTTTCCTTTTTCCATCAGGTATTTCACTTATTCTCTGTTCATCTAGTTTTAGAACTCCCCTATTTGAAGTCCCATTCATCCATCTCTAACTCACTTGCACACACTATTGTACCCAGGCATATAGGTGGTCTCATGAAGTCAGAATTTGAGGTGAAATTAAATCAGTTTACATGGGAAACACGCATGGCAAAGAAACAGGATTGATTTTTATTGTTTTATATCACAACTGTCCCTTCTGATATTAATATTGTCAGATATAGAAAGGCATACTACAAATTCAGTGCAAACTCAGAAACTTAATATATCAGTCACATCCTATACAGCATATTTACTTTCCCTTTATTTCCATGTGATCAGGCCACTTTATGATGGTTATTAACAAGTGCTATTTTTAGCAGTTCCTTTTATTTTTCTAGATTGCTCAGAGTTACACTCCAACATTTTAGAATGGCATCACTTTGGCTACAGAGAATAAGGCAGATTTGTGAAGGCAAATATGTCTGCTACAAGACATCTTGAGGTAGACTGCAGAGCTACCTCTCTTCTGAGCCCTATGCAAACTCTTCAAGGACCTGATGAATTAAAAAATGCAACCTATAAATCCTTTTGTAATGCACCAAAATGGCAAGGCTGCCTAGCTGCCTAGCTACTTGATATACAAACATTTTTATGCTTCCCTTTTCTGGGAAGGAACCTGGCTAGAAGACTACAGAAAGAAGCCAGGGAATAACAGAATTTTCTCACACTGTGGGCACCAAAACAGAGTGATCCAAATTGGAAAAGAAAATAAAATAGTAAGACAAAAGAATGAAAGTACTTTTTAGGCATATGAAATGAGCCATTTTTCAGGCAGAACAGTGTACTGGTGTGTTCCTTTGTGTAAGCATGACAAATATTTACTCTTATTAAAAAACGTGCCTGTGGTATTATATGTTGGCATTGATGAAGGAGAACTTCAGTGGGTGTTGATTGAGATGTGGACCCATACTAAATAAAAAAAGATAAGCTTGTTCACATAAAGTACAGTTTAAGGCTTGGAAATGTAACAACAGCAGTTTTAAATAATCAGTGAATCAAGAAATGCAAAAGAGCACGCCCACATCCTACTCACACAAGATCAGGGCACACAAGGAACTGGTCTGCATGACAAGGAGCCCTCATTTGGATAATGAGACAATCAGAAATGCAGAGCACATACCACAGGATACCTGCTTTGAAATTTAGACTTAGCCCTTATAAGAAGAGAGCCCATGGAGTCATTATTTTGACAGTTTCCTCATCTGACAGATCTTCTCTTGTATCTTTTCCCAGAAGAACTCCTTTGCACCAGTACATTGACATGGCAACAATACAAAGTACTGGTCAAATTTCAAGAGTTATACCAACCTCTGTAAGGAATATGCATTCTTTGCTCTGTAACCTATGTCTGTGTCTGCTTTTTGATCTTTGCAATGCAGCACTGTGGTGCTATATGTGCCAAACTAGTGTATCCTGGATGACCAGAAGCTTTGCTTTGTATTAGTTTTAATCACAGGTACACATTACTTACCTGTTTGTCATGGACAGCTTCCTTCACATTTCATTATCTCCTGCAACCTTCAAATCACTGAAAGCCACATTTCACTGACTACTCAGAGCCTACTAACAGGTTGTCAAAATAAGGACAGTAACAACAATAAAGGTCAGAGTCAGCTCACTCGTCCACACTAGTGTTTACATACTTTTTCTGAAAGAATCAAACACACAATAAAACCAAAGTAAAAGTCTGTGAAGTCTTAAAAATAGACATTCTTTTACAAGTTAGAGATGCAATGCTTTTCATTCAGTATGCTTGAAATACACTTCAGTGCAACACCTGATTTACTGCAATGAACATTGTATTTAATATTGTCACTTAAGTGCAGTGTCTCTTTGAACTTTCCTCCTTGAAACAACCTGGTTTCGAAGTCATGGCATCCTGTAAGCCTCTAGCAGACTAAGTGTCTCACCTGAAGTGCAGCCTTCTGTCAACTATAAACACTCCTCCACTGATGTTTTGTAGGCCTCAAACAAAACTTTTCTGTGTGTCCATTTTAAAAGGGTGAGTAGTTTAAAGGATAAAATTTAAACTCTTGAAATCTCATGTGCTATACGCAGTGCTAGCAAAGTTTGAAAAATTTGTAGACAAGGAATTTTTGGCCTCAAAGTCCATACACCATGGAAGACACACTGTTTCTAGAGAATAATGAAAAATAGGAAGATAAATAAAATAAAGGTTCCAGATCAATGCAGAACTTCTGAGAAATACATATGTATACTTTCTGAGAAACTATATGTACAAAAGTCTCTAAGTGTGGGACTACCCAAAATCATAGAATCACAGAAAGGTTTTGGTTGGAAGGGATCTTAAAGATCAACAAGTTCCAGATCACTTGCCATGGATGGGGACACCTTTCACTAGACCAGTTTTCTCAAAAACCCCCCAGCCTGATTTTGAACATTCCTAGAAATGGGGCATCCACAATCTCTCTTGGCAAACTGTTCTACTGTCACCACCCTCACAGGAAGAATTTCTTACTAATACCGAACATAAACCTACCCTCTTTCAGATTAAAGCCATTTCCCCTTGTCCTATCACTATATACTCTTGTAAAATATCTCTCTACACCTATCTTGTAGGCTCCCTTTAGGTTCTGGAAGGTTCTAAGGTCTCCCTAGAGCCTTCTCTTCTCAGGGCTGTACAACTCCAGCTCTCTCAGCCTATTCTCATAGGAGACGTTCTTCAGCCCTTTGATAGTCTTTGTGGCCCTCCTCTGGATGCACTCCATCAGGTATTTTGGCCACGTATGACCACATATTTTGGCCCCCAGAGCTGGATGCAGCAGCCCAGGTCTCATAAGAGCAGAGTACAGGGGCAGAATCACCTCCATCAACCTGCTGGCCATGCTCCCTTTAATGCAGCCCAGGATACAGTTGGCTCTGTGGGCTGCAAGCGAATATTGCCAGCTCATGCACAGCTTTTCATCCATGAGATTGCCCAAGTCCTTCTGCACAGGGCTGCTCTCAATCCATTCTCTGTTCAGAAGGTGTCAGGTACAACAGAGCATATGCCCCATGAACTCCTTTATCACCTGTGTCAGGAAAATGCTCATAAGGCCCAAAGGTTTACAAACACAAGGTTACTTCCATTTTTCTGACAGCCTCATAGAAGTAATCTATGGTGACCTTACACCCTTACACATTAGTCTGCCCTTTAATCCTGACCCACCAGTTCTTGTCTGGCTGATCACCAGTTCCCAGGCAGAGCCCCATGAATTCCAGCTTATCCCTCAACAATCAGCAACCAAAGTTACTTCAGTTACCTTGAATGCAGTGCACACATACATACATATATATAACACAAATATATCTGCATTGTTCTTCAAAAAAATATGAAATTTCAATAAATTCATGCATTTAGATTTGAATAGATAAAAAGTTTAGAGCATAACACATTAAATTATATTTTTGCATTGAATATACTTCCATAACGAATCATTCCTAAAGTGAAACACCCAACAGAAAGTTTTTCCCTGAATAAGAATGTTTATAAAAAAGAGTAAATACAAGCAAAAGTCTCATTGTTCTAGCCAACAGTGAATATAATTCTAAAAAGAATTTCAATGGCTTACAAACTACTGCACAAATGGCTCTACACTGAGAGCCTTTTTAATATCTGTAGCAGGTAGAACAACTATTCTTTCTGCACCACAAAACACTATTCAAAGCTAGTTTTCTTGCTTTGCTGGTTTTGACAAGTGGGCCATGAAAGAGATTTGCAAGACAATACACAAAATCAGGGAACTGCAGAGTTATTTCTGTATCCCTAATTACAATGCAGAGTTGGAAAGGCAAGGACTGTCGATGCTTTTCCTCACAGAACTCAACTATCTATCAGCTGAAAAAAAACACCTTATTATAGCAAAAGTCAACTGGATAATTACTAGTACCTCCAACACTGCTGAATACTAAAATATCTCATGTATATTTCATATGAAAAATATACTCAATTATACTATTATTTCTAGTAAATCTACACAAGAAAAAAAAGGTTTAAATTTCAAATTAAAGAACTGATCTAAAGCACAAAACCACACAGAAATTGATATAATATATGGGAACTTGGTGAGGTTGAATGAGCACCCCATGCATTGAAAGCAGTTTGGCACATATTTCTTAAGCACAAAACCAAAAGGTTGCTCAGTTATACTGCCTTAAAGGCCAAACATATTCCCATTGTTCTTGCTCATAACATTATTATCATGAGCTTCTGTGTTTGGCTACTGCTTGAAGTTGGCCTGTGAACATCCCAAGAGATGGTACATTCTTCATGGCTGTGGAGAGTAGGCAGCTGTGAACTTCTTTCTATACATAAATGTCCTTGCACAAGTCTGGGCAGCTGTATTGGAGCTGTGTTGGAGCAAATCTACTGACTACTTGTAAGCTACATTTCTGCTGCCTTCTGCTGTCTTGAAGAAATAGCAAAGCCCAAATCTCTGGCTACTATGCAGTTTTTTAGGAAAATTCTCCTGCTGCATTCTTCAGACATGTATTACCCCAGTTCCTTCTTTCTTCAGTAAGAAAGGTGATTAAGAGAGACCTTCATGCTGTAGTACTCTCCACAACAGTCTGGAACAATTATTGCCTCTTTTTTCATTTTGCAATGCTGCTACCTTCAATCTCTACAGCATAAACCACAAAAGTTTTCTTGTCCATTATTGGGCAGAGAAGATTAACAAGGTTTCCTCAGACCTTCTAGAGTTCTTCTCATCCACATAAAATGCTGAATTGAAGTATTTTTAGATTTGGCACATTATCTTTGTTGTTTTATTTAATGCATAAATTAGCAAGAGAATGACTAACCTTCCAAAAGGGATGACAGTCTTCAGACTGTGAACTCAGCCTGAGCTTCATTGTACCAGTTCTTGTTGCTATGACAGTGAAACAGGATGTTTCCCATGCAGGAAATGTATGTGAGGTGGGCTAACCTTGGCTGGATGTGAGATGCACACCAAACCACTCAAAAACTCCCTCTCCTCAACTGAAAATGGAAAATGTAAGGAAAAGCTCATGGATCAAGACAAGAACAGGGAGAGCTGACTCACTGTGGTGTTCCCCCCACTGCCTTTTTACCCTTTTCCAGGCTAAATCCTGGCCCCTCCCTCAGGCTCTTCCCATTGGTCTCTGGGGGACCCCAACTTTGCCCCTCCCCTAATCCTGATAAAACTCCAGATCCTTTACCTTTCCCTCTCCTTTGTCCCTGGAGATCAGCATAACATCATGTGAATAAAAACTTTCCAGGCTCTCCTCGCAGAGGCCTCTTCTCCATCTCCCTTGCCACTGCGTCATTGTGGAGAACAAGATGCCTGAGCTAGCCACAATTCTCCCTGACCAGTGAGGGCCCCATGGTCCATGCTTTCAGAAGGAAGGCTTGGACCATGTGGGCCCCATTCAGAGCCAGACAGAAAGGCTGTCTGGCACTGGTCGCTCATTGCTGCTTTGCAAAGAAAGCCAGCAAACACAACAACTCACCAGTTACTATCATGGGCAAAACTGATTTGACTTGAGGAAATTAATTGAATTTATTAGCAATCAAATCAGAACAGGATAATAGAAATATAAATAGATCTTAAAACACCTTCCCCCCACCCCCATCCTCCACTTCCCAATCTTCTTTTCAGGCTCTGCTTCACTCCTGAATCTCTCTACCTCCTTTTCCCAAGTGGTGCAGAGGGGCAGGGAATGGTGGCTGCAGTCAGTTCGTCACACATTGCCTTGTCCACTTCCCTCCCATGGGAGACAGTTGTCCACAAACTGCTCCAGCATGGATCCCTCCCAACAGATGCAGTCCTTCAGGAATGGAATGCTCCAGTGTGTGTCCCCCAGAGGGTGACAGGTCCTGCAAGAACACCTGTAACAGCACAGGCTCCTCTCCACTGGGTCACAGGTCCTGTCAAGAGCATTATGCTGCACAGGCTTTCCACAGGGTCACAGTCTCCTTCAGGTACATCCACCTGCTTCTGTGTGGAATTCTTCATGGGCTGCAAGCAGATCTCTGCTCCCTCATGGACCTCCATGGGCTGCAGGAACACAGCTACCTCACCAGGGTCTTCACCATGTGCTGCAGGAGAATCTCAGCTGCAGTGGCTGGAGCACCTCCTCCCCTCTTTCTCCACTGGTCTGGGTGTCTGCAGAGCTGTTTCTCCCACATGTTCTCACTCCTCTCCTCTGCTGTTGTGCAGAATTTTTCTTTTCCTTCTTAAATCACAAAGGGTCTACTAGCATCACTGATGTACCACGTCTGTCTTGGAGCCGGCTGGCACTGACTTTATTGGACATTGGAAACTTTTGGCATCTTCTCATTGAAGCCTGTAGCTATCCACTATCAAAACCTTGCCAAGCAAGCCCAATACAGTACCAATGATTGTTGGGAAAAAGTTTGATCCTGAATGCCTTACCTTGCATCCAAAATATGTAATCGCCACGGATTTGTTAGTACTTAGCCATTCTACAATCTCTGGTAACTTACCATGTACCTGAACCCTCTAAGACTGAAGAGGTTAATTCATGTTCATGCATTTGTTTTATGAACAAGCACACATGGAAATGCATAGATGATATCTCCATTCTTCTTTCAAACTATTTATGTATAACAAATATTTGAAGTAATAATGTTAATTTTTAAAGTACTAGCTTTATAAAAGTTACAGATCTTTTAGAAAAATTCAGCTTTACTTCTTTGCAATTGAAGATAAACATCTCAAATGTATTTTCTTTTTGGTCCTTCAAATTTGGTTTGAAGAACCTCTATTTAAATATCCTGACTTTAGAGAAAATTGTGCCAAGCTATGCTGAGGATGCACAGGTTGTCCAATACTCATTGCTGCTAGCTTATGCAAACTACAGCATCAATTCTACTTCATTCTAGTAGAATGTTAATGACAACTGCTGCACCTGCAGAGATGTTGTAGTCAAATGGCCTGTAGCAGGGTTCAGACCCTCTAAAGGAGTCAATTGCATGGAAAGAAATATTTCTTGCTTTAGAAAACTGATGTGCTATTGAAGTCTGGCTAACAATTTTTTTAAATTGATCTATATATAAAAGTATTCCTTCTGTTGAGCTTTACCTGCTGTAGAGAAGAAAGGTTTAAACTTCCTTTAATTTACTATGGTACCATCCCTTACACCAGCATTTTATTGCTATTTCCTATAATGGTCAGTCTTGTGAAATAAGATTTTTTTTTTTTCAGCTACCCTGAAAATTCTGCTTGAAATCCATTTAGTTAAATGATCCCACAGCATTCCCACAGTATTCTTCTGGTGAAACTGCCAGCTCATGTATTAGAGGTGTATTCTTCAATGGGTAAAAAATCTAGCTGGATGGCCAGGCCCAGTGAAGTGCTGGTGAATGGAGTTAAACCCATTTGTGGCCACTCACAAGTGCTGTTACTTAGAGGTCAGTATTGGGGCCAGCTCTCTTTAATATCTTTATCAATGCCATGAATGAGAATATCAAGTGCACCCTTAGTAAGACAAGCATGAACAGCTAAAAAAATACAAGTGTTTACAGCTATCCTATTTCAAAAGTATCATATTAATATTTACCATGTGAAATAGCTGAAAATAATCCTTTGGACACAAGTGAAAGTGTTAGACTCTTTCATTTTATATATACATTATTTTCATCATAATTATCTTAAGTTGAATGAAAGTATAATTCAAATGTGCACAGAAGGACACTTCTGAATTACAGAATAGAACACACATCAGTTAAGAATGCACTTGAAATTATTCCCCTAAAATAATATGCACTGTGAACTGTTAACACTTGAGACTTTAGATTATTTTGCCTTTTTACTAAAAAAAAATAAAAGTAGGTATATTCAGAAGTCTGGTAACAGCCTAAGGAAAGAATTTTTTTTCTTTCTCTCTCTGTAACTTGAGTCTGCAACAAAAGAACAAAATTTGATGGAAAGACTGAAATCTGTGTGAAAATAGACAACATAAAACAGCACAGAATAAAATGTGCTATTGCTTAACACAAGGCCTTCTTTCAGAAAATTTATTAAGACAACAACCAGAAATTTTTGTAAGTCTCACTAAATGTCATTTGTGACTGAAGAGCAAAGATACAGATGAAACCCCATTTTACCAGAACAAGACAATGTCATCTATACAATTGTCATGGCTTAACCCCAAACAGCAAACCAACCCCTTGCTCACTCCCCACCAGCTGTGTGGGGGAAAGAATCAGAAGGCTAAAGATGAGAAAACTCGTGGGTTGAGATAAAGACACTTTAAAAAGTAAAGCAAAAGCCACACATGCAAGCAAAGCAAAACAAGGAATTTATTCACCCCTTCCCATTGGCAGACAGGTGTGCTGCCATCTCCAGGAAAGCAGGGCCCCATCACACCCAGCTGTGACTCAGAAAGGCAAGCATCATCACTCCACACATTCCCCATTTCCCTCCTCTCCCCAGCTTTACTTTTTTCTTCACTTTCCTCAAGCTTCCCATTGGGCACCAAAATTATTTGTTGTCTCAGGTTGTCTCAGAGGAAATGCCCTCTCATAGAAAGCAGGTTTCATCCACCCCTACCCCACCAGGTTCAGAAAAAAAGAGGAAAGTGAAAAAAAAGTTGCTTATATAACAAGCAGGGTGCACACAGGCGCCAAATAAAGGAATAAATAATGTTAAATAATAAAACCTCCCGTGTGGAGAAAACCTGGAGTTATTTGTAGGTGATGGCTCTGCTCTCTCTGGAGCTGAGATGTGGCTTGGGCCCCCCCAGGCCGTGGTGTAAAGCCTCCCAGTGATGTTCTGATGTTGCTGAACAGCCCAGAAGAGAAGAAGAAGCCAAAGTCCCAAGAAAACCTTTTTCCTCAGCTAATGAACGAGAAGCTAGCTAAAAAGCAAAGTAATGTAACTCTCTCCCCTGCTGCAGAAGCTGAGAGCTGGGGAGCGAGTGAGTGAGTTATCTGTGTTTTTGAACACAGCCACCAAAGGAATTCCAGCGGCTCCCCGCCACCTCCTCTTAAAGATACAGAACGGCACAGGATTCATGTCTGGGCATAGAGCAGGCAATAGTTGATACAGCATCATAAAGTCACTCTGAGACAATACTGACCATAATAGGTCTGGAATAACCCTTGGGTCAGTTGGGATGAGCTGCCATGCCCGTGTCCCTTCCCAGCTTCTTGTTCACACCAAACCTCCTCACTGGCAGGGCAGCACAAGAACCAGGAAAGACCTTGACTCTGTGCAAGCCCTGCTCTGCAATAACAAAACCAAATCTTTATTAGCAACCCCATTTCCAGAAAAATTCAAAACATGTTCCCCTACTAGCTACTATGAGGAAAAGTAACTCCAACCCAGCCAAAACCAGCACAACAACGTAATGTGTCATGCTTATCTTATCAATACTTATCTTTCGAAGTCATAATATCATAGAATGGTTTGGCTCAGAAGGGACCTTATAGATCACCTAGTAACAATTCCCCTGGCATGGGCAGGGATACCCCTCACTAGCCCAGGTTCCTCATCTGACTTAGGCTTGAAATTTTAGGGATGGGTCATCCACCACTCTTCTGGGCAGTGTGTCAACCTCTACTGCTGAAAATAGATTATTTTAAAATACTTGGGTACAAGTAATTCATATGTAGTGGTCAGATCATAGAAGTGCACTTTTTCCACTCAAGCCATTTCTTAAGGGACAGATTGCAAAATTTAAAATAAATTTCAATAGCTAATAAGCTTTATTACCTTTAAACATATTAACAGATATAATTTCAGAGAGGTCTGTAGAAATTAAAACATACCTATGTGTGTTTTATGAAGAATATGATGTTTAAACTTTGAACCATTATGAGGATCACTATCCTTCATCAAAGTAATTATTTGTTCTTTGCAACTCTCTACATAAAAAAGAGTTAGGAAACATAAGGACTCCTCTTTCAGAACACAAAGAGCTGTGAACAATGTTGAGCTTTTCTCCCAGCTGTCCTCTTGTCCAGCTTCTTATTTACACTGTATGACTTTTAGGAGCTTAATAAATATCTGTAACTGTGAGAGATCAAGGAAAAGAGTAATTGTGTTACTGTAAAGGAATAGTAAACCATATTAACATTGTTTTCTTCTGTATTCAGATTTTTAAGAAAAAAGAAAAACATTGCATCTTGCTCTGAAATCCTGCAACTGCTTCTTGAGAATTTCAACCACAATTATACAGACACAGGTTTTGCTTACATTTTCACAATATAGCATCCATTATATTGATTGAGGCCTTAATTCAAATTAAACACATAAGATGCAAATGCTGCACTAAGAGAACTCAAAGTAATTTGGTTAACTCGTCTTTGTTCCTGGAAAGTATAAGCAGCTTCCTTAATCTGTGACACACTTAAGGCAAAATATATTGTTTCTCGGGGGGATTTTGTATGAAGTTTAATTATACTGTTCTCAAATTTTACATGACAAAAGGAATTTGACAGAAGACTTTTCTGTGGCTGCCATTTTTGATCCATCTCTCAGAAGGACCAAACCACCATGAACATTCTTTAGGGAATCATTTTCTCAAGTTGCAAAGAAGTATTTGAACATCAGTAATAAAGCCAAGTCTGTCACTCCAGCTGAGAACAAAGCTTTTCCAGCTTCAGAACTGCCACAGGGACACACTTCTTTTGAGGAACAAATCCAAAGTGCCACTCAAGATTTTATGTCTCCTGTAGAACAGTGGTGATTCCTTTGCAATTTTTTGCCTTTTTTTCTCTCCTCCATCTTGCAGGGGTGATGCACTTAAAAAGTTTATTTTTTGTTTATTTCCACGTCTCATTTGGAATAGGAAATCATGGATATTCTTTTCCTGTTCCCTCTCCACAAATTCACACTAACTCACGTAGGCATTTTTTGTGTTTGAAGAGATTTTTATTTTGACTCAGAAAAGCCTAACCAAGTAGAACTGATACCCTAGGGCAGAATGAAAGTTCTTTCATAAGTAAAGTCAACAAGTTTTTTTTTTTATCTGTTTAAAGAACAAGGTTGTGTAGGGATTAAGAGTAACAATGCCACAAGAATAAATGTGAAGGATGCACTTCCACCCCGGAAAAATTGCATAAGAATATCCAAACACTGTGATTAAAAGATGTTCTTTAGCTGCATGGCAGGCCACAGCATACAGTAGGGGGAAAAATAGCAACATTGTGGGTGAATTTAATCCCTTACATTACTCTTTTGGCTTTAGACATGTTACAGCAGAATAAATTCATCTGTCTCTTTGGCAATCACTAGTATCTCTAATGTAAATTCCTTTTGACTTCTTTTTAAGATTTACCTAGGAAATAAAGTCAGACAGGACTTTTTTCCTAAAAGCTGTACAATAATTTCACACTTAATATAGATGGAAAGAATTACTTTAAATCAGACTTTTTTTTTTTTTTTTTTTAATGAAAAATTATTGAGAAGGAAACACAGTGGAGTAAAGCTACTTTACAGGCTGCTTGCTCAGACATAACAGAAGTCTGGCTGCATCTCACAGGTCCCAAATCCCACCCTTGACAACTATTCCACCAAATTCAGCAGAACTTTTCTGGCTCACTTTAGTCAGAGACTTCTCTGTCTTCACTTGTTTGTCCACATTTTCTGGTAACTTCAATTGTAAGCAAGTGGAAAAGGACTATTTTGCCAGCCATTAATTTTACAGTAAGGAATTTCAGCTGCAAGTGATAATGAGTTAGAGTTGACATGCAACACTTTTAAATATAACAGTAGTTTTGAACATACATAATCACAAATATGAAACCAGTCCCAATGTTTTCTACTGAGGATTAAAAAATACTAAAATGTATGAAAGAAATCCTTTTGATAATTCCTCCCATTCACATTGTCCTAATCACGTAATTGTGACACATAAGCACACATCTCCATTTGTATGCAAGATAAATGCAGATGTATTCTTCACTGCTCATGCCCTCAACAACAAAAAAAATACCACACCACATAACAAATCAAAATATACAGGAAGGAAGGAAGGAAGGAAGGAAGG
>VZTN01026411.1:32191-46247 GCA_013400515.1 Erpornis zantholeuca
CAGTTCAATAGTTTATGAAACCTTTTAAGAAATCAGGTCACAACTAATTTTGAAAAAGTCAAAATCTATTGAACTGTTCACTAAAATTGTGGTCAGAGTCTTACTTATAAAAAAAAAATCTTTCTCCAAACACAAACTAGTCAATCCACTTGACAAAGGCTGTGAAAGTCACCTGGGGACTGAGATGCTCACACACTTTATATAATACTATTTCTAGCATTTCAAGTGTCAAAGTAAACATACTCTATGCTGTCATTTTAACATCAGTTTATATCAGTTCTTGTCAGACTAGAAAATATTTGAGGAGCAGGAACCATCTTTGCTGATACCATAGAGCAGTGCAAACAGATCCTCAGTGGGTTTCTTTTAACACAAATATAGTACAAGCAATAGCATCAGCGGATTTTTACACTATTAATAACTATTCACACAAGCAATTCCCCACCTGAAACGAAACCAGTTTTCATTTTTAAAAAAGAAAAAAAATAAANCATAGAGTATGTTTACTTTGACACTTGAAATGCTAGAAATAGTATTATATAAAGTGTGTGAGCATCTCAGTCCCCAGGCAGATGTCTCAGTACTCTGTCTCATGAGTCACAGTAACAGTGGAGAGGACTCCACATTAAAACTCTGTCATACTCAGGCTTTCCATGAGTCTGAGCAGTGCAAGAGGTAGGATGGAGGGGCAGTGAAATAAACTGTTCTGTCTAATATAGTCAGTTCAATAGTTTATGAAACCTTTTAAGAAATCAGGTCACAACTAATTTTGAAAAATTCAAAATCTATTGAATTGTTCAATAAAATTGTGGTCAGAGTCTTACTTATAAAAAAAAAATCTTTCTCCAAACACAAACTAGTCAATCCACTTGACAAAGGCTGTGAAAGTCACCTGGGGACTGAGATGCTCACACACTTTATATAATACTATTTCTAGCATTTCAAGTGTCAAAGTAAACATACTCTATGCTGTCATTTTAACATCAGTTTATATCAGTTCTTGTCAGACTAGAAAATATTTGAGGAGCAGGAACCATCTTTGCTGATACCATAGAGCAGTGCAAACAGATCCTCAGTGGGTTTCTTTTAACACAAATATAGTACAAGCAATAGCATCAGCGGATTTTTACACTATTAATAACTATTCACACAAGCAATTCCCCACCTGAAACGAAACCAGTTTTCATTTTTAAAAAAGAAAAAAAATAAAAATCCTGAAACTGTATTTGAGAGCTTAAGCGTTTGAAGAGAAATTAAGCATTCTTATTTCCCTATTTACATTTGTGTGAGCAAACTTTGAAAATATCACTTTCACTTAGTAAACGCAAATTTTAAACAATTTTCCTTTTAGCCTCTCTTCCCTGAATTTTAGAACTAGAAATTAATGACTAGCTCAAAATATTGCTGCAGCCACAATGGTAAAGGTTAACATGTTCCCATTGCCTGAGTCAAGAGAATTTGAGAATAATCACTACACTCTTCTCCTCTTCTCTAGGCAACTGCTAAAGGCCACTCTTAAAAAGTTGCATGAGGATTTGGCTTGACACCATAAGCCCATTTGAAGATTCTGGTTTGATGTTTTATCTAATTGGGAGATTGGAATGCATTATCAAAATTATTAACCCAGAAAATCATTGGCATTTCAAAAATTAATCTTTGACTTTCAAGGTCAGTATGAATGAAAGACTGGGGGTTTTTTGACTGCCAGTATGCATATAGAATCGAGTTGTAATGAGCTCAGTTTCTTCCTCAAGCAAGAGAGGAATTTAAATAAAGATATTTTCACTGATTTCATTTACGTATATAAGACTGTCCATTCAAATTTCAACTTGATGTGTCTTATATATGTATGTCTAAATAAATACACCAAAGGACAGAAACCCTTACGAAGAGAATTAAGAAGATACAGTGTTCTTAATCAGCTGAGAACTTAATGTGCCATTTTTAGTCCTAAGTTTTACGTGTGCATGACAAAAGCTGCAGTTTATCAAATGGGAGCCTCAGAACTGTAGGGATGAGCCTGACTTCTCATCACTAAGAGACATGGTGATGAAGACAGGCTTTAGCAAGCAAATGGACAAGTTAAAACATCATCAGGTTCCAATCATGTTAAGTCTTGGACACAGAACACTACCACTGGCTCCCCCCCATCTTTCAAACTGAACCATAGTCATCCGACTGAGAAATCTGGGTTGAACAACAGAAAGACAAGGTCCTGGAATTTAGCTGGAATAAGACTAAGTTTTGACAGGCCAAGTTTTATTGCAGCAACCCTGGGTCCTTTACATGGCTCCCACTTCTTCTCAGTTGACTTCAGGGCTTTTCTGTCTTGCTCATATTTGTTTTGACACTGTCAGCACCTTTGCTGACTCCTCTCCATACCAAAGTTTGCCCAGTTGGGCTTGCATTCTAACAGCAAGACCAAAGCAGAAGCTGTGTCTACTCTTTCCTCAGGTTTTCAATAAACCACATGCACAAACAAACATTAAATCACATTAATGTTTTTAACACTCCTGTTTCTACACACAATGACATTCATAACATTGTCGTGTGTGTAAGTGATCCTCATAACTCTCAGTGGAACAGGAATCCAACAAAAATATGGTAGAATGAATCAAATAAATCCTAGTAAAGTGATATAAATTACTACTTATAATTTACAATTTGTATGCAGTCAACAAGGAAAATTAATACTTATTTATCAAACTTGATTAGATGCCTCATATCTGTAATTAAAGGTAAGTGTTTTGGATTTTAAATTTGTACTCTTGTTAATTTTAAGAATTATCTATCAAGGAGGATGTAAGTTGGCCTGTGAACTTTGAATATTCTCCAGGGTTTTTACTGAGATAGGAAATTTTGTTTGATATTGTGGATCAGATCACCTCCTCCATCCACCTGCTTCACAGTAAATGGACATTCACACTTAATTTAGGTGTTAAACCATAAAAATTCTTTGTGAATTAAGCCCAGCATGCAGCTCAGTCCACACAGCCACTCACTCATTCTCCCGTGATGGGACTGGAGGCAGAAGGACAGCAATGAAAAAACTTCTGGATTGAGACAAAGACACTTTAGTAGGGAAAGCAAAAGCCAAGCACCAACAAAGCAAAACGAGGCATTCATTCACCACTTCCCATTAGCAGGTAGGTGTTCAGCTATCCCAAGGAATGCCAGGCTTCTTCAAGCTTAGCAGTTGCTAGGGAGGACTAACACCATCACTCGGAATGTCCCCCCACCTGCATGTGCTGACCCAAGGAATATCCCTTGGGTCAGCTGGGGTCAGCTGTCCCAGCTGTGTCCCCTTCTAACTCTTTGTGCACCCACAGCCTACGTGCTGGTGGGCTGGGGGAGAAGGAGGAAAAAGCACTTCAGCAATGCCTAAAACTTCCCTGTGTTATCAAAACTGCTTTGGTCACGAATCCAAAACACAGCACCATATGAGCTGCTATGAAAAACATTTACTCTTATCACAGCCATAAACCAGCAGAGCATTTAACCAAATTATTCTGCCCAGTATTTTTCAGGACTTGTAGCAGACCTAGGCTCTTTTTGAACAGTCTCCGAAGCCCTGTCTGGATACTTTGGCATCTCATATGATGCCAGGTGTCTGTAACCAGGCAGTAAATAAGTTACAGACACTTAACCATTACAGTTTGCAGCACAGCACTCTATCCAGCTCACGTATTTGATTCTTAAGAACCACTGAATACATGCATACCACAAGTGCTTAGGAAAATCAGCATGAGACCTATCCTACAAATGGAACAGCCTTTTGACAGACTGCAAGTGTAGCTTCAACAGTTTATTAGAAAAAATTGCATGCACTTTTTCCCGTGGTTCAAAGAGTATTAACATTTTTGCAAGTGCTTTTAATTATGAGATTTTTGTAAACAGTGACTTAAAAAATGTATTGTGAAATTTGCCCAGCTTGTAGAATGCAATTTTAAAAATCCCTTATAGCAGTCATCAACTTAGATTTTTAATTGTGTAGAAAGCTTCTTTTCTACAGAGATAATTATACAGAGCTATTTTGACAAATACTAATAAGACTGAAAATTAGCTTCAGATCTCCAACCAGATTTTTGCAGCATTCTGATGTAAGCTGCACCACTGTAAAGCTCTGAAAAGAATTAGCAGCCTTACTCTTTCATGCTTAGCTCATCACATCTATATAATGGGAAATTGATAGTGTCAATACAATTGCAATTAATGTCTAAACTCATGTTAGAAGAGAAAGCAATGGAGTTACTTCAGGACAGCACTGAAAGTCCAGACTAGAGAGCAGGAATCCTTAGTCATGCCAACATTTGTATTGTTTCTGGAATTTAGTGTAGCATCGACATTGTTACCCTGAACTATATGGATGAAGCAACTGTTAAGATCCAATTATTAAGGTTCTTTAGAAATTCCTCTGCCCAAGCTAAGGTGCAAATGAGACCATATGCCAATGACAATAGTATGGGTTTTATCTGATGGTAAATATGAGAGAGAGAGAGAGAGAGAAAGGAAAAAAGAAAGAAGTAGAAAATAGATGGACGGGACAGAAAGAGTGACAGGGACAGAATAAGGAATGTATCACCACTCTGTGGATCCCAGTGATGTTCTGTTGATCCTCTCCAGCTGCTCTTCTTGGTTGTGAAGGTTCCCCCAAAAGGAGTAGAATCCCCTGGGTTTATATCCCCTGAGCCAGGTGGCAATGTCCAGCCACGTCCCCTGGGGAGGGAGCAGTCCCTTACAGCAGGCTCTGGGTCTGTTCCATCATGTGCAGCCCTGGGGTGCAAGGCCCAGCACTTTGGGGGTCTTTGATGGATTGTGACTCCCCCTCAGCTGCCTCTCACGTGAGAGTTCCGTGGATGTGCCCTGTGGGGTTGGGGTGCCACAGCTGGGCTGGTTTGTGTAAGGGAGGATGGGTGTTCAGTGCCTCTGGCCAGAGGCTACACCATGCACCCGAAACCTCCTCCTCCCCCCTTGGCTGGGGGGAGTCTGTGTAAACCTGGCTTCTGTGAGCTGTGCTCTGCCCCCACCCCAAACCTGGCTTCTGTGAGCTGTGCTCTCCTGTACCCCAAACCTGGCTCCTGTGAGCTGTGCTCTGCCCCCAAACCTGGCTTCTGTGAGCTGTGCTCTGCCCCACCCCAAACTCAGCAGAGGATGATCCTCAGCACAGCTGGTAGCTTTGGCCTTTTGGTGGATGCAAACCTTTCCCCCCACCTGAGGTGATTGAACAATGGTTTCCCTTAATCTAATCAGCAGTTTGACTTTCAGTCTGAAGTCCCAGTCTTCAGGGAGGCTTCTTGGTTGTAGCTTTTTTATAATGAGCAAAACTTTATATCAATGTTTTAGGCATGAACTATTTCCAGTATCTGTCAGCAACACGCTGAACACTAGTTTAGACAGCTTTATGCCATATTCAATTCCTCAGGTAACAAGGCCAGGTTATCAAAACAATGTTGATTAGCACAGCTTGGTCAACTGGAAATACTGACTGATGCAGTGAAAAACTAGAGCAGATGTCACTAAATAATTATCATTTAGAGTGACACAATTTTACATCAGAATGTGTATCTGTATGTGCAAGTGCACCTACAGCTAAGCTACAGATCAAAGCACAAATGTTCCATGAACAACACTCACAGCCATGATCATAACAGCTCATTTCAGCTTGTCCTGAAAAGTTACCTTAAGCTCACTTCAGAATTTATGCGATTTTTTTTTTTAAATAACTGCCAAGGAAAAAAGTTTCAGAGTATAATAGAGAGCAGCATTGCTCCCCGTGACAAGTCAACCTCACACCTTAACTATTAGCACCATTCAACCACACAGAGATGTCATTTAGAGCCCGGCCCTGGAGCACACCAGCTGTGAACCAGAGTTTGATGTCATGCACAAACTCCATGAAGGTGCATTCTCTCACCTTGTCCTGGCCATTGATGGAGACATGGAACAGGATAGCCCTCAAGACAAAACTCAGAGGAACTCAACTTGCAACTGGCCTTCAGGTAGAGTACACACTGTTAACCTCCTTTCCTTCAGATTCAACCATCCGGCTAGCACCCTACCAAACCACTAATCCCCCTGATTACACTGTAACATCCCCCTCTGAGTACAGAGATGCTCTGATCCTCTGGTAAGCAGGGTTAAAACCCTTCACAGTCCTGGAAAAAAGTAACCACCACTCCCCTACATCCATAAATCCAGTTGCAAATGCTTAACTTGGCAGTCAGGTTAGTCGAGATTGATTAACCTTTGGAAAACTCATGCTGAATATTACCCACCACCTTCTCATGGCCAGTATGTGTTTTATTCACACCATGGTATTACAAGGGGTGAAGTGTGGTTGATCAATCCCTACCTGGAGTCCCACCTGACATTCCCATTCACCCTTTAAAATGAGTCCAACATCTGTCTGTCTGTTTCCAGCCTCTCCTGGCCTCCATGACCAGCGACAGATGATAGTAAACAGCCTCGCAATGACACAAGTTCTCTGTGTCTTTCACATTAATACTTAACAGTCTCAGGCCCTCTGCAGTCTCTCTGCCACACCAAAAATACAGGCTTTAAATCTGTGGCAAGCAGTAACCTTTCTGTGACAGCATGTCTGCTCAGCAGCTGGATGTTTCCATTCCCATCAAAAGGGGATCTCCATCTTGGTGCCGATTGCCTATTAAGGTCTGACTCTCTCATAGATCCTCCTTAGAAGACATTGTTCCTCTGTATCACTATTACGGTACAGTATCCACGTCTATAAGATCAGATCTGACATCAGAGAAGCCTTTGTCCTACTTCAGAAAATCAAAAGCTTCAAGCCTGTCTCATCTTGCAGATCTCCATCTATGAGTCACTCAAACATAGCCTCTCTCTATGTGTCTTTCTTTCTCTATGAAGAGATCTTCCCAATGAGGGAAGAACCTAGGCTCTTGTCTCTGTAAACTTTCTCTGAAGCCCCACTCAACTCTGTGTTTTCCTTTCTAATAGCACACAGCCTGCTCATCTTCCCCTGTAATATTTCACAGAATCAGAGGATCACTTAGGTTAGAAAAGACTTCTAAGATCATCCCACCCTTACTCTTTCATGTAGTAATAGAGAGTGATATGGTCTCCCCTGAGACTCCTTTGCTCCAGGGTAAATAATCCAAGCTCCTTCTGCTGCTCCTGGAGACAGTTACACCCTAGACCCTTCACCAGCTCCATTGTCCTTCTCTGGACACGCTCCAGCACCTCAAAGTCTTTCTTGCTGTAAAGGACTCACAACTGAATACAGGATTTGAGATGCAGTCTCAGCAGTGCTGAGTACAGGGGGAAAATCACTGCCCTGGTCCTGCTGGCCACACTATGGATGCTGGCCACATGGACAGGATGCCCTTGGCCTTCTTGGCCACACGGGTATGCTGGCTCATGTTCAGCTGGCCGTTGACCAGAACCTCCAGGTTCTTTGATTGCTGAGGACCTTTCCAGCCACTCTTTCCCACGTCTGCAGCATTGCTTGGGGTTGTTGTGACCCAAGTAGAGGACAAATTTCCACTCATCAATGCAGGACTTTTACCACTAGTTATTTCTACTAAGTGAGACTACTGTGTTCCTCAGGCAGTCCTAGCTGCTCCAGATCCAGAGAGAGCCATCTCCTCATGACCTTCATCTGGATCAGAGTGCCTGATATGCCGAGGTATCCTCCCCAGACAGGAGACCAAGCCCTGTGGAGCATTGCCATCTGAACTTCCATGTAGCCTACAGCAGCCTCCAGGTGCTGCTCCCTGTTGTCTCTGGATGTTCATCGCAGCCAGGCGGAGACGCTCTACCTACTGTAGGTCCCTTCTACACAGCAACACAACAATCAGAAAACAGAAAAAATCACGGTCTCACCAATTATGAAGGAGATAATATCAATAAGAGATAAAAATATGGCAAGTCCAAGTCCTGGATTTGCACCTAGGGTGGAACAACACTACTCAATCACAAACTGGGAGAGGAGTGTCTGGAGTGCAGCCCTGCAGAAAGGGATCTGGGCATGCTGGTCAGCAACAGCTCAGTGTGAGTCAGCAGTGTGCTCTGTCAGTCTAGAAGGAACTTGCCATAAGATAAACCACCAGAGGGGGAACTTAAGCACATTTCTCTGACCACCTCAAGGGTTAAATAAAATCCGTATTATTGACTTAGGTGTATGGTCTCATTTGCAACTTAATTCAGGCAAAGGCATCTCTCACTGATCTTATCATAATAGACAGGAAGCATCCTACCCTTTCCAAAACAATTTTCAGCCTTTCTTTCAGTTAGCACTTGGAGTGAGTTACAATTCAGTTGAGTTTTCTGAACCTAAAGTCTTTAGGTAACAGTTTACTGTTTGACCTACTTTCTTCAGAATACTTCAGATAGACACTCTGCATTCACAGGAACATTTTCTGTCCACTACTGTCAAGATATTGAACATTGCCTAAGGTCTCAGTTGAGCTCTGACCTTTCTAATGATTCATTCAAAAATTATGCATCAAAATCTATAAAAAAGGTCTACTAAGGCATATCCACTGGAAGTCCAATCCATTTTTCTCTGGAAGAACTTAATGAGAGCTGTCAGATGGAACTGTAGATGCCACCAGAATGTGTGAAGCTTATGTGCCATTCATAACTGAAATACAAATCCAGTTGGCTGAGGCAGAGTTAATTTTCTTCAAAGCAGCTAGTATGGGGCTATGCTTTGGATTTGTGCTGGGAACGGGGCTGATATGCACATATTTTCAATATTGTTGAGAAGTGCTTGCACAGAATCCTTTCTGTTTCTTGCACTGCCCTGACAGTGAGGACGACAGGGGTGCACAGGAAGCTGGGAGGGGACAAAGCTGGGACACCAGAACTCAATTGACTCAAGGGATATTCCATAATATATGGTATCATGCTCAGCATATAAATTTGGGGAAAGAAGAAGGAAAGGGGGACATTTAGAGTGATGGCTTTTGTCTTCCCAAGTCACTGTAACATGTGATGGCACTGAGAGCTCTCCTGGAGATGGCTGAACACTTCCCTGCCCATGGGAAGTTGCAAAGGAATTCCTTGTTTATCTTGTTTTGCTTTGCTTGCATGGTGAGTTTTGCTTTACTTATTAAACTGTAATTATCTCAAGTCACAAGTTCTCTCAGTTTTAGCCTTTTGATGCTCTTCTGCATTCAGCTGAGGGAGAATGAGCAAGTGACTGTGTCAGGTTTCATTGCCATCTGGGTTTAAAACACACAATAACATTGTATCTATTATTAACTTGAAACAAACTCTCTTTCCTTTCTCGATGTAATCCATGTAATTATGTAAATCTCTTTTTTCTCTGTAATCTATGAGATTTTCTATCTCTTTAAATCTGTAAACTCTCAGGGTAAGGGATGTCTCCAAGTATTACTAGATAAAAATGACAGAATTTTCATCATTAGTTAAGACTTAGAGACGATCTTTATTGAAGAATTATGCATGCACACCCACAGATACAAAGAATCAGTGCTTCATTGCCAAGAGTGGGATAGCCACAGACTTCAATTCAGCTACTTCAGTATAGAGTGCTCACTACACTAAAAATAGTTCATATTAAAAATATTTACTCCAATTTCCATCTTATAATGTAAATGTACTAAGACATTCAGCTCGTTAACATTAGGTTGTCATTGAAAGTAGTTCTCACTAGCCAACACCATCTGTTTATGCCCAAATATTTTCCTTCCATTCGGGCTAGTCGAAAGTAACAGTAAAAACAGTCTGCTACGGAAAAGAAATGTGCTAAATGTGCTGATCCACATAAATATAAAGAAAAACCATTTTTAATACTGCTTTACCCCACAGATGAAAATTGAGCTGTTGCTTTTGAAATTCAATAGAGGGAAAAGTGAAAAATGGAAAGCCAAAGGAAGAATTTCCATTTACTGATATATATAAGTGTTAAGACCCTGATTCCAATTACTTTAAAATAAATCTTACAAAAAGTAGAGAATAATTACTACAAGTAGGAAATACTTGTAGGATTCTTCTATGTGTTAGCAACATTTATGTTTCATACCCCATTTTGCATGAATTGAAAAAGAAGAGTCACTTGGTTGAGCCTTTTTTTTTCTATTTATTCAAATGACATTTTTCATCCTCTGTAATTCTTTACAGAACTTTATATTCTCCTCCATTTAAAAATATTGTTCCAAGTGATCCCTATTCACTGTTCAGCTTCTGCCCTTGACCCCAATTATCTTATGTTTTCTATTCATGATTTTCATGAAGTAATAGATAAAAAGAAAAAGCAACCAGAAGGTTGTCTCCAGGAAGGCAAACGAGCTATGCTAGCATTTAAATCTACTTTTATTTGGCAGAGGAAACATTTATAAATGCTTCTTTAAAACTATTTACATTAAGACTCTTAATACATCACTGAGGGAAGGACCAGAATCTCCCTCTGGAACCATATAGACTCCAATAAAGTCTTTTCACTTGGCTTTGTTATCTGTATTGATTTCTGGTCTCAGTTGCATTCAGCATAGAAGACAAATAGCCTCAGTAACCAGCAGCTCTTTACATCAGTTGCCCTCTTTCAAAGTCTCTTTTCCAGCTGGAACTAGGAAAATTCTTTCACCTGCAGTTTACACAGAGGAACCTATGCAGAGATAGATAACAGGAACAAATATAAAAAATTATAGCCTGCCTTGTCAAAAAAGTGTGTGCTGTGAATAGGCAATTTTCAGAGAAATGGTTTGGTATTTATAGGCTAGATGATGGAGTGTTCTTCTTCAGCATTTTTCTCTTACTCATGTATTGTTGAGTTGGTGGCAATAAGGGAAGCTGTGGTGAAATAATCTTTCCATGTTGCAGCACTGATCATTTACTCACCAGTTACATTCCGTTTAACAAGGGGTTTTATACTCTTCTCCCATAAACTGACTTTACTACCAGTTTTAGGCTCAGGACTTTCTGCTAAGTTCAGGAAGAATATTTCCATTCAATTTAATGATCATTGGATTACTGCTCTTGTATGTACTAAATTTGTATTTCACTGTTGAAAATGCTGAAGGTGAGGAAAAAAAAAAGAACTTTAAGTTTAAAATTAAAAGACCATCATTTGAATATCTCATCACACCCTGTTACATATGGCTTTCTTTTAGCATCTGTAAATCCCAAAGGTATTTTCAGTGATATACTCAAATAAACATCCCCTGACTCAGGTGTATATTAACATGATAGTTGGAAATGATAATATCAAAAAAATTGTAATGATTTTTATCATTAGACAAAAATACCTTGCATTCTCTTCCTAATTAAGGCTTTAGACATGGAAAGAAATAATAGCTCTGTGTGACTGAAGATGACATTAGTCAATGCTGAAAATTTTTGAAGAAAACAAACTCAAGATACCAAAAGCTTTGGAAAGAATTTCTATCCTAAGGAAAAAACCCAAACCCCAAACATGTAAACACACATTTACATATATGCATATCTTCAGATATACATAGTTAAATGCATCTCAGCTGAACACCTGGTGGGAACATGAAAACTTATACTGACTTTTTGTGCTGCTCATTTTCTAGTTTTCATACATATGAATAAACAGTTGGAAGTGTTTCTAATGGGAGTTTCATCTGCTGGTCTGCCTTTTTCAAAGGCTATGAAAAAATATATAGCAGTTTCCCAATTTCCAGATGATAAACAAATAACTCTTTTTTAAAGAGGTTTACAATGAGTTTCAAGAAACAAAGCTATCAAACAAAAAAATAAGCTGCAAAGTGACAGGACATAGAATATGTGACTGTTCTCAACAGTAGAATTTATTGACTGACTCACTAAATATGCAGCAACAATTTATCAAATGTTTTGGAGACCAGAATGACTTCCATGCAATGCTTTGGTTTAAAAACCAATTTTCTTCCCAGAAAAGCTATTTTTGGTGTGCCATTCTATATTCCTGTATCATTGCTTGAAGATATTTTAAAACACATTTCTATGTTACCAGAAAATAGTGCAGCATTGTAGACAAAAATGGATCTTGACATCTGCAATTTATAAACAGAGATTTATAGACAGAACTTTTTGTCCATAACATCATTAAAACCCCAAAGAAGAGATACTAACCCAGCTTTGACCTAAGCTGCTATTTAATAAGTAGTGCTGCATCACAAATGTGAGATCATGTTTCGAGCTGTCCCATGAGACACAGATGATCTGTTAAGAAGGTCATTTTTAGACCAGAGGCAGAGCTAGATATTGTGTCCACCATTTAGTTCCTTGTTCTCCTAGACCATGAACATGATGCATTGTACATCTTCTGGAGCTTTTAAACAGTTCAGGGTATTCATTCTTACACAACAGCTTAATGAGAAGAAAATCCATGTTTTTATGCTTGAAGGATAATTAGTGATTTAATTCTTCCCAGGTATCCAGCTAGCCAATTTTTACAAGGCTGCACAAGGGGAAAGGCTTTCTTGCCCTAGAAAGTGATCATCTTGTGATATGAAGCATGAACTTTCCTTTATTAAATTTGTGATGTTAGACCTTGAGTCTATCCATCACAGGCTGATATACATAGACATATAAAGAGGTAAATTTCCTCTTCTCCCTCCCTTAGCTGTCCATTTGTTTAAACATTCTTCGTTCTTTTCTGATGCATGAGAATATAAAGGATTTACCAAAGACAACCACTATAAACTTAGTAATTCTACATCTAAATTAGTTGTTCTTGATTTTTTAATTTTGTGCTATACAGTGACCCTAAATTTTATCTAAAGCATCAGTTAAATAATTACTTCAATTTCTCTGTCTGCTCTTTTTCATGTCATATTTTCAAACTGATACTTCTTAAAAGTGAGGGACTAATTAGGTACATTATAGAACAACTAAGTGTGTCTGGAAGAAAGAAACATATGCAAAAAATTAATTTTTTTGTGTTTTTTTAAATGACCTTAGATAATTCTGCTTTCTCTGTAGAAGTACTAGAAATGCAGATGTATTCCCAAGCAAAAATTCTATTAGGTAGAAGTGATATTAAAAAGGTAGGGACCTCAGAAAAGTTTTTGCAATAACAAAGGCATAACCAGATATGTCATAGAAATTTTCCAAAGCATGTAACACTAAACTACTTCTGTTCCAACTCAAGTCACTGATCATAGGAGCTAGGTTATGCCACAACTGAATATTCAATTAAAAAAATAAACAAAAAAGAAAAAAAAAAAAAGAAAAGAAAAAAGGAGAAAATATATGGAGCCTCTTTTAAGAGGCACAGATTTTCTGTACAGAAGTACATTCTACACATTCATCTCTCAGTCTATTCAACACATAATCAGATTTCCTTTTTCATTCAATTTGATGAGAATCAAATTTAAGCAAGGTCATACTGTATGATGACCTGTTGCTAGTGTTGTGTGATACTGGAAAGCAGAAAAAGTTACAGGGTCAGAATCTCAACTGAGTTTGAATGCATTCTAAAATTTCAAGGTAAATGGGCCTTTATTATTTTATATCTATAGCCTTAGTTTTTAGGTTTACCCATATCAACAGCAGTTCTTCCTTCTCTCTGAATCTTTAGAAGAATAAAGCAAAAGTCTGAGTCTTACAAGAGCAGATATTTGACATAATTGACAACAATTTGTTCACTTACTCCAAAGCATCCCACTGAAATATTTCAGTCGTAATTCACACCCTGAATCAGTCAACAGTCATTTCTGTTAGTAGGAACTTTTTCTATATTCTCTGTGCTTTACCAAAGTTCAAAGAAAGACAGAAACATGCAGTTATTGTGGACAGTATGTAAGGCTGAAGTAATCAAAGTTAAGATTTACTTTATATCAATCTAGTCTTTCTAAATTACTGAAGCTCAATCTGAAAGCTCCTGACAGCCTAAAGGANATTTATACAGCACAAATTTTCACAAAAGGACAGGTTTTCCCTTCAAATAAGATAAGCCTTAATGTATAAGTTAAAGAGGTAGAAGCTCTTTTCCTTCAGGAAAATACAAGTATGCTGTGAGATACAGAACCTGGGCCAGAATCTCTGGCAAAATAAACTTATAGAAATTTTAAGAGACAACAAGTACTCAGCATCCATTTACCTACAA
>VZTN01026412.1:4050-17744 GCA_013400515.1 Erpornis zantholeuca
ACTGAACCTGTGTTCAATATTGCAAGCCCAAATCCAGCAGACAGGTCACTGCATAGCTAAAGGCACTTCTGTTTCCAAATGTCTAGGTTAACTAAGTCAAGCTGACAAGAACATTCACTAGATGTATTTTCCTCTTTATGTTGTGCTCAGCCCACAGCCACCGGGTCAGGGAATATTTTCCATTTTGATTTAGGTTTTCCTGGCTCTATGAACTCTGTTCCTTTTATATGTAGTCTAATTGGTTTGTTTATGCAAATTTTTAACTAAACCATGAAAATAAGCTTTTTTTACCTCTTCTGTTCTAATTGCTGCTTGTCTTTGACATAAATCAGGTCATAGAGGGCATCCCTTCTACCAGACATTTTTGTCAGAAAGACATGGCTTCCTTGCTTACTTGTTAGTGTAGACAGTCTTTCACCTTCTTGTCATGTGTATTGTTGAAGGAGTGTAAGAGGCAATTCACTGGAGCCTAAAAATAATCTTAGTTTGGTAAATAAATGATCTTTTCTATACAATCCTCATCTTTCCCCATTTTTAACCACATTTTTTCAGTCCAGCTTTTTATTTAAAGTGTCTACTTTTTTGTCTTCTTTTTTTTTCCACCTGCTGTATTTTCAAGAGGACAAATTCTCTTGAAGGATAAAAGCATACTGTAATAAGGAACCATGGGAGCAAGGCCAAGGTATTAGACTATCAAATGAAATCTATCTGAGATGCTGAACTTTTTGTTTTGAAAATGACTGAGCTTTCTTTTTCATTTTGCAAATGGAACTAATCTGTCTAAAATAGTGCAACTTCATTCCAATGCAAAGGACTATATTAGAACTCTCCCCAGAAGAGTTAAAGTAACTATTTGCTACATATAGATAGAAGTTTGAGCAGCTTTTAAAATGAGCTTCTTTCTGAGAGATCTTCACCTATCTGTGGAGATGGGGGTAGATTACAAGAGGTGAAAATGTTCAGAGAAAATAAAGGATTTCATTGCCATGCTGTTAACCCCTGACTCTAGTGAATTGCTGTACCCTGCTCATGGCAAAAAACCTCGAACTAAATTATGGGCAGACAATAAAAGGGAAGGTTATCTCAGTGCAGGCTGCCAAAGCATGTGAGTACTTGTGTGTGCACATCTGTCCGTGTTTGTATGGCCTCAATATAGTACTGACTCAAAGGGCAAAGTGCTGATCCTTCCTCATGGTGTACATGTCAGGAATGACATTGGTATAACATGTAGGGGGAGAGCACTTAAGGCATTTACTTGTTTAAAGATTTCAATAAGCAGCTTTTTCATTTTCATAAGATCAATTGGTATCCTACAAAAAGGAGATGTTGTAAATGTAGACATATCATATCACATTACTGATTAGTTTATATTTCAGAATATTAATGTGAACTGTAGCAAACACACTGGGTTTTCTCTGAGTATGTGAACTGTGAATATGAATGGCATTTGCCCCAGGATTTAGGCAGGATTTGAAGCTGAACAGCAGAAGAGTTAATTTATGGCACACAGTAGGACTGCAATGCTTGGGATTCTCCATCAAGAGAAGAATCATTGGAATAATTTAACTTAAGGAAACTGGGCATGCAACATGATCCTAGAGAGCTATGCAATTAATGTTCTGTCTGCCACATTAAAGATTTACCACTGAGATGGTCCATTTGCATACAACATACCCCCAGTGCCAGGAAAAGCTTCACTTGCTTTCACCACCCAGTACGGCTCCAGACAGCAATAGTGAGATGCTGTTTTGATTCAGTTACTGCTCAGCTGTATATCAAACATGTTATAGAAACAGGCCTTGACTTCAACATGTTTGGTTTGGATCAGTGAATTGAGCACTTGCTGAGCTCTGCAATACAAATGATCAACCTATCTGTCTGAGCACTTTCCCTGTTGGTGCCATCCTCTTGCTGCCTATTACTAATGCAGTAATATGTATGCAGTGCACAGCATCCTATGTGACTGCCACTTGACAAAATGTGCCAGATCATCATTGTCTCCAGACGAGACAGATTTATTATAATTCAATATGTTCCTCATGAGCACTTTTTTCTGTCTTATGTTACAGTCTGCATAGCATTCAGAATAATAACTACATGCTCTTATGACACTGCAGCACTGAATTCTTGTGGCTGAAAAAATCATTTCCTTGGCTCTGACAGAAATTCACCCACAGCAATACCTTCCTGCTTCTGAAAATTAATGTGGGATTTCCCTGCTCCATCCTAAAATAATAAGTTCATGAAGTAAAGCTAAGTAGAGTGATTTCTAATTTTTTTTAATAAAATGTGTTCAATATTCAAAAACTGTAAAGCCAGCTTTGCTCTGTCGCATTGCAGATAAAACCCCATTGTACAAGGGATTGAAATTATGAGATCCTAGATGCAGTTTTGTGTGATCTCAAAGTCAAATAAGGCATAACAAGAATCAAGAAAGGCTGGGCAGGACTAACAGCTGTTCTTGCTAAATTAAAGCTTCTCTATATGTTGGGACTGTCACCTGATAATAGAAACAGAAGTGTTTACAAGTGGTCCACATAGACTACTCAAAATGCACAGGTTTCACACTTTCTAAGAGAATGGCAATCTTTTACAGTGAATCAGTCATTTCCGTTGACTTTAGATGCCAGGATGACCTTTACAAAGTGGTATAGATAATAACATTGAATATGCAACACACCAAACATGAATATTGGCACAATTTGGCTCATGAATATTTACTATCAATACTGCTGCTGACAGCATCTCAGCAGCCCTAATCTGCAGGCTGGCAGTCAGCCAGGTTTCCCTCTTTTCCCAGACATAAGGAGGAATTTCAGCCCTACTGGTCAGGAGGCAGAAAAGGATCTGGCATCCCAATTCGATTTGCACTCCATCTGCTAAAGAAAAAAAAAATCTCTTGTTAGAGGTAATGATGAAAGTAGATTGTCTAGTATGCACCACACCCAGGATCCCCCTGCAAAGCCTGTTAATGCTATAGCAAGCATTGCAGCATCAGGCAGAAATGTACTTTGCATCCCTTTGAAATTGCCCTAAGGCATTGACTGTACCTTGAACAGATCACAGAGCTTTTTTTGCATGTGGGTGATCAAACCCCTTTGTGAATATCAGGCCTGGACGTTTCTGTCATATGTTCCAACTGTTTATGACACTTGGTTGTTGTGTTTCCCTCAGAGTTGTTTCCTCTATCCACAACAATCTCCACCCCCTTTTCTCCTTGACCATGGTTCCCAGCCTGGAACTGATGGGAGTGATCCAAACAACTTGCAGTTTGGTCACACCACCCTTAGACCTTTGCTCAGGGGCGGCCTCCTCACTGTCTCACAGCTCCTGCTCTTACCCACTTACTTCTCTCCTTTACCTCTGGTTTTGATGAATAAGCCAGTTACTTTTCCCACTCTAAAGAATGCGAAAAACAGTGAAGCCTGTGATTATTAACTAATTAGTAACTTTAATATTCAAAGTCCTTATCCCCCTCTGAGGATTTTGGTGGGGATTCTTGGTTTTTAATCACCCCATCTTCCATCCCCCTCCACTGTTCTCACACTGTGTTAACCTTTCTTCACATGTAATTTTATTTCTGTTATTGCTGCTCTCCTCTCTGGAGCCTGGATCTGTAAGTGTCAGCTGAGACTGCACTTGTTTAGTGGCAGAATTATCTGCTGGATGAGGTGTAACTGGAGGCTGGATGTCTTACTGAGGCATCCCAGGAAAGTATTTGGTTCTTTGAGAGAACACTGCATTAACTAGCACATGTGAGCTCAGATCTCAAGGTTCAGTTCAGTTTTTGCAGTACAGATCATTAGTTGGTTATTGCCCATTTTGTTGGTCATACAAATGAATTAATCTGCATTTCTCTTTACTGAATTTCATCTTATACATTACAAACCCTTTACCAAATTTTCACAAAATTTTGAAATCTTAACTTGTATCTCTCTCTTCCTCCCTCTGATTATTGTAACCTGCATTGTATTGACATTTTCAATGATAATTCCTATTATGCCATTCATATAACAGTCATGATTAAGTAAAATCTGAACAGCTAATAGATCCATCAAAGTCATCATTTCATTTCTCCTCCCAGATTAGTCAAAAAGCTAAGGATAGCTGCATAGGTTTTCAAACAGCTGTTTATCTACTCTACACTAATTTCACCCAACGATGTCTTCCCATTTTACATGTGCAGGATCATGTCAGCAGTCCTGCTGAAACCAAAATAAATCTCATCCTTCATTTTCCTCTAACTGCTGGACTAATTAATCAGCCAGGGAGTAAATGAGACTGTTTGACTGACCAATAACCATATATAATCATATGATTCTTTGGATGTACACAGATAGGTCATACTGTTTGTTTTATTTTCCGGTCAGGGGTAGATTTCTGTTTTAAAGGCTAGACTTGTCCTGTTTTTTGGAACAGATTATTTTTTTACTCTACTCTTCAGCCATTTATTCTCTAAAAGTTGTCCAAGGTCATCACTAATGCAAAAAATACACCATAGTTTTTCACTGATGCTTAAAGGGGATATCATTAGCTTAGCAGTACTTTAAATATTTAAATATTCTTTAATTTAGTGATTTACTTGCATTCTCTTTTCTTTTCAAACTTCTATTAAGTCTCTTGTCACAATCTATAGTTTCAGTGGTTTGAGAAACAGAATATTTTACTTTTCTCTATCATTCATGTTTTTGTTACATGTATGGTAATAGACCTTAAGTGTTGAAGTCCTTCTGCAGTAACCTATAAACAGCATCAAAGGCTGAGTTAAGGTTTAAAAGCATCACTACTAACATACCTTAATTTGGTTCAGAATCCCTGAAAAATTATATTATTCTTTTTGGTGCTCTGTGAGTTTTTTCCAAGGCAAGTATAAATTTAAAATTTAAATTAAAACATGACTTAAAAACAATAGATTGACTGAAAGAAAGGGGGGAAAAAGATTACACATAACAGGGCAGCATGCAAAAACTGATTCCTAAGGAGCAGCTATTACTTTGAAATCACTGAATGCAACTACTGGATGCAAACACACCAGCTACTTTCCCTTTTCTGCAGCAGTACCACAATTAGTAAATCCTGCTGGGTAGCAAGATCTGATTTAAGCTGCCATTGAACTTGCAGCGGGCCTTTCTTCAGCAGTCACTCATATTCCTCACAAATCTTCTTGTTTCTAGTCCTGATTCCTGTAGCTGGACCTTTCCTTGCATGTCCTCAAAGCCTCTCCAGCTAGCTGTGCATCTCTGCTCCCTGCCCCACTACCTGGAACTTGGATTTTAGGTGTGCATTTTTTGTTGATTCTCCTGACAGAACTACCAGTAATAAAACTGAATATTTAGCATTTTTCTTTCCAACTTTTCGTAGCAAAAGCAAAGACAAAGCAACCTGAAACCTGAAGCCTTTATAAGTTGTAGAGAATTTTTTTCTTTTTTATGGCAAATCCTTATGGCTCCTTCCTAATTCTATACCTAATAATCACTTAAAAGGGCATGTAATGGAAACAGTGATCACAATGGCTTTACATCACTTATATTTGTCAGTTTACTTTTGTCTTAAGTCACCTACGACACCTCAGAATTGGTAAGATTTAAAATGCTTGAATCCCTCAGTATACATTATAAAAACCACAAACAACTTTTAGCAGAAATGTCGTGAGAAAATGTTAGTTTGGATGTACAATAGCTTAATAAATATTCATTTCTAATGTTTTTCCCCTGAGAATCACCAAATTCTATTGAAACACAAATGAGGTGCTGAAGTAAACTTCTGAGGTCAGATATGGCCATATATTACATAAGACAAGAACTAATAAATTTAAGGGACACACATGTCATAAAGCTAGATAGCTAAGTCACAAATAGAGCTCAAGGAGCTCTGTACCAGTCCTCACTCAAGCCACTGGCACATGTCATATTTCCTGCTTTTTTGGACTTTGCTTGTGCTAGTATATTCCTCCTTCAGGTCTCATCTCTTTCTGACTTTTGTCTTGGCGCTTAAACAAGACAGAATCCAGGAGGTTCTTCCAGGCTACTGTCCTGGGTTATACTGTAAAATGTGTCCAGGGAGGTGTATTCTATCACCATCTTCAGGTTTCTGTTAAAACCAGGTGGGAGAGCCCTCCCTGCCTCCTCCCTCTGTGTTATCTTTTGTTAATGGCCCATCAGTGCCCTGCACATGACTCAGAGATAACTGACTCCTGGACTATCTCCTGTTAATGGCCCATCAGGCCTTATCTCATGACTCACCATCTCATTGTGAGATACTCCGCCCAGGGGGAGGAGCCAAGCATCCCATCTTGGATATAACTGAGGCTCTGGGACTACAACTTTAGCTTTTTTCTCCACTGGATTCCCAGCGGATAGGAGCTACATACCTTCCGAGGAACACCGGACCCTTTTACTGGATCACTGCCTCAACTGAACTGCATCCATCATTTCAGAGGACTGCAGCCACCATCCCTTTGGACTGCTACTGCTGCCCTGACTAACAGGGTGCCAGGNACACACATGCCTGCACTCAGCATTGCCAGGGCCTGCTGCAAGCCCTCTGAGTGGCCCTTTACAGGTGGAGATGCTGTGGCAGGTCCAGTACAACTCTCACCACCCCACCCTTGTCTGCAGCTGCAGCTGTTCCATGGGCTGCACTCTGCTCTCTGCTCACCAACAAGACCAGTCAAGATGAGAGGATCATACCTGAAGCACTCAGTAACAGCACATTATGTACTAATGTCAGGATTGTTCTTGCTAACATCCATACATAGCATTATTTGTCCCCATCTCATTTCTCAGTACAAGTGTCTGCTCTGAGAAGGCACTTGCTGGTCTCCTTTGCTCTCAGTTACTGAAGATATGTGCTGCTGGCAGCAAGGTCAGCACTTCAGCTTGTTCTCTGGTAAATGGTGTGGACCAAACTATAGTCTAGACACTTTTTACTGTAAAATCCACTTTTTATTGGAAAAGTCACTTCTTATTGTAAAATTCATTGTTATTTTCATAACAAAACCACAAATACTCTACTTCTCTTATGCTCTGTCACAATCCCACCCTCCTCTTTTTTCTTCAACTCAGCGAATATTTTTTCATTGATTTTTTTTTTTATTATTTTCCTGTGTTTATATTACTTGAGATAAAATGGTATTCTCCTATTTCTTCTCACAAAGCAGAAAAGAGATTTCATTTTTATATTGATGCCCATTTAATAGAACAATGGCCTTGAAAAAGTAAATGGGATTTCTAGCCCATAGGAAGTGACAGTATTTCAAGATCATCTGTTAAAAAAAAAATCAAGGGAGAAAAAATTATTTCAATCCTTAATTGATACATGTCAGTTTGTTTTTAACTTCAACATGAACTTCCAGAGTACTGTAGTGATAAGAAAGAAGCAAACCAACCAAATGACAATTGACACTCTTAAAGATATAGAAAGTAAATTACAGAGTGGAGAAATCTCTCTTGCTCAGCCTTGAATCCTCATTTCAAGAAAGCTGTACAATCAGCTGGAGAGAGTTCAGAGAGAAGACAAAAGACACTCATCCAGAAAGGGTCAAGCACTGAAAAACAAGGTCTCTAAGGGAGGATTTCAGAAGTTATCAGAAAAGAAAAGGTTGAAAGTGATTACTCTGTAGAGATATTTTACATTCAAAGAAAAAAACAAGCCTGTGACAAAAAGAGGGACTCCTCAACCTTGCTGACAAAGGCATAACAAAATAAATGAAAGGAAGAGCTGTATAAATTCAACCTTGAAAATCTTACCCATAAAGACAGACATTGTATTATAGAGACAATGAAAGAAAATGCATCTCCATGTTTGGAAAACCTGAGCAGAGAAGGTGGCTTTAATTAAAAAAATAAAAATTCTAATCCAGTTTCTGATATGAATTTTTGTGCTACATTTGCACTACTCTTGATTGTTTCTAACTCCACTCCCTTCAAGAAAATACAATTTCTAACTGAACAGAGATAAACATAGTAAGGATTATGGTTCAAACTCAGTCAAATAGGGAAACTCCCGAACATTGGTGTTTCCCTCCTGCATCAGAAATTCAGTTTATGACACAAAAAATCCCTGCAGTTCCCCTGCATTTTAGAAGCTTTCCAGATGTGCTCCTGTGACTTATTCAATATTCTCACACAGCACAGACTCCCAAGACCTTTCCAGAGAGCAAGGACTGTTCAGTTCCTCATGTCTTAGGCCCTCACGCTCTAAGGCAGTGTGCTGCCAAGATGGGACTTGATAAGAGAAAATAAATGAACTTCACCTCTTTTCTTCACCTTTTTCCAAAAAGTAATCATTTCCTCTATGGCTCCTAAAAGAGGTTAAAGAAAAGGAAAGCATATTTTCAACCTTTTGCACTCAACTGGGATTTTTTTTTTTTTGATGAATTGCAAATATTCCCTAGGAGATGGAAATTCCAGTTTCCACTTGGTTTAATATAAACACATGCATCGATGTAAGTAATAATATAATTGCCTATGTGAGCAATTGTTAAAAATATACCATGAATGTTTGATTCCCGGCTTTTAATCAAGTTTGGCAAGACTGGCAAGACCTTCATCTGTCCTGAACACTACATATGCCTACAACAAGTCCAAGGTAACTCTGAAAGGAGCACAGATCACAATATTTTGTTAAAAGACATCATAATTATCTACTAGCTAGAAACTGTGATGAGTGACTGAGGAACTGCCCTTTGGCACATGGCCTGGACATCAGCACTTGTTAAGACGTGGAGAATATCCAATGCAAGTGGCTCAAATGCTCAAAACTATCTGGAATAGCATTTCCCTACAAACAGATCAGGTTAAAGAAAAGAGAATTACAAATATTTTTGAAAAACAGGAGGAGTCAACTTGAAGCAACAAAATGTGAACATTTGTAATGGGGGATTGAGACCTTTTACTAGAATCAACAACAGTCAAAACTTGGATTGGCACTGGGGCAAGCTGCCTCCAGCATCTCAACCTAAGCCTGGATCAGGCAGAGCCGCTTCTCTGTTGGACACTATTCACTGTTTACTGTTCACAACCTTCTTTAAAACTGTTTTAATTTAAACTACATTATTTCAATAGGTTTTCCTTGCAACAAGACCTAATAAAAATCAAGAAATATTTCTAGTCTTCCTATTCACTGAAGCCCTCCACAACCTCTGTTTTCCAGTAGTCCCACACTTAGAAGGATTCCCCTAATTCCATTACTCAACAAGTGCAACACCTGCTGCACTTAACCCTTTTTCAGGTTGGAATATAGAAGTTCAGGCGCTAGACCTCAGAAATGCACACAAGGTTCTTTGTAATAACATCCTCCTTTGGGTGACAGAAATCAAGCAAAATCATGGCAGATTTGAAAAATACATCTCCAAACCAAGCAACAGAACATATTCATCAGTCTGCCATCTATTCATCCCTAATACACTTACATTTTTAATTCCCAATTGCTCTAGGCTTTTATTTGTCCATCCAGAAGGCATTTCACTCTATCATTGTTAGGCTATTAGAGAAAATGTTTATTTCTCAGATCTACAGTACCCTTAATTGAAAGAGCTTCTTTGGACTAAATAAAGCTGTACTAAAATTCAGCACTATGGAACATATCACTCTAGCCATTTCCTTTAAAATCATTAAGTCATCTAGTTTGCTGTATGCATCTCTTCAGGAATGTGCTGAGATACTGCTTCACCTTTCAACAAATTCCATTCCAGCACAAGTAAGAGAAGAAATGGTTTCATTTAGAGACACTTTTACGACATTCTGACATTTCGTATATCAGATATGTGCTACTAAGATATTATCTGATGAGTCAGGGTGACCTGACCACCAGCTAAGAAGCAGAAGAGAGTAACATCAGGAGAGAGAATATATCTATTTTTGTCCTCAAAAGTTCTTTCCTTACACTCACAGAACCTCCACAAATTCAGTGGGTGTCTTTTTGTAAACAAGTTGCCACTATTAAGTTTTTGTCTAAACTAGGTCTCCTCCTAACTTAAATTGTATCTCCATATATTTAAGAAAGAAGGCTTTAGCTGTACATTAATCTCCTCCCTTTTCCCACTTCTTGACCAAGTGCTTCATACATTTGATGCACAACACTGACCATTTCTCAGCCCAGTGAGCCAAAACCAGCTGCTTAGCACGCCAGGCAAATATACCTGGCATGAAGGCTTTCAGAGCAAAAAGGATGATGCTACCAAGCCCTGCCAGAATCATGTCCTTTTCTCCATTGCAGCCTTGAGCAGTATTTGCTTCTTTCTGACCCAGCCAGGAGGAATGTCTCATAACATAAACCATGGCAGTATACATCTTACAATGTGATGACCACAAAATATAAGTATTTCCTCTGTTTAGAGCAGCATCTTCCTCGTGCTTAGCAGGTCACCTTGTCACAGTAAGTATTGTCATGACAGATTGTCTTAGAGTACTTAGAAATTTAGAACAGCACTCTCAGTGGGAAAAGGATTTCAGGCATTTCTTTTTTGTTAGGTATTCATTTAATTTATTTGTTGTGGGCTACTGATCTAGAAATTCATTTTTTGTGATTCCTTGTCTTAGACACCAACTAGAAAGGGATGGACAGTATTGTGAGTATGTTACAGAACTTAAAATAATAGCAAATCCTTGTTGAATTGAGTAAATGTGAAAGAGGGCTGCAGTGAAAACACAGCAGTGCTGCAGAGTTAACAGCCACAGAACTTTTGGCAGCACTATGTATTCAACCTGTCATCTAACAGTATTCAATGTAGACAGCCTGAGATTCTTTACACATAACAACTTTGAGTGGAAACAAGTATCATTAGGAGACTTTAGTGTGTATCTATTATACTATATAAGTATTAACCTTTCACTTAGGACACTGGAATTCTGTTTAATAATGTATTTTATACTGTATGTATGCCATCTAATGGTAAATAAGAATAATTTCTATTGTTTCAAACAGAGCAGTATTCAACTACTTCTTGACAGCAAATTCTGTGACTTTTTCCCCCTTTTCTTCTCCCGTCTCAGTTACAATGTGATTGCAAACTTCTGAGAGGCTTATTCTTGCAACTTGTGAGGTTTTGCTCTTAATGCAAGACATGCTGTGAAAAAGGGTCTGAGTTGAATAGAAGCAGTGCTGTAGTGTAGTGGAACAGGCTGTGACCTGAGGGACTCCAACCAAAGGAATCCTTCTAGTAATTCTCTGTGTCAGATAGCAATGGGAATAAACCAGCATAGGCTGGGAAATTCAGCATTTCAGCACCAATTGAAACCAAAATACATCTGAGGAACTAGAAGTTCAGAATCATAATATTCTTCTCTTTGTGTAAATTATAGTAAAATTTCTCTGTTTGACTTAATTTCTAGTCTAAATTAAGCTGCAAAGATAAAACACTCAGATCAAGTTGGCTATATTTCTACGACTATTTTTTTCCTGTTCGGCTGGTGTCATTACCATAAAACTGAAAATATATGGGTTTATTATATCAGTTTATCATGCCTTTGTAAATGTTTGGATATTATTTCTGCAAAGGAATCCTTCCAGCACTTTATATGATATTATATGATGGTATTAAGAACTCAGTTTTCCCTTTACATTACCCAGTATAAAACTAGAATTGCATTTCTATGGAATTCATGTGAGTCCAGCCTCAAAGTTCCAAATGTCTGTCATAATGATAGAGTTGTGCATTAAAATATTGAATTAATAACAAATAATCAAATAAATAAAGCTAGTATTTTAATGGTTAGTAAAAATTGGATGTGAATGGGGTTTTTTTCTGAATTTAGCCACAGAAGAAATGATTCTCAAATAATGCAACTGAGCCTGAATTCATCGTCTCCTGTATAAATCTGTCACTTTACACATTCTTTAAAAATATTGCTGTAAAATATTTTTTTTATTTTTTACTTAAAAATTAATGTAAAATATCATTTACAAAGATAAAAACCATAAATATTCCACCTTTTTGCAACTGTAAAGGTTTAGGAATAATTTATATTATTCAACAGTCTTAAAACTAGATTTTTAGCATTTTAGTGTACCAGCAGAACCAATAAATATTTCAGATGCTTTTCACAGTCATGAAAGACCACTGTGATTCAAGTCTTTTTTTTCTTTTTCTTTTCTTTTTAAATTTTCATCCTTAGCAAATTTTTACCTTTTAAGAATAGTTTTCCTCTTTGGTAGCTGTCTTTGTCACTTCACGATGTCCCCTCTATAAGAAGCTTCCTACAGGACAGAGAGAAGACGTGGTAACTGTGTTCAGCTGGGTAAGCTGTTGTCCAAACATGAGTTTTCAGCACACATAGAAGAATAAAAAAGAAATAATGGACTTAGATTGCAACACAGACACTATAAAAATTTAAAACAGCAGAAGTAATGAAGCACTGGAACAGCCTTGGAAGGTGATGGAAATCTCCATCATAGTAAGACTGCAGAGACAGGCTAGACAAACACCTGGAAAGAAGTAATATCAATGTGCTTTACAAGTTTTTGAGATAATTCTATCCTAACAATCTTCCTTTCACTTCTTTTCACTTTCTCCAGCTTAATTTCTTTCCATTTTTTTGTGAATCAGACACTGTTTAGCACACTGTAAAGAAAGTGGAAACAATAGGGTGGCTGGGTGGATGGAAGAATAAAATAGATGGAGTGTTGTATGCATATTGCTGGATTTCAGACAATAAACTAGAGGATCTCAGTTAACTCCTGCCTTGTGAGATAAAGTAATTCAATTTAACTATGCTTCAAACTTCAGTCTCTAATGTAACATTATAATCATTTATTTTCCCCCTTTCAAGGAAATTACATGTTTACATTGATATTTGAAACAAAAAACTATATGGCATCAACTGGGAATTTTATATTGTTTCACTAAGAATGTCATACTATGAGGCATGACAATTAAATACCATAATAGCTATGCTTTATTGTTATAATCAGATGATTTACAGTTCTGTAAATATGAAATGAATAGTGAGAAGTACAGAATTATTTAGCTCATAAACATAAAATGTTTGTGTAGAATATTTCAGTACCAAGTTCTGGTAAGAATAAACTTGTTACTCAAACACTGAAGATAATCTGTAGGTCTAATTTTTTAGACAAGTTAATTTGTATTTTTCCATCATTTATGAAAGGTGTGAAAAGACCTCTGACCCAAAGGCAAACAAATCTGAAAGCAACAAACATGTTTTCTGTCATTTGAAAACAGAAATATCATTACTGTCAATAAAACTACAGCTGCAGTCTGCCAGACATTTCCTCTCAACTGAAAAAAGCCAGTTCAGATTGTGAGCTTACAGCATTAGCCTTTCCTGCCAGGGAGACCTGGGCTGTTGACATTGCAGTTGAGTGCTCGCTCTCAGCTTTGGCACCTTTAATCTGTTGGATTCTGCAGAAATATCTGAAAGATTTGGGAAAATCAATTCTTTCCATGAACTCTTTCAATCAGTATGAAATCCACAACAGAGAATATGCATGTGGGAGAGAGTGTACATATAAAGTAGGTAAGTTATTTCTTAAAGAAAAGGCAAATAGTTTGCAAATAGTAATATTTTCTTTCCAGTTAAAATTGTTCAGCTAACAACTGTTCATAGAATTTGAGTCAAAATGCATTGAAATGGAAGTCATGGTAAGAGCCACTCAACTTACAATTCATCAGGATTTTGCTAATTTCTATTTTCCTGACAATTTAGATGATTTTTTTTTTCTCTCTTTTTCTG
>VZTN01026413.1:0-51444 GCA_013400515.1 Erpornis zantholeuca
ATATAAAAGTTAAAACTTTTAACTTTAAGTAAGGCATCACTTTCCTCATGGCATTGAGTTTCATGGCAGCTCCCCTCCCCACCTTCTAGGGTTTTAATTTCAATCAGATGAATTTCTCTGATGGTTTTGGATGGGGTAGAGTTAATTTTCTTCACAGTAGCTGGTAAGGGGCTATGGCTTGGATTTGTGCTGTAAATACTGTTGATAGTTCAGGGGTGTTTTAGCCATCGCTGAGCATTGCTTTCACAAAATTAAGGCTTTTCCTGCTCCTCACATCTCCCCACCAGTGAGGAGGCTGAGGGGGCAGAAGGAGCTGGGAGGGGACACAGCCAGGACAGCTGGCTCCAACTGACCAGAAGGGTATCCCAGCCCATATGGGATCGTGCTGAGCAATAAGAGCTGGGGAATGAAGCAGGAAGCGGGGGAAGTTCAGAGTGATGGACTTTGTCTTCCCAAGTCACTGTTAGGTGTGATGGATCCTAGCTTTCTTGGGGATGGCTGAACACCTGCCTGCCCCTGGGAAGTGGTGAATGAATTCCTAGTTTTGCTTTGCTTGTGTGTGACTTTTGCTTTACCTATTGAACTGCTTTTATCACATGTGACGAGTTTTCTCACTTTTACTCTCCCAGTTGTCTTCCCCCATCCCACAGGGAGGAGTGAGCAAGGGGCTGCGTGGGGCTCAGTTGCTAGCTGGGGTTTGCAGGCAGAGGGGAACAGCTGCTCCAGAGAGGTACAATAACTTGTTTTGTTTCCACCTGGAGTCATCGTGATTTTTTATGGCTTATTTTTAGTCTGATCAGATGTGGGAGAGGAAATGGGTAACACCACAGCAGAGATCAGGATGAAAAGCAAAGCTGGGGGAGTACAGAAAGCACAGCTGAGATCAGTCCCCCAATTGCCTGCAAAAACACAAGTTTATGACCTGGGAAAGCACAGCAGTCAAGTGTGTGTGTGTGTGCACATGTGGGTGGTTTGTGGGGTCCTGCCAGTGCCCATTTGCTGTCCCCTCGGTGCAGATGCTCCTGCTCACTTCTGTGGGGAAAAAAAGAGCGTGAATTTTGAGGTTTGCACTTTCGGGTTCCATGTCCTCCCCCAAGGAGGGCTGCTGGTGTTGCTCTCAGGGGGATGACAGCCCCCAAACACAGTGTGCCAGTGGCAGCAGGCTCTGTGCCCAGAGAAGTCCCACCACACAACCCACTGCTGAAGAGCAATGCAGGGAAATGGTCTTCTGCTAGTGGAATGGCAGATGGCAAGTGGAGCCCTCCATGTGCTCCTGGGTCCTGGAGACCTGGCAGGTGAAAGGAGGCCATGATCAGGGCTGGCAGATGCTTGCTATGCTGTCCTCACACCCTGGGCTTCAGCACTGCTTGCTGCTCCCCTGGGCATCTCAGAAGCAATACAAGAGCTGGCCTCTTGAGAGGCCACTCCTTAGTTCTATGTGTTTTATTCCCCAAACCAGAATCTCATTAGATTCTAGTGGGGGAAACACAGTCTCCAGAAAAAGGATTTTCTCTGCCAAATACCAGGACCCTAAATAAGAATGTGACTGCAACTGGAGAATAAGCTGAATATAATGAACCCCTCAGGAGGTCTCTTCTTTCCCACTGAAGCCATAAAACCAGGCAACGTGTGTCTGGGAGTTTGGTCTTCTTCCTTTCCACAGTACTACTTTCCATTATTAGTAATTATCTTTTAGGAGTATGTTTTCCTTTCATGAGTATCCTACTACACAGAAAGACAGGTAAGCATTGTCTGTATCCTTGAGAGACCCTGCTTCCAAGGAGGGAAAGTGATGTCTAAAGAAGACAGGTGACACTGAGCTCTCCAGCCTCAGCTCTACATCTGCTCACACCTCAGCAAATAATTTTTCCTAGGATCTTCGAGAGCGGGGAGAGGGAGGGAGCATTTTCATAGCTTAGTAAGAAATGACCATAATATTCGACTCATTTTGGGGTGTGAGATGGATTTCTGCCACTACACCTACGCAAAGTCACAATATCCTAAATCAGGGAGATAAGCAACAGTGCTCAGGAGCAGACAACAGGCACTGAATGCTGCTGTAATCAATGAAGGTTTATGCAACAAGTGGCTTTTAGTAGTATTTAAATCTCAGATGTCCGTGGAAAACATCAACTTGAAGAACTTTCTGTCCTCAGTAATTTAGATTGTATTCACTGAAACTGAACACAGAGCATTGAGTACTCTCAAGTACATTTAAAGCCCATGCTAAGTTATGGCCTCAAATCCACATTTAAAGCACAAGGGAAAAGGAAACCTGACTTTCAAATAATGGTTGTAAGCTCTAGTTTTAAAGGTAGTAATGAAATACCCATGGAGGAGAACTGTGTATTATTGATTTCAGACAGACTCCTTGGCTTGGAGAAAAACAAAAAGAAAAAGTTGGGAAAGCCATTACAGAATGGATTGGTTCCAGTTTGTCGAGGTTACACAAGTCTCACCCTGACTGCTTTTGTTCTCCAGCAGGCTAAGTGCTTATCTTAAACATGAAGGAGGCTCTTCATGTGCAGCAGCCACTCAGGCAATAGCAAAGAGACAGTAAGGATCTTAAAACACAAAAAAACCAAAACCCAAAGAAACATAGTCCTAGTCTGCACAGAAATAAGACTTTTTCTTTTATCTGGCCTGATTTGTGGAAATAATATTTGCAATACTATCATTTTTCCTTCAGAGAAGGATGAAGTACCTTAAGGCAGCCTACAGGAAAGATGGAGAGAGACCAATTACAAGGGCCTGGAGTGACAGGACAAAGGGGAATGGCTTCACACTGAGAGAGAGTCAGTTTAGATTCAGTGTTAGGAAGAAATTCTTTACTGTGAGGGTGGTCAGACACAGGAACAGGCTGTCCAGAGAAGTGGATGCACCATCCCTGGAAGTTTTCAAGGCCTGTAACAATGCTTGGAGTAACCTGGTCTTGTGGAAGGTGTCCCTGCCCCGTGGCAGAGGGGGTTGGAACAAGATGATCTCTAAGGTTCCTTCCAACTCAGGCCATCCTGATTCTATGCATTTCCTTCTACAGAGTCTAGCTCACCATCTGTGTTTTCCTTTCCCTTGCACAGTCTGAATTTACTTTTCCTGAGGATCAATGGGGACGAAGACCAAATAGCACAGTGCAGGGGAATCTGGCAAGCCTCGTCCTCCTGCTGGGTGAAGTACAACATCTCACTGTACCTGATGGCAAACTCCATGTTTTGTTAGATTTAGGTGTTAAGTGCCAGTTTAAATGGTGGCACAGAGTTTCAAGCATCTACGACCTATTGGAAATCACTGAGTGCTCACATCTCTTTATGCAAAATCTCAGGCTCCTACTCAGAGAAGTCTGGCCTTTCCATACAAGTCTAAAACTTGTAATTCTTTGTGCATTTTTAAAATTGTTTTTTTAAGTGTTCATTATGCCAACAGCCAATGTGGAAGCCCAGCCTGCAGCTGTTTGCACCCGCAGCAGTCCCTTCAGCTGAGCTTCACAGCCTTCTAGAAGACCACAGTGCCTGGTGCCATGTAGGATGATTTGATAGAGTCTGTCAGTCAGTCTGGATGTCTTTCTGCTCTGCCTCTGAGTGCCTGGACCACTCCTCAGACTGATGCCCTGGGTGTGAGAGGCCCACAGCAACCACACCTCATGGCTCCCTGCAGCACATCCTTGTACTGGCTCCTCAAAGGGATTTTGCAGTTAAACTGCTGTAGATCCCTTGGGCCTGATGTTAGCTCCCTGCAGAATGAGCCGGCCCTTCCCAGAGCCCCACCTCCTCCATATCCCTGTGTTTCAGCTTTCCACTTTGGTTGCTCTGGGGTTTGAATGCACAGGGAAAGTTGACAGAAGATAGGAAACCCAAACATTCCTTACAGTGGCAGGCACACAAAGTCACCTCTCTGCAGGGAGGCTTTTGCCATCTTGCTTTGACCTGCCATTAAACTGGACCTCCTCTTGCTAGAGGGTGCCCCTCTGCCCCTGGGGCTGTAAACCGTGAGGGATCAAAAATCACGAGCTAGATTCCCTCTAGAGAATCAAAGTGAAAAGGCTGCAGGATACGATTATTAAAAAAAAAAAAAAAACCAAACCAGCAAAGTGTGCCTTTGTTTTCTTCAGCTGATCTCACCTTGTTTTGCATTGTTTGTGCATCAACTTTATTTAAACCCCAACATTTAACGCCTCCAGAAATTAACACATCACCTTGCCTGCTCAAGTAGGGAATCTGCACATGCTGAAGACAGGAGAAATCCATATCGTGCAGCAGCCTGGACTTTCTTCTCTACCACAGCCTCGTCTCTCCCCTGTACTTGCTCATGTGTAAGTGTTTTTGTATATGAAGATGGAGGTATATTCTTTATGCACCAACTGAGAAATTATTTTTCAATACATATTTATGTGAACCGCAAACATATTTAAATGTAAAGTTGTCATTACAGTGTCAGCCATCTCTAACTGCTGGAAAACCCCTAACCTAAGCAGTGCTTTTTATAACTCAACACATTAATTATATTTAGCATCCTTAATTATCTCTTTCCCATAGTCAACTCTAATAAATTCCAAACATTCAAAAATAATTTTCAATAATGCTGCTTTCTTTGCATATTTTCAATCAACTGCACAAATATCTAAATTAGCTGGTGATTATATGACATTTGGTTTACTTTAAAAACTGGTAATTAATTGCCCAATGCAGCATTTTCTTTTTTAGTCTCCATTGTCCCTCCCCCTCACAGCCCTAGGACTGGGATGGGGTCCCAGCTTTCCTTTGTCCACTTTGTCCCCACTCTGGCTGCCTGGGATCTACAAGTGGAAATAGAAATGATGAGCAGTAATATGTTTAAGGCTCAGACATACACATATATACAAGCCTTTTTCACCTATACATGATGTCAACAGACATTATAATTGACTAATTGACCAAAATTGTCTTTTTGAGAATTTTCACCACAAATGTCTTTGAATTTTTTGCCAACTTCTGTTGTAAAATTGTCTTTAAATAAATTGTAATTTACCATAGTTTATTTTTTTAAAAATTAAGAAGGAATATATTAGTTTGTTTTATGTTTGTTTTGCTATTTTTCTTTTAAGATTGACCCTCTCAGACATATTTTAACTTGAAAATCTCAGCAGATCAATAAATGTTTTATTAACAGTTCTTGTGATGCTCAAAAATTTTCAGGGAAATTAAATTCCCAGTAATAGAAAACTATTGGGAAGAAGAATAGCATCCCACTTACATTAAAAGAATAAGTGATTTTATATGTCTGACCATTTTTTTAGGTAATAATCTGGTTTTTGTTGTGGAATTTTGGTGGGATGGAGACAGAGGATTGAGGGAGTCAGAAGAATAAGAGGACTAGGAGTGTGCAGCAGACACTTTTCAAAGAAAAAGGGAGAGAATATCAGAAAGAAATTACAATATCCAGCTGATTTTCATTGATAACTTAATTTCTCCTTCTGCTTTAGTGGTGCACTTAGCACAGCATAGCTGCTTAAAGCACCCATGAATAAAGACTCCCTGTAAAGAAAACAGGTGATGCTACTGGGATTCTTCAGAGAAATAAGACAATGGCACAAAGAAGGGAAAAAATCAGTGCAATTTCTTTCTAAAAGTGAAAATGAACAACTCATTCTGGACAGTTTCACATTTTTTAGAGAGAATGTCTCTTCCTGAATAACCATTGGGGTTTGTTTCTAGAGGATTTTCTGCAGGAGTCTGCCCAGGCAGGTTCCACTTTACTACCTAGATATCCTATAAGGTTTTTGCTTGCTTAATGTATGGATTTAGTAGCATTTCCTGATGGGACAGGGATGGGGAATTACAAGTTGAGTGTGAGCTCTGATACATCCTGTTGTGTGCTGGGCAGATGGGACTCTCATCGCCCACTCACCTTTGTAAAACACTTTGACAACTTTGGATGAAAAAGCAGTGCTCTTATTTGGAGATTGCTCTATGCTGTCTCTGTGGCAAAAGAAAAAAAAAAAAAGGTGATAATAAAATAGGGACTGAGTTTGCCCTTGGGGTAGTCAAAAGAAGATGAACATTTGAAGATAGTTGAAGAAATATTTTCTGGCAGATCATCTCATGTGAAAGAAGGGAAGTGGAAGCAAAGAGGAAATATGCCTAACAGGAGCAGAAAAGAGATTTGTGTCTTGGGACTTTCTTTTCAGTGCCAGGACTTCTGTGATGCAGGTCTCTCCCTTCTTACCATCCTTTAAATTGCCCCGCACTGGGGATTGCTTACTGTTATTGAAGACTCTCACAAGGATATGCCTGAGCAAACTCTCTCAAAAACTGACAGGGCAGAAAGCCTCTATGGCTCCTGTGAGTGGGGAACTTGGAGCAATGCTGAAGAGAGCCAAGAGCCACAGAATGGTAGAAATTGAGCCACACATTCAGGCAGATGAGGAGAAAACAAAGTCTCTCAAATATTGTCTCAGCATCTGTCTCCTGTGGCAGCAAAGACACAACAAACAGCTAGGAAAAATCATGACATACTGGAAAATTCAGTATCGATACTTTTGTGGAAGAGGGTTAGGCAAGCTGGTGATCAGAAAGAAAACACCAATCCTGACATGACTGTGCACAGTCATATTTCTACTGAAAGGACTGAAAGTAAAAGTAAAGGACAGAGTATCTACTCTAGAAATAAAAGGTATTTGATCTCTGTGAGCAGAAAGGAAATACAGTGTCAAGAAATCTTTAAGCTTATTCATTCCTATGAGAAAAATAATAGCCCCATTTTACAGAGAGGTAAACCAGTTGCCAATGGAATCGAGTTTCCTTCTGTCATCACACAGTAGCTCCAACTTATAACTAGGCATGGATCACATCAGGTCATTCACCTGTTAATTTGTGTGTCAGCTATTATGAAAATGATTACAAAGAAGGACTGTAGAATTCACTCTGCAGAAGATGATCTCAAGGCACTCACGGCATCCTTCTCTAGCCAGTACATGGCAACATTAATATGCCCAGGCAAGGTGTTCCCAGAGTTGTCATGTGAAATCTTTATTCTCAGCCTGCAAAAGAGATTCTAAAAACTCTGAGTGTATCCCAGAGTTACCTTGTTTTGTATCCCCCCTTATGAAGGAAATGGTGGGTGCACCATCTGTTTGTACTTTTCACACTGTGTGGCAACTAACGTCTGCACAAAGTGGGCAATGGTGGGAATATTACTTTCTGGGTCTTTCACTGTTTTCCTTGTGTTTTGAACTCATCCTACACTCTGTTAATGGCAAGATACAAGGCAGCAGAGACTCAGACCAGCTGACTACCTGTTCATGTAAGTGCCTCTCCGCATGCTGCTTTTTCTGCCTCTGATTCCTATAAAGTGTTTTTTCCCTGAGGGATTATATTTTAAGTTGTGTTATAAAGCCAGAGCACATTTCCCCAGTACCCATGTTATTTGCACTGGATTGCAGCTGTAGAGAAAACTCAAAAGGTAGATGTGCAACTAAACAATTCAGACGAGACGCAGACCACCACGAAATATATTATTAAGTAAAATGATGTTTGATTTGTAGCTGTGAGACCAACCCCTTTTGACATTCAAGGGAGCACAGCTATGGGCTGTCTTGAAAGCCTCCACACATCGATAGTTTTTCTGTTGCTAGGAGGAAGGGTTTTGAAGTGGGAGAAGCAGAGACCCTCTAGTCAACAGAAGGATCCTCATGTAAGGGTCAAGAGGGAGCAGAACTCAGAGAGAGAAAAATATTCAGCTGACCATACTGTACTATTCTCTATTCACTTTAATACCTACACTTAATGATGTGCTTTAAAGCTAAACCTCAGGAATGTCAGGAGTTTTTTTCTCATGGTGACATCCCATGTAGGCAGAATCTCTCGAGTTTTCCCTTTAAAATAGAAAGATGAATAAAGACTTGCCTTGGAGAAATTTCTTCTGGATTTGAGCTTGTTGGTGTGTTGTTTACTCAAATGATTTATGGACTGGAGATTAGTGAAGTCATAGCAACATAGAAATTGCCAAGTGAAAATAAAAACAGCCCTGTGTATCCTTATTGAACATAATCAAGGAAGCAGCTGACAAACACAGCTTTTTTTTTTTCCTGTTATGCAGAGATTTGGTAGGAGACAAAGCTGATTTTTGCTTTTCAAAACTCTTTGAGCAGCGTCTGGCATCCTAATAACTGTCATGATAAATTTGACTTCACTAAATAATGGGGTATTTTTTATCTTGCCATACCTTATATATAACCCTCAAAGACTTACTTCCTTCTGGAGGAATTACCATGTCCTTCCAGGAGGCAAGGGGTGGGAAAATACTCATTCCCAGCACTGCAAGACTTAGTCTCAAGTCACACATGATGAGATTTTTCTTTCAGTAAGACTAGTGTACAGCCAGGGGTCTGAACTCATTCCCTGGCATCTCTGAAGACCACAGAGAGGACTTGTGCACCTCTGAGCAGGGGCAGCACCTTTTAGGGTAAGATGAAGGCATCTGGAGAACTGCAGAGGGGCCCCACAGGAATACCTTTTGCAGATAGATTCAGGTCCTCCCCCTCCCCTTCTGAAGCCTCTCCTTTCTTTTCTAACCACAAAAGTGGGATGATTACTATCACTGAATATGTTATGCCACTGTAACATATCGAAATGACAGTGCTGCCTCCCTTTGAGGAAAAACAGGGCAGAATAAACTTCACCTGGTTGCTCTGTTTGTAGGTTCAACCACTGTATAAGGCTTCTTTGCTGGGCCCTGCAGAAGAAGACTCCCTCTTATGTTACTTTTCAGTTTTTGCACAAAGGTGCCCACAATAGGGTGATGTTTGTCGTGGCTGGACATTCCTGCTGCAATGCAGTTAGTAGCTCGCTCCAGAGAGACCAAGCTTGCAATCTGACCTCAGGAGATTTTTACCTTGGTGTGACAGGGAAGTGGCACCTTGATGGCATCTTTTGACACGTTCATGAGTGGCCTTGTGAGAGAGCAGCAAGGCTTTGGGATCACTTAGACTATGGTGGAATTATTTATTCTCTTGTATGCAAAGAGAGATTCCTGTTACTTAAATCCTGTTCAGACAAGGTAGGTAAGTAGAGAGGGATGAGAAGTGTCTGTGGGCCTGGAAACCAGAGGAAGAATAAATAGATAATGGCACCTATGAAAGCTGCCAAACTCCAGCCTAGTGCAAGATCAGGAGAGATGTATGTCTCTTCAGTGAGAAGAGCAATTTGTTGAAGTGGCAATTGAGGGGCGGAAAGATCAGGCCAAGAACTAAATTGAAAATGTGCATCAATATCTTACTGGCCCTTCTATATGTAGCTGAGTAAAAGCACATCACCTGAAAAGGGGAGAGGGAGGACAGTACTTTTGACAAGTTCAGGGTCTACAAAGATTTCTTCAAGACAGACAAACACTGTGGCACTTTGGGGGACCGTCAGAGCTTCAAAGTCAATACTTCAAAGAATCCAGTTGAAAGTTGCCTGTAGGCTTTCAAAGACCAAACAACAGTCCTTGTGGGGATGCACATAGCGGATCACCAAGAAGATGGCAATCTGGCAGATCTGCTGGTAGGAGGCAGGGACAGGTGCCCAGACTGAGCTGTATTCAGAAAGGTATCTCGAGTGTCTTAAAATCATCATAGAAAGCAACCAGAAGAAGTTTCCCCTGCTTCATAAGCCTCCATAGGAGGTAGCAGGTCCTCTGATGTGAGGCTGTTGTGCTAGTGGATTATCCCTGCTCTGATCCTTCCATGCTGTCTGGGAGGCAGTTGTCTCCTCCATCGGATGCAGCACTCCTGACCCCATTAGGCTGTTTGCAGCAGAAGCCGATGTGGATAAGCGCTGTCCCAGACAGGTTACTGGGAGTTCATTTCCTACCACGTAGCATTTCCCTGTCTCACACTGTGGTTGTTTTGGTCTCGCTGCCTCTCTGTAGATGGAGCTCTGCCAGGACAGCTCAGAGAAGTGACACTGCTTTTACCCAGTTCTTATTGTAACAAGAAAGAATAACATCTTCTTTACTCAGTGCTGATGCAGTGGAATACTGCCAAACCCCTGGAAAGCCTCCAAATCAGCACATTTCTCCTTCCCATTAAAAACTAATACAGTACTACCAAAACAGAAAGCAATGGCGACAAAAACATACTTTTCCCACAATCTGAGATCCCAATTTACATGTAAAATAAATATTGAATATAGATTTAATTCACTTTTTACATCTTCTAATGGTGTATAATAGGAATAACGCCTCTTTTAAAGTAAACTAGAAAAAAAGGCAGACTTTCATGCTCTGAATTAAGATCTCAGCTCACAATTTTGGCTTCCTCGGCACACAGCACTAGTTTAGTTCCTAATTTCCTCTCAAGTGACTTAATGGTACTATATTGCTTAATTATATCAGTTGCAAACTCCATCCTCTAAGAAGTATCAGTGGGACCCAAACATCTGCAAGATTTTGAAGAAGGAAGATACCACATAAAATACTCATTTTTGTATTATTTTGTGTTTATTAATCCGTCACACATAGCATAGCTACTAAGCAGACAGAACAAGGCATCATTTAAATAAGAATTAATGGTAAGGAAATATAGAACATTACGTTACACAAACTCTCCCTTCTTCGAAGACTCAGGCTACAGAAGAGGGCACTTGCATATAATGAGGTTTTAAACAGTAAAATACAGCTGGACCAGAGATCCTAAAGGTGTCCTATCTCTACCAGATCATCCTAGCCCACTCCTCCCCTGGACAGTAGGAATTGTTATTAGCTGCTTATTTGTTGCTGTTTTACCACATCTTCTTTTATATATTCCAAGCAGAAATCCCCTCAGCACAAAACTGGTTTCGATGAGAACAAATCAGAGATCACTATGAGGAAATAGCATTTGCCTGCTCAGAGTCTCCACAATGTTTGAAACCTTAAAGTCTGATGAGTAGGAAAAAATTTCAAAATGCTTTAATGTAGTTGCTGTTGCTATAGAAACAATTTCCTGGGCACCCGTACACCCTGTGCATTTGTCTCACTTGGTCCCTGGCCACCCAGGGAAAGAGGGCTTGTGGGGCTGGGAACAGAGAATGTGGGGCAACTCATCAGAGGTTCTGCAGGACCCTATTGTTTCATATTGCCTTCTCTGGAAAAGATGTTTAAAAACAAACAACTGGGGACTGATGGTCAATTACCAATGGAAGAAGGAAAAGAAACATCAATATCTAGAGAACTAAATTAATCCTGAATCAGCTCCAGTGAACAAAGGAGATCCAAAGGAGTTTGCATTTTGCTGTCTGAGGAGCTTGGTCTGTGTGACCCACCTGCCCAGATATTTCCTAAAGGCATCGGTTTTTTCAAGCTTCATTATGAAAAATGTTAACTACTGATCTTAAGAGTTTTGTCTGCAATTTCTGAAAGTGATCCAATAGACAGCAGCTAAAGATGCCTTCAATTTTCTTGAGTTTATTCTGACTTTTGGAATAGTTGGATGACAAATTCATGGAAGAACAGGAGAAAGGATGTTGGTAATGGAGTAAAAACTTAGCATAAGGCATTTCCAGAACTTTGTCTCTCCTCGCTGTGTGTTTTGTCAAATTATTAAAATTATTAAAACTGAACAGCTAGTGCTTCCTTTTCCCATCATCTTCCCCAAGCACAGTGTTTAAGTGGCCTATTTTGAAAGGTGGCTTTTTTTGTCTAAGCTGTGGGTATGCAATTGCAGCGAGGTCAATGAGAGGTCGGGCAATGCCAGTCAGCTGGGAGGTCAGGCGATTTCTTTTCTCTTCCCTGGAAAGAAAATACTTACCTCTCAGCAATCACATTTCTTGCGGGAAGGAAGAGGAATCTGAATGGGGAATTAGAATTTATGCATGCAGCTCCTATTAATTGTTAGGTTGGGTTGTGGGTATTAAAATTTGCCAAGACTTTTTAAAAAGCGCATATTGCCGTCAATGGAGCATCAGCACAATTCTCCCCTTTCAAAATGCAAAAATGTCATAAATAAACACACAAATCCCCTAAAATAGCTGATGACATCTAACCCCAGTTGGTCTTCTGCTTTGCCAAAACTGTCAGCTAGACATAAGGAGCCTGTTGCTGCTGGTGCCTCTGTGTTGGTCTTTTTGCCTCCGCTCTTTTCTCCAAAGATTTCCTCTGGAACAGCACACTGTTAGCATAAGACATATTGAATAACTGTCTTCTGAAAAACAGTTTCAATTCTCTTTCACTCCTTAAGAAAACTCACTATGGTGAGGAACTTACATGCTGCCCTTTGCATTTTTTAATGAAAACACCTAAATGTTCTCAGCATTCTTCAGAACTGGGCTCCTCCTGGAAGGAATTTAAGATTAATCTGCCTTCTCAAGAAAATATCCTTATATATAATTAATGAAGTCTTTAATAGAATTTTGCTGCCTTCTTGTTGCATGTGTCCTTCAGGCATCTTGGCTGTTTTTCCTGGTGGCTTTGAAAGGACAAGGGGAAAGCTTTGGTTTATAGACTTAGGGTCGAATATTGAGAACCACCAAAAGAGCTAAGAAAGATTTTAGGTTGAGAACCACCAGAAGAGCTAAGAATGACTCTATATTGAATCTACCTTATTCACTAAATAATGCTATTTCTTTTTGATCTCAAAACTGAGACTGAGTGAATGAAGCAAGCTGAACAAGCCTGAAATTTTTAAAGACCTGTAAGTCAAATGTCTACCAACTTCCAGGAGAGTTCTTTCAAGAATTTTGAAAGTGAGCATGGCATCCTCTCTTTCTTAGATTATGTGCTTCTTCTGGTGTTCTGGTTTGAAAAAAAAACAAACCAGTGGGAGACACCAATCCAGAATAACAATCTATTAAGAAAATTAGACTAAAGGCAGGGAAAGAAAAGAAAAGAAAAACAAAACAAAAAATAAACACACTGGTTTAAACTGACAGAATCAGATACAACCTGACACCCTGTTAGTCAGGGTAGCAGTAGCAGTCCAAAGGGATGGTGGCTGCAGTCCTCCTGAAATGATGGATGCAGTTCAGCTGAGGCAGTGATCCAGTAAAAGGGTCTGGTCTTCCTCGGAAGGTCCAAGGGTAGGTATGGAGCTATGGAGCTCCTATCCTCTGGGAGTCCAGTGGAGAAGAAGAGCTAAATGGTAGTCTTCAAAATCTGTTATATCTAAGATGCTTGGCTCCTCCCCCTGGGCAGAGTATCTCACAATGAGATGGTGAGTCATGAGATAAAGCCTGATGGGCCATTAACAGGAGATAGTCCAGGAGGGAGGAGGCAGGGAACACTGCCCCACCTGGTTTCAACAGAAACCTGAAGATGGTGATAGAATACACCCCCCCGGACACATCTTATATTATAACCCAGGACATCTGGAGATTGTTCAAATCATAGTAATCACTTGTTATTGTCACTTTTAATCCTATTAAAGTGAGAGGAAGAGTGTGTTACTTGCCTCTAGGCTTTTTGCAAAAGTAGTCTGACATTTTTATGTGGTCTCTCTTAAAAGTCAAGCAAGCGGCATCGTGCAATGTGTCTTGGACTAAGGGAAAAAAGGGCCATATAAAGCATAGGCATAATGAAATAATAAATGTGAATTTCTAGGTTTTCACATTTTTCTTTCATTCCACTTGATACATAAGGACAAGAATAAATGTCTCCCTCATTTTTTCTAGAGATCACCTCGGTGGCTAAAGGAGAGCACTTCAGAACAACTAGATTTATCAGCCTTTAATTTAGATGCTGAATAACAGAGATCTTTTGCCCTAGACAATTTTGGGTATGGTAAAAAAGATTTTAGGAAAAAAAAAAAGTAATAGCTTTAAATCCTCCAAGTAGAAGTATGTTACCCTCATTTTTTCAGGTTTAGTGTCTGTCAAGTTTCTGACAGAAATACCAGCTTTGCAGTCAGTTGCACACAATCCTGAAAAATCAAGACAGACATGGTTTACCCTTTAGAACAAAAATTTAAGAGCCTTTAGCACAACCCACCTTACTAATGGTTTATAGGGATAATAGATTTCACATCATAAAAATAAATAAACTTATTTAATCACCCTCTGCATTGTTTCATGTTTTCAGTCAGTTTTTACTCTGTTTCTAGCTCCCACAATAAATACATATTGAGTGCTCGGTGCACACATTTATTGTTTTTTCCCCCTCTCCCATTCAGCCTCTTGCCAGTGACTTTTCTTGGTTTCCAGGTTACATTAAGGCTTTTGGCTTCATGGCTGTAGGGAGAAATCTCAGCACAGACATGGAGCTTAGCAAGGGAGGGCTGTGGATAGAGTCAGCCAGAAATACTGACAGCAAGGCAGGGGTGGGCAGCAAGGGACAGAAGAAGCAATTGACTACTGGCGAAGCCGAGGATTAAAAACATATCACTGGGAGACAAAACCAGCAGAATATGAGATACTCTGAAATGCTCTCTCACGTAAAATCAGAGCCCCAATAAAGACTGAAATAAAAAAGTTCTGACTTGCTCTGTTTTATGTAAAATTCCCTCTTTACCTTTCAGATGCAGATCAGGTACAGGGTGTTTCCTCCCCTTCTGTTCTTTAAAAGCCAAATTAAATCCGTGGTTGTTTTATAGAGAAAATTGTAAGCTAGGGGGGTTTATAAAAAGATCCACAGAATGAAAGTTTTAGTCTTTTGACAGGGAGATAACAGGAGCGTTGCATAGGCTCAGCTATTGCAACCTTTCTCCTGCAATAATTTTTACTGACCTCAGCTCCAATTTTATGCTCATTACTCAGGCAAACGGCTCATTGTTTTCACTGGCAGCCATGCTCGAGTATGAAATTCAAGAGGAAGCTTTGAAACTGCAAAGACATTGTAGAAGTTCATAACTATTGGACTGATTTAAAGCAAAAGCTGGAGCAATGATACTGCAAGGTGTCTGAGAGCTCAGGACAGCAAAGACCTCCATGGCCAGACACCTGTCCAAATGTCCCCAGGGCTGACCTGGATGTCCTGCCTAAAACGCCAGGAGATGCCTGTGACATTAACAGCTATGTGTTAAATGACTTTGCAACATGAATACAGGCTGTGCACAAGTAAAATCTGCAATAAATGAGTGCCATGGCGTTCCTGAATGTAAAACAGTGCATTGGGGCATAAGTGATTTGCATCTGAGAAGATGTGTCTGGCATAGAAAAGAATGTAGTAAAGGATTGTTCAACAGCTCCACTCGAATTCAAGAACCCATCAGAGAGGAAAGGGCTGGGGCCAGAGTGTTCTCTGAAGCTGTAACCCCTGGATGAACAATCTTCCCAGCACTCACTGATTTTGCAAGTTTTTAAGGAGCAGCTGTTAACAGAGATACATCTCGCTTCCTTAGCTGGCACTTGTCTTAGCTCTTCTGAAGAAATAAAGGAGCTGCAGGGAGAGAGCTGGAGCTGCAGTGAGGCCAGAAGAGACCACTGAGCATCCTCCAGCTGCCACAGGCTGCAGGCAAAGGGCCATGTCAGGGGAAAAGCTCAAGTGGAGAACGGGGAACTGGAAAAGCTTTTAAGAGAACACTGAAGTAGGGAAGGGAAGCAGCAACAGCAGAATAGGCATCACTATTTTCATTGCTTTTTGGTTTGTATTTTGAATCAAAAATTCCATCACTGATCAGGCTCGTTGTCTGTCCAGGGACCACTTCAGTTCATCCACATGCTGAACTTGGGGTCATGGAAAACAAGGACATGCCTGGTACAAGGGCATAAGCTGGTCCTGCAGCTCAGTTAGGTTAATTTGTGGGGTGGGACTCAGTGCCCCATGGCTGCCCAAAAAGTAGGTGCAGCAGAAGTAAAAGCAGGACCTGGAGCTTGTGGTTGTACATCTTCTCCAGCAATGCCATTGTTAGGTGGCTCATTTTTGTCTGTTTTTAGCACTGTGCATTTGGCAAGACAGAGTCCCTCTCCTGTCTGGGGCTCCCAAGAACTTCAGGGTGGTGCAGGGGAATACTGATGCGAAATTGGGGTGATAGAAAACCCAGTCCTTTGAGAAAATGGTCCAGTTCTAGCAGGGAAATGTGACAAAACAGTTGTTTTCTGCAGGAATGTGTCAAGGCTGTAGCATGGCATTTTCCCATGGGGAGAGAGCAGTTCCATAGTTTGGAATAGTACCCAGGAGCAGGGAGCAATACCTGCCTCAGGTATCCTGGCCCATCCCTTCAATTGAAACAGCTTCTTCCTTTATCTCCAGCAGCATTCCAAAAAACAAAGCCAATAGGAGCAGCATCTCACCTACAGATGTTGCTTTAAGGAACTATTTTATGAAAACCTTTAGAAGAGGAGGATCCTTTCCTCTGCACAACAGACCAAAGAATCATAGAATAGTTTGGGAAGGGACCTTTAACAACCACCTAGTTCAATTTCCCTGCATTGAGCAGGACATCTTCAACTAGATCAGGGTGCTCAAAGCCCCATGCAACCTGACTTTGCATGTTTCCAGGGATAGAACACCCACCACCTCTCTGGGCAACCCATTCCAGTGTTTTAGCATCCTCATTGTAAAAATCTTCTTCCTCATATCTAATCTAAGTTGACCCTCTTTTAGTTTCAAACCATTACTCCTCGTTCTGCCACAACAGCCTTGCTAAGCACAGACCAGATGGCTTCCCTTGGGTTCACGTGTTCACCTGCAGTGTGTTGGGTGAGGGACCTGCCTTCTCCTGCTGCCCAGTGCCAGCTGCACATCCTTTGGGGCAATGCAGAGAAGGGGGTGAGTGGGCTGAGGGATCCAGCCTGCTAGGACCAACCAGAGGGGCAGGACTGGGAATGGGGCACAGGGAAATGCACCTCCTCCAGGGGCTGGGCAAGGGGAGACCATTACCACCTCTGTGTGCAGAAGATGATAAAAAAGCAGATGTATACGAGAGATCCCAGGTGAAGGGAGGTACTCCACTTCTGCAGTTGTTGTGGATATCCTAATTTTCCCATTTTTTCCCATCATTTTTAGAAAAAAATCAAAATATTTGAGTTAAAGGAAAAAGGCTATAAATCTTGTATCTTTTGTTGAGTGAACTCAGACTTGCTTTTGCTGCTATTCCTCTATTCTGAGCTGACCATCAAGCCCAACGAGACTACAAGTGCTGCCCACTGCAGTAGCAGATTAAGTGATTTGGGATTTATCACTGCAAAAAAACTATCAGTAACCAGGGCACATTGCCCTTGGTGGGACAGTGATTTCCTATTTCATCAGAAGGCAATTGGGTTTTTTTTACTGGTGACTGCTGCTATTTACTCCCTAATAATCTGTTTATAGGCTGCTGGACAACTGGGAAGAATGTGGAAACCAGCAAAATGTGTAAATGTTTAAGATGGCCAACAACACTGTCTTTACAAAACTCCTGCTTAAAAGTTTGTGATGTTTATTTGTTCTTCCTGTCCTTCCTAGACATCAATTTTCTCCCACAAACTCTTGATTTTATTTTCTGCAAGCTTTGATGTACTTTTGAGAGCACCTACCACTGCTTCTTAGACCTTAGCTTCTTAACTAAAGCCATTTATTGATATAGTACATCTCTCAGTGAAGTAGTACATCAATAAATTAAAGATTAGTTCAGTGTGTCAGCTCTCCCAGAGCATCCTGGGAAGCATTTGCCACTCTGGAAGACTGTGGAGGCCACACAACATCCTCACACAGGCAAGATAATAACTCTGGGAGATTTAAGCTTTCGCTCCACGACATCTCCTCCTGCTAAATATTTTTGAAAGTCACCTTTTAAATTAACCAATGGATTCTGCTTGCTACTGAACAAACAGGTGGCATTAAGTTTGTATACTATATAGAGAGGTGTCCAAACCAATTTTCAGCTGTCTCTTACCACATTTTGCTTTTCCTGCTCTCTGATCTGATTTTATGCAGGCTACTCGTAGCGATAAACAGTTTTGTCCTGTATTTATATGCATCATGTTCCCTGTGTGACTCAAGCTCCTACTGCATGCCTGACAAATGTGCCTGCAAAGTTTCATTGCACCGAATTGTTTGCAAAGGCATGGACTGAGGTGTATTGCTGCTGAAGAGGATGTCATCAGGCTTACATTAACCATTTACATGAGATACTTAGATATTCTTTATTGCTATCTTTGCACTGGCACTCCTGCATTCCTTGGTGTTTATTTCACGATTTTGCACTATACTTGTTAAGTTTTATGCTTTGACCTTGCAGCCAATTTATAAGATTATACTTCAGTCAAGATTTCAAAATAGGAGGCAAAAAAAGTAGAGATCAGAGCCAATACTTGCATTCCTAGACAGATACTTTAGCTACAAATGTTCTGATAGCACAGCAATTCCCATTAATTTGATTTTAGAAATGCAGGGTAGTCTTAATTTCCGAAGATGAAATCTTCCATTTTGGTGCCCCATCGCAACCTTGGCTTCAGTGCTTCCAGCATGAAAATGTCACTTCATTGTTTGAACACATACCCACTTTTTTGTGCATCCCTTGATGAAAGTGGACATGGGATGGCAAACTAGAAGTGTTTTGGGCACACAAAAAGCTTGGTTAGAAGGAAAATGGTGCCCATTGGTTCCCTCTGGTATTTTGAACCAGTTGCTTGAGGATCATGACTTTTTCTCTGTTTTCTGCCCACTGGTGAGACAATACAGATTTCTTCTGAGGCAGCACTAGGATGGTGGCAACTGCTATGAGAGACCAGGGCTTAGCTGTGTTAGGTGTTATTATAAGAGGGTGTTTGTGGCTTGGGGGAGGTCTTCACATGTTGTTCCCTTCTACTATGCATTACTGGTTCTGAGCAAGTAAGCAGTAACCAAAATCTCTTGGCTGGGTACAGGAAACATTTGAAACAGAGGAATGAATGATTTGCAGTAGGTAGGCCTCATTAATGAACATTTTGTTGTGCACAGACACCCATGTTAACACCTGATTGTGGCCATTTGTATGAAGAGCAGTCCTTCTCCAAACCTTCACAGGAAACAAAATCCTGTTTGTGCAAAGCTTCGCAAATAATGACTATAAACAGGCTCATGTAGAGGGCACTTAGATACCACGGGGATGGGTATAGGATAATGGTACACGCATGGCCAGATGGCTTTACACATTTCACAGCAAATTGGAAATGAATGAACGAATGATTCTCAATAAACCCTTCCCAAAAACCTTTCCTGAGTGCCTAGCCCAGGATACAAAAAAGACAACCTGTAAAGCCATCTTAGAAAAAGCTCTGTAGCTATTTAAATATTTTGTGGTAAAATCATTAGCAGAAATACATCACTCAGGATTGGAACCCTTGGAAGCTGTATGTTCTGGTGAAACTTTGGACTCCAGGGATTGCTATTATTATCCGTATTGCTTGTCAAATGCAACCTGATGATGACCAGAGTGCCTCAGAGGATGGAAGCCCTACATGCCCAAGCACATGGTTCTACAAGGTTTTTGAGTCAGTCATTGTGACTGAGATTGTTGTACTAATCCTCAGTTGCTGCAGACTGCTGGAGTCTTAGGGAGCAGCAACAACAAAGAAAGGATTGTATGAACTGCCTACCTGGCATTCAGCAATGGCCAGGTTTTCTCCCATTGCTAATGGACAAAATAGCAGAAGATTACTTAAAAAGGATGAGGCTTCTGCAAATTATGTTTTTGTTATCCCTGCACACAGAAGAGAAACACCTGATGCCATCCTCCTTGTCCCAGGGGGTAGTTACTTCTGCACTTAGCTGTGGTGGGATGAGACAAATTCATCTCAGCTCCAGGGGGGAGTTTGCCTCGTGAAATTACCTCAATTTGTAGATAATCTTCATCTGGTTGAGAGACTTCTCTGAGCTAAATTTATCAGATGAAAATGAATATACTCACATTGAGAGTGTAGTAGATACTTTGGTCTAAGTCTCCACAGAGATATTCTTGGTATGCCCCAGGTGTCATCCCAAGGAATGAGTGAAAACCCCTGTGTGTGACCCCAGCAACATGTGCCATACATTCCCTGTGTAGACAAGAAAGGAATCAGGGAACTGTTAATATCTGTCTCTCAGAGAATTACTCACGTTAGACCTAGAGGTGTTTAACTCTGCAACGTTTCCTGAGAAATAGGACAAAGAACAGTACTTGGACCTCTGTTTCAGCAAAGCTGGAGTGCAGGAAAAATGGGTAGCAATAGTTACATGCAGTGCTGACTCCTCTGCCACTGTCCAACTGTTTGCTGCAGACACCTTGTACGTATTCACACCCCAATTACATAATTAGGATGTAGACATTTATATGTGAGGCTTTGGAGATTTATCCAAGTGGATACTTCTGCTGTGTAGTTAAACATGTAGCAGTTACCAGTTACTAGGAACTTTACCCTAAATAGGCCATTGGTGAGCTTTTGTTAAAGCAAAAAGTAAAATGTAAAATGTCAAGCAATCACCTCTGACTGACACTTGGGAAACTGAGCTGCTGCTGATTAGTATCCCATTTACAATTAAAATCTGGACTCCTTTCCTAATTTTTGTTGGCATGCTGTTGGTCTGTGAACTCCTAGTAGACAACCTGGATTTTTAAATAGTCCTTGCTTTGACTTCCAATTACCACAAAATTAACAATTCCAACAATGCTGCCTTTTAATTTCACTGCTTGTATTCATTTTCCTGTGTGCTCCTAATTGCCATGCTGGCATGTCAAATGTAGACTCTGGTTTAGTACATCAGATGTTTGTATTTCTATCTAAGACACAGAAGTAGTTAGTTTAAGTATCTACATCAGATCTGTTCTTGCTTCTGAACAAAGGAAGGCTCTACACAACTTCACGAGCTACTCTCCCCTTTCCTTAGTCAGCTGCATTTACTTGGAAATACCATGTTGTGATTTAATCACGGTGGTTTGGGGGCAGAAACACTCTTCTGTGGGAGTCAAAGGTTCCAGGACCCTGAGCTGGGCCCCTCAGGCAGAGCTGTGCCTTTATGGGTGAAACTGGAGATGTAACTCCAGTATCTCTGTGGAGTGCAGCCCTTGACTGTCCCCTTCTGCCTCTCTGGGAACAAAAGGTTTAAAAACCTCGCAAACCCCATTGTCTCTATCCCCAAGAAATGCAACAAGAAGGAAAATGGCCCATTGCAATGGAAGCCAGTAAATTTTTTTACAGACTTTCAGGCTCTTAGAAGGTTCTGGCCCTTCATGTTTGACACTCTTCTAACAGCCTCAAGACCTTGAAAACGGATGGGGTCCCAGACAGCCATGGGGACACGGAGATGAGTTGGAAGGAGCAACGCCTCATGGAGACCTGCACTGCCTCTGATGCTGCCCAGCAGCACCCTGTCTCTGCAAGGGAGATATCCCACATGGGGCAAACCACCAGCAGGTTGTTTGCCTCACGTGAGATACGATTTGGGAGCAGATGTCTGGTAGAAAAAAATGGGGACAGGACCCTGGAAAATGTTATGATGTTGCTTCTTCATTTTAAGAAAAGAATGATGTTAAATTGTTGTCTATCACCACCCAGCTTTGCACTAAATGATCCAAGGGATCCCTTCAGCCCCGTGTTTCCATGAACTGCAAGAACAGTCAAAATCCACTGTGGAGAGTGTTCCACTTATGATTCATTTGGGTTTGTCTATTGCTGTATTTTCCCAGGCTGATGCTATGTTACTTTCTTCCCTAATGCTGTTCCTGCTTCATACAAATACTCAGAGCTTTAAAGAAGAGAAGTATTACCTATTAGTGTGCTCAAGAAAGGTATTTAGCAATCCTAGGTGCTTAAACTGGTAATTTGACTGGTATTTAATGGGTGGATGCTTAGACTGGTAATGTTTGTTTATTTTACGAGACTTCCCCAGTAAACCTACCCTTCTACTGCTGCTAATCCCTAGCAGAAGGGATATGGGAAGATTAGAAAAACTGCCAATAATTTTCAGGACCAAAATTCAGTCTCCTGGTACCTCCCTGATCTCTTCATTGCTTTGTTCCAGCGAAAGGCCCTTGGTAACCAGAAGGACAGTAGTTCCTGAAAGGAATTTCAAAAAGTGCATAAAGTTGATATCTGCTTAGAAGTAATACAAAACAGGAGCATCTGTCAGAGACAGGAGCATGTTGCAGGCTTAGTAAAACAGCAGGGGAACCTGCTGTTGACCAGATTTGTCCATATCAGTGCAGGTGTCTCTGCAGTTAATAAGAATTACTATTTACACTTGTTTTCAGATATTTGGAGACATGGGGATAATATAGATAGCCTGTAAGTCATAAAGAGCAAGTAGATACGACACATGTTCCCATTAATATATAGTGTTACTCCTTGGAGTTTGTGATATTGAGACATTACAAAGTATGGTATGAAATACAGATGGCTCTGAATCTTGACTGTATTTGTTTAATTATAGCAGAATATATTCTGAGATAGATTTTTATCCTGTTTTCAAGATGAGAAAAAGCATGGACAAAGTTATATGTAAACTGAATGTGTGCAGAATTATCAGGATGTGGCAGCTGGATGTAAATGGGATTTACTGTTTATCTTCAGAAAAAACCCCAAAGTGAATGTTTATGCATAAGCAGTAATTTTTCTTTGACAAACTGTGTTCTGATTAGTCAATAGATGCACAGCCATTTTTTTGTTGGTGTAAATGAGTCTCCCTCCAGGCATGTTGGCACCACAGAGGCAGGTGCAAGGTTCCCAGATGTGTCTGCCTGGCTGCTCTGGCCCTGTAGGGAGAAACCAGAGCAAGGTTTTGGGATGTAATACAAGGAAACCCCTCAAAAGAGGAACTTGTCGATCTTGCGACTACTTGGAACCCAGAGAAGTCAGGCAACAGCTACAGGGTTTAGGAGTGCCTATTTTGCTTTTTTTCTTTTACCTCTTGCCAGCAGTAGTGTCACTGTATGTTCTCACCATCCTGGATTTGCTGGCCTCTGATACAGGAGAAGTTGCAGTCATGGCCAGACAGTCCAGAAGTGGAAATATTGGAGCATCTGCACGCATCTGCCTCCTGCTGTGCTGGGGTAAAAAAAACACCAAAACCCAACACAAAGACGTTATCAGATGTGTACAGTTTCTGTGAAGAAACAAGACTTAGAGACTATTTCCTTTTTGGCTCTACTCTCAAGTATAAAATAGGATCACTTCTACTAAACAGCACCCTTTGTGGTAGGCTGGCTGCATTCTTGTTCTCCAACACAAATTGTTATTTTTCTTCACAATATTAGGTGGGAGGAAGACAAAACCTTCCTTCTGGGAAACCGTATAATCTGTAATTCTTCCATGTTTGCTTACTCTGTGGGTTAAATCCCATCCTACACACACAGAATAGGCTACACAGCTGGCTTTTGCCCTGGCAGTTCAGAGGTCACCTTAACATGTGTGGTTCAAGTGGCAAGAAACAGCCTTTGGCTGGGGACTCTCACTGGTTGGTCACCACATGATCTGTCACCTAATGGGGGGCCTTGATCCCCTGGTGCCCCCTCCGTCCTTCCTAGCTCAGGGAAGTTGGAAAGGGGAAAATGGGGAAAAAGGACAGTCCAATCTGAACAGTTTGTTTTCCAAGACCAGGGTGGCAAGAGGGAGGGTGAAAGATGAATATCAGGACAAGGAAAGGTGAGTCTTGCACAAATGGACCAAAGCAGAAATGGGTCTGGATGGGTTTACGAACATGAAGATTTTTACACTTAACTCACCTGCTGGCTTGGGAAATGGCTTTAAAAAAGAAATATGTAGGGCACATGAGCATGTGTCTGTGTGAAAGAAGGCAAAGGGTCAAGAGAGAAGCCCGAAGTACTTTTTTCCATTTGGATATTTACTGCTTCAAAATGCTGGAAAGGGACGATATCTTTCATACTTGATTTTTTCTGAAGTACAAAGCAAATCCTCTCTGTATTAAATAGTGAAGAGCATTCTTGAGAGTAAGGACCCTTAAAGACTCTTGTGTTTTGTTTTGTTTTTTTCCTTCTGGGCAATGAATGACTAGTCCCTTGACACCACTAACTGTTTATGTAGAAAAGCTAATTTCACTTCTGCCAATAAAGTTCTCTTGCCAGTCTGAGTTTCTCATTAAAATTAATATTCTTATTGTATGTCCCTGTCCTTTCCCTTGCTGAGAAAGAAGCTAATAATCTTTCATTCAGGGCCAAATTCCCACTTCTTCCCCATCCCAAAGCAGAGCAGGGGGAGAAGGCAATTGCACATGGAAAGACACATTGGCAGGAACACAGTTCTTTGGAGATGTGCCTCATTTCATGGTTAAGAGAAATATTTCAGTGGCTGTAGGAGACCTTAGTTCACTTCCCTAGTGTAAAAAGCTTCAAGCTTGTATCTCACAGGGGAATACCATAACTAACAGGCCAGGGACTGTGGGGGATTGTTCCCAATTTGTCACCGGTGAAGCAGCTCAATTTTGTAAGAGAGAATTAAGTAACCAGGGAGAGCAAGTATGGAGGCAAGGCAGGGGGATTAGGGCACTCACTTGGGATGTTCCAGTTCCTGCTCTACTTAATATAAAAACTTCATGGAGTCTTTAGATGAGAAGGGGTGTTATTTCCCCCACTCGCTCTGCCTGGTGTGATGCTGGAGCTCTCAAGGGAGTACTTGCTGGAGCATTCATCAGAGGTGGAGAGGATAAGGTGATTTGAGGAGCCTGTTGGCACTTTTTGTGAAATAGGTGGGACTGTTTTAGCGTCCTAGCTGTGTGATGATCACCCGTGCATGGGGACGTGTCAAGCAGAAAGGGGAAAGCTGGGAACCAGACAGATTTTGGCTTAGCAGGCCTGAAGGAGAAATTAGAACCCTTTATGGCTCTGGCCTAGGAGGAGTGTGTGTCCAAGCAACCATGCATAGCTGAGGCTTAAGCCTACCTGCATAGGTAAACCTGAAATCCTCCTTCAGCCACCCTGGGAGATTGTTCTGCCCTTACACACACCAATAACTTTACTGCAGTGCTGTCCTCATGCCTGAGGGAAAATTCCCCTTTCCTAAGCAGACACATTCACACTGGGGTTTTCTCTCTGTACTGTTCAAGCTAAAAGGCCTGCCCAGGGACAACAGGATGGATAGAAGCACGGCTAGAACTAATCACCCCATCAGATGTAACTGTAATAAATATGAGCTTCAGCTTCCTTTCCTCTTATACATCTTTCTGCTGCCCTTTGGGCTTGATTTTTGGGAAGGAGGGGAACAAAAGGGTGGTTTAGTTGGTTTAGTGAGTATCTTAGAAGTATGCTTGGAAGTAAGACCCAGTCTTTCAAAAATTGTCTAGGAAAGCAATTCCTCACAACACTGAGAACATCACTTATGCTAAATGTTCCTTTAATTCTAATTTTGAGACACTTGCCAATCTTTTAAATTAAAGATTTATTGCCTGAGCATACTCAGATCACAACCTAACACACGTTTAGCTGCTTTGTTCCATCCTGTTTGGAGTCATTCCAGAGGCTAAGCCCCTGTATTAGAAACATCACCAATGCACAGATTGAATGATCGATCAAAGCAATGCAGATTATGAATTCTCCTATGCAGTCTTCCATAAAAGGAACCTCGAGAAGCAGCTCTGTTTTTTTCTGTTTATTTTTGGCAGACTGTTTTGTAACAACTTGCATCCTTTATTTAAGGAGGTAAATTTTACTAGGGTAAATATTTTTCGAGTGGATGAGAAAATGACATAACTAAGACGAGACACAGAAATGAAATGTTCTGCACAATTCGTCAGGATAGATCAAAGATAGCAAAGGGAAAAGGTATTTCTAACTTCAGAAACTCCAGAATAAATAGACTCTTACCGATGCAAACTCCCTCAAGAAAACAAACAGGATGCACTTTTGCTCTGTTTTGAAATTAATTCTAAGTCCAAGGAATGGAATACATAATGTGTGTAATAATTTCAATGTGAATCCCAGGGATATTAAGCATTAAATCTGGGCTGAGATCTCGCATTAAAAAAATTATTGAGAGCATGTCATTAACATACATCATTCAGCTACTTGCTGTATTTGAAGAGCCCAGGTTTATACAAATACATCAGAGTAATACTTTGCATTCCAGGGCGTGACCAAATAATCAAATTACAAAGAATGAAGCGGTTAGGGCTTGAGATAGCATGGTAAACACTACAACTCAAAGGATCCTCTGTTGTAGATCAAACCTTGCTCTCCACAGACTATCTGCAAAATAAAGGAATAAATAGGTGAGACTTCAGGGATGTCTTTTTCAGACTCTGTAGACATCATCCAAGACTTTTACAAAAAGAGCAAACCCAGCAGTCCATCAGGAAAGAAAACAAGCTACATCAGGTGCTGCTCCACTTGTTCAATTTGCCTCTCAGCCACTCAGTTTGAACTGTGGCTGATTATTGATCATAATGTTTTCCTTCTCACAAACTCGTCTCTCCTTATCAGTAAAGAATATCCACCCTGTTGTCCTACATCACTTTTTATGTTTCTGGGAGTTTTTCCTACTCAAATGTATGTTGTTGTCTAGATACTGCAAATAGGAAAAAAAAAGTGTGTTTAAATCTGGATCAATCTTCTGAAAACCAAACTTTCTATTAACTCATGGAAGAATTTTGTAAGGAACACAGCAGAATATTTTTTGAGCCTGGATCTTTGTATTTAATTTCTCTGCTAGAAAACATGGATCTGTTGTCACTGATCCTCTTTTCTGTTGCATCTCATTGCATTTTCATTGCATCTCATCATGAAGGAGGGAAGCTTTGTGACTCTTTTAGATGTGAGCAGGTAGCCAAATTTCTATGTCATTCCAGCTAGGAGGGGAAATTGGTGATAGAGAAGGTGTATTTGATAAAATTCTGTTTTTTCACATACATGTAGTGTATTTAAATAAATGTACCAAATCCTGATTTCTTGACATGAGAAGGATCCAGAGACAGGCAATTTCCTTGCTTGAAGTTTCTTTGAAACTTCCCGTGAAAAAATAAAAGTATAAAAAAAATAAAAGTCTACTTGTTTTTACCTCTGCCCCTGTGTTTCTCAAAAAAAAAAAAAAAAAACCCCACCAAAAAAAGCTTCTTTTCTGTGTCATCTTTTTTCTATTGTAGGTGAAAACACATGTTTATCTACCTCTTAAAGTTATCTTAAAGGCTGATAGCTAGACACAGTGGTCTGAAAAAGATAACCTGACCTACATCCTTTCCCTCAACTCAGATCACTGAAATGGTGCTACCTAATTTTAGTCAAAGTCATGATAAAGTTTCCCCACATTTTAACAAAACAAAATTACAGAAAGGTTAAGCTTTCCCACATTTACAAATTTGTTTCAGCTAGCCTGCATCTTCAAAAGGAACTTCCAAAGATCATATTTGGAATACACCTTTCCTATTGTTACTAGGTATGATAAACTCTAACTCATAAACTCTAACAGGTATGATAAACTGTATTAGTTTATCTATTACCTCACATTTCTTGTTCAAATTACAGAGATCCCAGTTTCGGAATCTGTTTTTCCAGTTTTGGATGCCTTCACATTCCCCAGATATCCTTTCCATTTGAAATCAATTGGGAGGTTCTGTTTTGAATTTCCCAAATCCCTAGTCTTTTCGGCTTGTCTGGTCTAATAAATGTAAGGTTTGAGGCAATGTCTAAAATTCCTTCACATTTCATCAATTCTATTACACTTTCAAACCCCGAAATTCCCATTATTGTTGTTAGCTGTCCAGCTTGACATGAAAACGGTGTGCTGCTCCTTTTACACAAGCATGAGTTTTGTTTGTTCAGTTTGATGTCCATCCATTCCCTGAGCCGAAAGAGAAGTCCTCAGTGAAGCAATGGTGGTCTGCCCAGGTGTTGTGGTTCAGGAATGGCATTCCCCAATTTAGTGCTCCCACTGACACATTCCAAACAATGTGCTGTTCACTCACTCTCCCCTTCCCTGTCCTTCCCCTGCACTGGGCTGCAGAGGAGAACTGGAAGCACAAATGGTAAAGAACATGGGTTGGGATAAGAATGATTTACTGGAAACAGTGATGAGATAAGGAAATGAACAGTAACAGCAACAATATTATAGCAGGGTGTACAACAAGCAAACAATTCACATGCAATTGCTCACCGCTGTACTACGAGGAAAACCTGGACAACACCCAACCACGCCACCACTGACTGGAAGATCCTCCCTTCTCCCGCCCCCTGCAATGATGTGAGGTGGCATAGGACAACCTCTGGGTCCTGGCCATACTTCATTTCACAGGCCCAATTTTCAAATGAACTTCATATTATTCTCAGTTTCATTTTACTGGGCCAAATGTTTCATTTTATTATTTTTCAATAACGTCATGAGGCACATTTGTATTCTCTTTCCCTGTTACAGAACTGCATTTAGAAAATATGTAGCGAGTATCTTTCATCCCTGTCACCAGAAACTGCTTCTTTCTCTGGTTTACAAGTGCAAGAGAAGAATCACAATTTCCATGGTAAACTTCGGAAATCCCTTGGAGTGTCTTTGGCTGCCATTCCCTGATCTTAGTGTAAAAACCCAAGTGCAGTTGAGCTTCTTTGAATTGATCCCTCTCCAGTTTATCCTTGAAAGCCCTCATCTATCATCTGCACGTGCCAGGAAGTCAAGTTTCTGCAGATTCTTTTGTGGTTCCTGTAGGATTTTCTCTTTCCTTTTTGTTTTTCTTCTGACTTTTAGCTGGACCTGGAGCAGTTCAGATCTGTGGATGAGATCTGTGCTTCTTTAATCAAAAAGCAAAAGTTTGCCTGAAGCCTGTTTTTGGGAAATCAGAGCCATGCCCCTTTCTGGGCATGGTTATTCAGGCTTGCTGCTAGAACTCCATTTTCCTCTCCATATTCATCAGCTTTCATCCAGTCCGTAATGTTATACGTAGTAAAGTAAATCTCGAATGGAGTTTTTCCTAAAAGATATTAGCTATTTGCATTATTTGACCTCAGAAAGTCCAGAATGCAGCCTTGCCAATGGGACCCTTTGACTTCGGCAACCAAGTAGATGAACTGTAGTAAATGTTTTTGCCTAAGCTCTCTGACTGGCCCAACTGAACGTCCAGACAGCTGGCTACCATGATGGGTCTGTGACCAGACATTTCTTGCTGGAGCTGAAATTTAGCCAGTCAATCCCTATTCTTCTGCATCCCTGCTAGTGGGTTCCCAGCAGGTTACTCCCTGACTAGAAGCACCTATGAAAGTGTCGTTGCCTTTTACCTTTTTGTCCTTACCAATTTAGGCTGGAAGTTTTATAGCTGGCCTTCTCAATTTGTTAGGACATTCTGTAGCCATTACTCCAACAGAAAGTTCACCTTTGCCTGCAAATCACTTCAACCATTTCTGGGAAACCTCCAGATACTGCTGTAATTCCTTTTGTAAAGTTTCCAACTCTTGTTTTAGCACCTTCTGGTCTTGCTTTAATTCTTTTTTGGCTAGTTTTGTTTTCTGAGAAAAGATTTGTTATTGGTTCAAGAAGAATATGAGCTCATAATTTCTCTACTCGAAAAAAACACTGGTGTCCCAGTGTTGACACAAGGCTTTTATCTTGTGACCTGACCAGGTTATTCCAATTAGAAAGAGAAATTGATGAGGGAGATACTTCAGATACAATTCTGATAATTTATAAGAATGTACAAAGTTCTGCTTTTTTAGGGGAAGTGTTAATTGTGCACAGATTTCTCGCCCATAGCCCTTTCTGCTAGAAACCTGTCCAAAAAAATTCCCACTATTATCCTTCCCTTGGGACCTGTGGGAAGGTCACAGATCTGCATACCAAAGGTAGAAACACCTTAAGGAGACACTTGCTCCAGTCACAGACAGAGGTAAGTATGCCAAGCCAAAGAGTCACAGACAGGACAAAACTGTAATGTTCTGAAACCAGTGACAAACAGAAAAAGGTCAAAATGGTGTAGAGCAGAGAACTGTGGGATGGGGTTAGAGGCGAAATGCATTCTGCTTTTCATGACTGTTACAAGATCAACCGCAAATGTGAGCCTATTTTGGGCCCCCTCATACAACAGCAGCCAGGAGAGAGGCTCATTCCCTAAGACAGTGAGAAACTCCCTAAGTAACACTGAGAAACTGTTCAGGCAGCTGCATCTTCTTTCCCCTTGTACACCATCTCTTCTGCACAGCTCCATCTCAGCAAATCCTCTCTATCTCTAACACTCCTAAAGTTTTATGTGTCCTATATTCAGATGGAGACATGCACTAATGTCCTTTTAAAGATATCTTAAATGAAGGACAGCACTGAAATTTAAGCTTAGTACTAATCACTGCATAGACAGAGCGTTTCATCAGCTATCTGGCAAAATATCTGACAACTGTTGAAAGAATCGAGGAGTCAAGATTGTTGGTCAAAAGGGCTTATGAGTTAACAGATCAAAACAAATTACAATCAATGCTGAGAAAAAAAGGGCTTGGGAACACAAGTGGTGAGAACCTCAGGATAGCACTCCCATGGGTTTTAAGGCAAGACCTGGAGGAAGGAGATGGGAAAAGCTAGCTCAAATGGCATGAAAGAAGGCAGAGCAGAGTGGAAGAAGGGGTCACAGGGAGCACTGTGAGCAGCAGAGTCAGAGAAATATGGGATCAATCAGGGAAACAGGATGAAAGGAGTGCAAAGATGAGATTGTGAATGCTCCCCTAACAAACAATGAAGACAGATGAAGTTGATACAACACTTTCTTCTGATTCCTAAACACAGTTAAGGATTAATGCCTATTCTGTACCAGGACAACTGCTGATAAACAGCATGGCTTATTATAACTATTGTTGACTTTCTCACCCTCGGGAGAGGACAATCAAAGGGGCAGTATGGGTAAGGCATGCAGAGGACTTTACAGGACTGTGGTGAGAAGTGAATTCTTAGAGCAGAATTTCCCTACAGGAGACGATCACTATCCCAGCCACTGATATAATTCCAGGTTGAATGCAACTGCTGACCTCAGCTATAGCAGTTTGCTACAATGAGAGAAAACATCTTAATTTAACAGATCAAAAATGATGCAGAGGTTTTTTTGTTGGTTTTTTTTTTGGTTTTGCTCAAAACACACATCTTGAGTTCCAACTAAGAAAAGACTAAAAAAGTGTGAAAGATTCTTTTGGGTGAAGATCAGGTAGTTTATATGATTAAATACAAGTGAGAAAAAAGTGGCAACTGGAGCAGTAGCTGGACTCACTGCAAAAAGAAGGAAAGGTGAGGAAAATAGAAAAGGTCAGTTGGATTAATAAAATCCAAGGTCAGAAGAAACAGTTGTGATATACTACTGTGATCATCCTCCTGACCAAAACCAAAGGATTGCACACACAGACCCCTGGACAGCATGTTTCTGAGGCTGTCCCAAGTATCTGGAAAGATGACTTCCCCTCTTAACCCTTCCAATGTATTCATGGCACTGCCAGGGACACACGCAGCCCCAAGAGCCCCAGTGAGACATCGGACATGCATCCCTGACTCCCAAGCTGATATTTCTTCTAATGCCTCACTTCTTTTCCTGTCCTGTGCACTGCATAGTCCTCTCCACTTCCCACAAGTCTCAGATATAGCTCTTGTTTCTTGCCCTCATCAAACTATGGCTTTTTACAAGTTCCAGCATTTCCCTACAGTCTCACACAAGCCCCTTCTTTTCCTTGCCTGTCCCTGTTTCTGAATCCCGCCCCAAGGGCAGATTTGTGGCACATGACTGTGGATCATCCAGCAATACCAGTGCCTGTGACTTGTGTTCCTTCCAGATGTAGCGACTTCATCATCAATAGACAGTTTCCATGGGGTTTTTTATGACTAACCAGGTCCAGCCACTAGCTGAGTGTCTGCATGCAACTCTGACCATGTCCTTGTGGAGCTCTTCATATCACTATGAGATAAACATAGTATTTTAGTTTTGTTTTGTCTGCTAAACCTTTTACAGTTTCAAAGGAGGCTGGATTGCTGTTCAACAGGCTGTGAAAACCATCTTCCTTTCCTGTTACAAGGGCCATACCACTCCCCACTGTGAATGACTTCTCAAGCTTTCCCTCAGCTTCCATTATGGATATAAGGGAAGGCACTATCCACACCTGAGAATTTTGCAGTTTCCATGAGACACAAACACTGGATGAAGGCTGATGCAGAAAGGTTTTGGGGGACCATGGGTAAAAGGTGCTGGGGAAGATGTGATATAAGAAAGGATATAAATAAGAAGTAAGGTGCAAGACAATTTTTTTGGTAATACAAGTTGATGGGGTAGAAAGGGTACATATATGTCCAATAGAGAGATGACATCTGTGAACTTTATACACCATGAGAAAAGTAGATGAATGGTCTGAAAGGTTTAGTGATGTGGGCAACAAAGTGGTTGCAGGATTGGCTGCCTCTTTGGAAAGGAATTAGCAGCGAGGAAGAAAACAGAGGTAAGGCTCATAATAGTGCATGAAAAGATGAAAAGGGAAAAAAAAGGGAAACTAGAAAAAAAGAGCAATGTGTGTGTATGCAGAGGGGATTCAGCAAATTTCTTTTGTTAGGTAGTTTATTAGCAGGGTGTCAGAAAATTATGCAGACATAAAGTTACTTACACAAGAACATTTACAATATAAATGCAATTTTCAGCTCTGGGTTTCATTATCTAGTGGGTAATAGCTCAAGTATTCTGAGATGGATTTAAATTCTGTCTAGCATGTACAAGTAAATGACAATTTGCAGTGTTTTGTGCAATGGAATATATGCTATTCAGATGCCTGTATAAATTTAAGTTTTATTGGCAGCCATAGCATAAACAAGGTGCCCTACCTGTTATGTCTTCATAGAGGATTCTTGTTGTGTTCAATCCGAGTGTTGCAAAAAATATGAAGTCATTACAGCTTCTGGATATTTTTCTACACTTTGGGGTTTTCATCAAGATTCAGAACCATTTTCAGAGAGTGCATGCCCTAAGACCCTCTCTGTCACTTGCAGAATGCTGCAAATTGACTCTATCACTTTACCCGCTGCTGTAAATTGGCTCTGAGCACACATAATGTGTCAGGTTTGCCTACTCACTTTCAGTTTTCACCCACCTCTACTGGGCATATCTAGGAGTAATGGGATGAAATTGAGCAAAAGGAAATTTAGACTGAATATCAGGAAAATTTTCCTAACAGTGAGATCTATTAGAATGTGGAATAGTCCCCCAGGAAAAGTGATGGAAACCCTGTTGCTAGAATCATTAAAAATAGACTGGAAAAAAACCACAGTAAAAATACAGTAGAAAATAATCTGCATTGTCAGGGGATGGACAAGATGATTCCCTAGGTTCTCTCAGGCTCTAATTTCTAGGATTTTAGGAGCTGAGCTCCATCAGTATTAAATTCCCTGAATGCCCAAGATCATCTAATTGAAACAATAGAAAGTTTGCTCACAGGCATGCCAGGGAGAGTGCTCAGTAATGATCAGGCTGCATTACTGCTGAGAGTGTATCACTTGATCTGCGCTGTACAAAGAAACAAGGAAGGAGACAATTTTTATCACAATTTACCCTTTGCTAAAGCTGTTCTTGTAAGTCAAATATGCTGCCTTGATTCAGCATTGCTGATGTTATAGAAAGTGATCCTAGAAGCAGGTAATAATGAGTCCAGATCACAGTTTGTCATGGTGGAGGTTTTGTATCAAAAACCAACCACACGTGTTCAGAATCAAAATTTTCCTCTGCAACGCATGCACTTTCTACCATAGCTCTGTGCTTCTTCCATAGCACACACATGCCATGCAATGCCATTTCATTTATCTATGGAAGACTTGCCTGTATATTGAAGGATAACAGATTACCTCCACAGGGAAAGACACTGATTCTGAGTTTCTAAAGTGAGCTTGCTAATATGATTTCCCCATTCTCACTGCTCTTAATATTTCACAATCAATGTTGAAATCTCAGATAATGAAAAAATTAAAACAAATTGCCAAAGCAATACCAAGTAGGCGTACCTGAAGTCAGGGCAACTTTCTTACATCCAGCAACATCAGCCACATCCCTCCTTGGTGTGAGAAGGACACCAAAAAAGAGGGAGGGAAAAATTACTTGTCAAGCTAATCACACAAGAGAACAGCTATCCTACAGCTGGCTGAAGAAGCCACAAGTTCAGAAAATACTTTTTTGTTTTTTTCGCTTCTTGTAATACTCTCCCATCCCTGATGACATGCCTGTTAGATGTGGGTGCTTTTCTGGGGCCAAACATGAAGACTCAGAAGGTGAGCGAGGTGGAACCATTCATGTTCTTTTAGAACAGGATTCTCCTCTGTTCCTGTGCTCATCCTGCAAAAGCATGCTGGAAAGACACCTTCGCCTTATCACATAGCAGGATGTCTGCTGGGAAGTTATGTACCATAATAGATTTGTAACTTTTACTTCCAGGGCTGGCCAGAAAAGTACAATGGGGAAACTGAAAATAACTAAAGCAACTGCCTTAGTTCATGGCAACTGACTCCCAGAGTTCCCTTCTCAGCTTTTAAAAGCAGCAAAACTTTATGGCTCAGACTTTCAGCCCTGCTCTGGATGCTATGTCCCTGCAGAGGGGGAAAGGGCTGCAGCCATCTAGAGGCTCTTCAAGGGCTTCTTGTGGCCAGGACGCCTCTGTTCAGCTGCATGCTTTGGTTTGGCAGCACTCTTGGAGAGAGAGGCACTTGGGATGCCTTGGAGGAGAAGCCAGACGGCAGCTCCCCACCCTTTTGCATAGCTGTGACATGTTGCAGGCTCAGCACTGCAGGGACAGGAGCCCAGCAAGTGTGGGCAGCCCCACAGCCAGCCTGGGACCCTGGACTGCACAGTTCAGGCTCTTCCCAGTTCCCCCAGCCAACCCCCAGCTCCTCAGGAAGCTCCATTCCCTGAATTGAGGCAACCTTCCAAAGTCTGCAGGTTTACAGTCCTCAGCAGCAAAGCTCCAGGGTCCCCCTCCTCCTTCTGTGGTTGCTCTTCACACGTGAGATGTGCTTGTGTGCATGTCATGCAACATGTGAACGTGCCCACTGCTTGAATAGGAACAGCCATAACGTCCTCCTCCTCTCCTACTGAGGACTGGGAGGGTCTGATGAGAGCCTGGAGGTACCAGGAGGTAATAGGACTGCCTTGTAATTTCTGACTGCCTATCCCTAGCTGATTCAGGTCATTAGAGCTATTTTGCAACATTCTCTTAATAACCTTGCAGACGCTCTCCCCCAACGCTAAAATCATACACAGAAGGCCAAGGTTTAGGGAGATGAAGACAATGCTGATAATGAGTCCCTGATTGATTAAAAGTAAATACATTTTTATTCAGAGAAAAGGGCATTTGTTACCACAAACATTTCACCTTCAGCGCAAATAGGAGTTGTGCTTACATTTACTAAGGGATTATAGCAGCACTACGACTAATTACTTCCCAGCAGCTATTGGCCTCAGGTTAGAAGTAAGCTACTTCTGGCAATCTGTGGTGTGGGTTCATGTAAAAGGGGCCCTGTATTTTCATTGTCTTGGTAGAAAACAGTGCAACAGCGAGGCGTGAGTGAATATACTATGCATAATGCAATACAAAATAAGAGCTTATTACAAGGAGAGGACTCAAGGAGATCAAACAACATTAGTCCATCCCACCATTTTATGTTATGAGGGAGATATTAATTATTCTGTTTGGATTTTGTAGATGGCCTCAAGTTGTACAATTATCACATAGGAAGGTGCACATTACTTGCTGGAGACAAATTTCAGATTCAGACTCCTTGATTACCTTTGCTTGCATGAAATCAGTTGTACATTCCTAAAGTGACCCACAAAATTACAGTATGTTTTTGATCAGTAAAATGTTATTTGTATCTAAGTTATTTACCAGACTTTTGGTGTGAGATTTCTGTTTTTTTTCTGGAATCCCAACACATCTTTGCTATTCTCACATGAATCTCTTAACTTTCTACCCTTCCACCTAACACTTTTGCTAAGTTGCTGGCAAGTGATGAAATTACTTTAAAAATACCTAATAGGATTCAAAGAAGGAGGTTCCTCCAGGTCCAGGCAATGAACTGCTCTGAAATTATTGAGTTATTCATAACTTTGAGCAGTTGCAAATTACTGCTATTAACTGAATCCTGTAATTACAGCAAGCAGCTAGGTTTTGTAGCATAATTTATGATATAGATAGGTTTTAGTGCATGTCTTAGAGAGTTAAAACTAAGGGCATGCAGAGAAATGGCTTTTGCAGCACTGTGAAAATATGTGTTGTTTTCTAAATCGGGATGTGATTTAGATCATAATGAAACAAAACATTCACTTTGGATGAGGGACAAGTCCTTACTCGGACTAAAAGAGTTCAAGAATGGTGTCTTCTAGCCTAAGTGAATGCTCTCACCAGATGGACTGACTTTCACCATGACATGAGGAAAATCCTCCTAGAAGGCCTCTCACTGGAAAGTTTGTTTAGACAATTGGTCTGTGGCATCAAGAAATCGGTGACTGACACCAGTTAATCCATTTGAGACAAACCCTGGAGTGACTGGTCTCAGGGACTGTGTTACAGAGCAAGCAGAGACCTGCGTGCAGGCATCCAACAGCCCTGTGTCGTCACCCAGCAGAAACACCACCACAGACTGGTCACTTCTTACACCTACACAGCAGGTGCTGGCACCACTGGGTCCCCTTCTGGCTTGAGCATAGAAAAATAAAGAGTGCTTTAATTGCAAAAACAAACAGATATTCAAGCTGTTGGGTTTATTACTCTTAATTTCTGGAAGTCAGCACATAAAGTATTGCAAAGTGCCTTCTGTGGCTGGGTATGAAGTTGGTGTTCATTTTTGTACTTCCTAGTTGCAGTAATGACAACTCCAGCCTCTCTTTGCTAGCTCACCATACCATGAGAAGGAGGTCTTCTGGAGGGTATTGAAACCTGAGGTTTTCCTGCACTTGTATTATCTTTCATATACTCAGTAAGATACAAATAGCCCCACATTCAGACCAAGCAGGATGAAACAGTGATTTATATTTCCTATCATGTATTTTTGATCTTTCTGTTTTAAGAATAACACTGAGCTTGTTTAACAGTGAAGATTGACATATGCCTTTTTCTGACAGCAATATTATAAAAATGATACCTTTTTACCCAGCAGATCTGCTCTTCAGTATTGTGGACCATTGCTGCCTGTGTTCAGAGCAAAACAGTTTATTGTTTCTAGCCCTGCAAAACCAACCCTCTTCAGGACAAGTGAGCTGATTCCTCTTTACTGCATCATTAATGAAACTCTCTACTCTTATCAGGTAATTAGCCAGTCAGTGAACACACTGATCATTAACAAGTGTTCCTGGATCTCTTTTTCTCTTTTTCCCATTTAGAGACAGCATGAGTGAAATTTCTTCTTGTGTAAGAGACCAGTAACGTTTGCACAACAATAATGCTTGCATATCTTCACTGGCAGAGATTTCATGATCTGTGACTGATTCATTGTAAGGAAAGAACTTTGTTTTGCCTTCTGAGTGTGGCTGAGTTTGCAGTGGACAAAAAATGACAGTTAAATAGCAGAAATCTACAAAACCCAAACTTCTGCATGGGAATTTAAAAGGGAAAAAAGACCTCAGGATTTGGCCCTCAGAAAGTTTATGCACATGAAGCATCTCTTAAAACTTTACTGAATTGACTATCAAATACAGATTTCTTAGGGGAGGTTGTCTTTTCAAAAGGGCAAACATGAGTCAAACTCTCAGCACAGAGTGTGTTTTTATTGTAAAAACAACTTGTTTGCCTAGGTATGGATTAGCTTTCCAAAGCCAGAAAAACAGGAAAATATTAAAACACCATCCATTACTGCTGAAGCCAGTAGGCAGATTCAGAGCTTCTCCCCTTTCTCCCTCACACTGTTCCTCAGAAAGGAATCACAGCTTGTGAGCAAAGTGATTCAGAAGCCAGAATCTTTCCCATACCAACCTAGGGCAGGTGCCCCTCTGAAACTGGAGGTAACAAATAACAGGGCATGCCTGTATACTAGTTGCTTGTTGAGGTCTTCATATGCAGAGGCTCTCTTAATGAAAATATAAACTTTCCATCTGTTTTGATTCCAAATATTGTTACTGCTTTTATGATCTTAATTAATGCCAGTGTTCAAACACCACCAATCAATAGTCCTCACTGTTGCTTCCCATTAGGAAGTTGGCCACTCTGCTACCTATGTTGATTAACATAAGGAAGGAAATAGTCTTCAGTGCATGACAGCTTGTCTGTGTCTACTAGAGACTGACAGGATTTCAAGCCCCAGTTCCAGACAGATGCTGAATAAAATATTTGTAAGGAAGGGTTAATACACCGGAGTTGTCAGGTTCTCTGGGGAATCTGGGTAAAATCCTTAGTGGACTCCTGACTCTTGAAGAAGATCAGAGACCTACTGCTAATTCAGTTTCCCAGGATCAGCAGGTACAAATCAGGGTTTCCTTACTTGCCCAAGCTTGTATAAAGGTCAGTTTAAAAAGGCAAAATCCTCTTGTCCCCCAAACTTAATTAGTTGTTCCCCAAACACTTCTGTCCAATGTGGAAAGACAGCCAGGAAACTTGGAGGAGTGAAGCTCTTAGAGGGACTGACTGGCACCACTACATATTTACACTGCTTACAGGGTGAAATTACTTAGGCGCTGCGACCTCTCAAGATATACGCTTATCACAGTCTGAAGTGTGCCTGAAAGTGCACAGGAGCCTCTATGGGACCCCCCCATGGCACACTGTGAAATTCATCTGGATGTGATCCCCACAGCTGCAAATCCATCTTCTGTTTCCATTACACATTCTGTTAGTCTGCCGTGCTTCCCCTTTAGCATACATCAGCACAGCTCTTTATTTTAGCATTATTAATTTTTGACATGAAGTCGCTCTAAACATGGTAAATACAGAAAGTAATTGGTATGTTAAACAGGGGAAGCATAATGAGTCTCATGTACAAACGCGACTTGCTCCTGCTGCAGAGTTGGACTGAAACAGAATACAAAATCGCGCTGCCAATTTCAGCAGGAACTTCTTCACCAAGTCCCTGTGGTTCACAGGCAGTGCCTCGACCTCTCCTGTACTTACGATATATCCAGGCACAGTTTAATGGCTGAAATGACTTTGAAGCTTTCCCAGTGGATCCAATTTTCACCCTCTGTGAATATAAGCTCCAGCCTTTCAGCAAAGAGTTTAGTTTGGTGATAAGTTAACATGTGAGGCCAGCCTGAGAATAAATTTTGACTGTTGCCCTGATGGTAGGGCTTTCACATTGTACCTTGTGGTGACAACATAGGGCTTTTTGGAAGAGACATGCTCTTCAGACTAACACTGGCTGATGGGATATTTTGTCAGTGAGATGTTCCATGTAGCCAGAGAGGCTGCTGCAGTGTGTCAGCACTGATGGCAGATCTTTGCTAGGAGGAGCAGATAGGGAAGTCGTAGCCCATTTGAGTCCATGCTTGTGGTGATAAGAGGTGATTATGAAATACAGGATGAGCATTTTTAGGGTACAGATGAGAAATTCTCCTCTAAATTTGGTGAGAAATCGGTGGAAGAGGGAGGTATATCAGAAAGGATGGAAAAAAAAAGTTAGGAAAAACAATCCCAAAAATTTTAATATAAGCTTCAAAATACTACCAAACCCCAGCTTGTCTCTTTCTTTTCATTTTAGCCTTTATAAAGATTCCAGATTTCTAGTTTTGCCTTGGAAATTATACACACTAAATACAGTTATTCCAGCTGTTACAGTTTCAAAAACAATAATTTGTATCCAGAATCAAGGCTGAAAGATCAGATTAAAATTATTGTACAATCCAGAATCAACAATACACATATACACTATTTGAGAAGCTGTTTTTCTGTCAGCTCTATGCCTTTTCTTTGGTGGAAATTCACAAATAAAAGACAGATACACTCGGCAGCAGCATGGGGCCATAATATTTGACCAAGAATGAAGCTGACATACATCAGCAAAACACCCACAGACAGCAGATTCAGGAACCTGACCTGTCTGCTGCTTTACTCATGGTACTGCATAAATAATTAATTGTACCTGCCAATGTAACAGATAACACCAGCTAGTTCTCTGCTTTTTGTTTTTTTACGACAATCCTTGATCTTTTTCTGTGTTAGCTGTCGTAGAAGAAGAAACTGGAAGGAAGAGAGCAGACCCTTGTTACTTGTGTAATAGCCTACCTTCTTTCTCAGGTTATTCTTGAAGAGGGGTTGTTGACAGGCTATAAAATATCTCAGCAGTTCCTAGCAGGAGAGAATCAGAAGAAAAAAACAGTATCTGCCTTAATCTGAGTTTGGTGCCTGAACCAAAAGGATACATAGATACAACTTTTGCTTGGAACATTTAAAATAGGGCACTATAATGTCCCATAAAATAGGTGCTAGGGAACAAGCAGAAGCTCATAGCAGGATAGATTTAATGGCACAACAGTTTCTTTCAATTTGGTTTTATGTTTGGGCTTCAGAAGAACCCTGAAAACAGTCTAGAGACAACATTTTCCTTTCCTTTTTCTTTTTAACACCTTTGTGATTTAATTTAAGAATGACATTTCATGCTGGACAAGAGGCCCATGGTATAAGGCTGACGGCTGAGACCTGAAACACACATTCTGCAATTCAGCAAGTACATAAATAAAAAAGGACAAGTAGTGTTAGGATCTTCTCTGAGGAAACATCAGAGGTAAGTTTCAAATGCTGAAATGAAATACTGAATTCAGCTGAGGTACCTATGCACAGTTTCAGGCAAGCAGCCAGCAAAGGTGTGTCCCTTTTTCTTTGTTTCTTTTTAATCTTCTAGGGGTTATAATATTACTACTATTTCGATTTAACATATGTTTTCTGAAGGATCATGGAAGCCTTGCCCCATGTAACTCACACAGCTCTGTAAAAGAAACCATAAAACTTACCAAAAAATGAGTTAGAAAAGCCAGCACAGTGATTTCAAGACCAAGTCCCAGAACCTACATGAATAGCATGCCTTAATGATGCAGGAGCTGGACTACAGTCTATGATCTCATAGGGGATATGGTTTCAACTTGGGCCTGATAAACTCAAGTACATAAACTCGCACCTGCACTTTCCAAGTGCAAACACCTGGCTTTGCTTTATAGGAGTCAAAAGCCTGCATTCTCTCTTTCAACAGCCTTTCCTAAGTGCAAGAATTGGAATCTGTACCTGTAAATCTCATTCCTGGGCTACTCCTACTGACACCCTAATAACTGCGATCCTTCTGACTATGCTGTCTTCAGAACTTCACTAAGTGTTGACTGCAATTAAAATCACAGTCATCTTCAATCACAGGCAAAGAATCCTGAGTCTGAAACCCTGAGTCTGAAACTTTGCTCCTGATAGAGTTGTCACACCTCCTCCTCCCACCAAATAAGGGCTACATTTACATACCAAGTTACTGAGCAATAGTTAGGCGGCAGTGCAGAGGCATTTTCCAACTCTTGCTCTCAAGCAGAAACCTTAATCTATGACCTGATCCGCGCTCAGACATCACTATAGGTCTTAGACCGTTTCCTAAGCTTGTCTGAATCTTGATACCAGCCCAAACGCCCAAAATCTAAGGAGACAGGTTGAACCATTTTTGAATTTTATATTCAAATGGAGCATCTTCAAATTGGGCCATTTGGTTCATGGGTTTAGAAAGATAAAGAATGAAGACCTGAAGCTGAAGATTAGGGTTTGTGTTTAGACCCATCATGATTTTGAATGCTTGATTCAAAGATGAACAATGGTACCAGCAACAGTGTTTCCCATTTTCCATACCAAACTACCTCATCTGCAGGGCAACCAAAAAAATTATCAGCAGAAAACACCCATTGGTAGATGAGCATGTCAGGCTGAACCTCTGAACTTTTCTGAAGGGGCTTAGCAGCTTTTTAGATGCCATCAAAAGCAACTAGAACAAAGCTTTCAGAGCTGGCTGTGCAGGATGCTCCACACAGCTTGAATCACCTTGCTCTTGGTAATGGTCTGCCACAGAAGCCCTAATCAAGTGTGTGTGTGAATTTCATTTTCATGAGATGACAGATCCCAAGTGAAAGGACACTTCAGCTCTGATAAAACTTTCCTTCTATTGTCTGAGGTTTGTTTGTTTTCTGGCAAACTCCAGCACTGCCTCTGCTTTCTGTGCAGGCATGCATTTCCCAAGCTTGTGCAGGAAGGCCAACCAAAGTCTTTGGAGGCTTCTCAGGAGTATTGCCTGAAGCAAATACCACAGCTCAATAGCAATTTAATATTGTAATCAGGGAGCAAACTGTGCAGTTTTGGCACATTGTGATAATTATTAACTACATGTATTAGTGTTGTGATTCTAGTAACTAATATTTACAAAAGGTTCCCTGTGTGGGGAAGACCTTGCCTAGACATGAGCAGCTGAGCTATTCCTGAGTGATTGTCAGTGGGCCTTTAAGCCTCTGCTCATGTTCACCGCTTAAAGATAAAACATCAATACTTAGAAATTGTACTTCAAAAGACCTATTTCATGAATAATAAATTCTCAGGGTGTAAAACCATACCAAGCGCCAGAACGTTTTGTGAATTTATGGGGAAGTTTTCCTGTGGAAAAAGAATCCTAGAAGATAAGATTAAAAAAGCACATCTCAAATTCCCTAACATAATATAAAGGAGATTGGATTTAAACATTAAATCATTCTTGCTTTTCAGATTTTTGTTTCATGCCATGATGTGTCACTTTCCTCTGCTTTCCTATTGCTATTACAATTAATAACCTTATGAACCCCAGTTCAGAACTTGCAGGCAAGGGCCGAGATAAGCAACAGCAAAATGTTCTCTAAACTCAAAATCATTAATTGTCAAATTAAATTTCTGTGCACAATTTTTATGTCTAGGCTGACTCAAGGTTGAAGCAAAGTTGCATTTGCCTTTGTGTCTTATGCAGCTCTTGTTGGTGTAGTAGTTCTTCACCTGGCTGAGCTGGTGTTTACCATGCAGGTAAGGAGTGAAGGTGGTTGGGTGAGCACATTTGTATCAAACAAAGATGACCTGTACACTGAGCTTGACTAACGGTGAACATCTTAGCATTCCTTCTCAGAGTACATAATTGTATTTCTTGCACTGATCGATTGTGTGCTTTTCCAAATAGGTGGGAACACAAATACATTCTTGACAGGAGGTCTCTTCTAGTCTGTGAGCTGTACCACATCACTGATGTGAATATATGCACAATAAAAAAAAAGCCATTTATTTTCTAATAGCATCGTAGTGGAGAGAAAGATTTTCTCATGCAACTTAACCTCTGTGTAGTTTCTTCCCTTCAAGCTCAACCATATTTCACACAATTTTTCTGGCAGTATTCAAAATGCCTTTTAAATTATGTATGCTTTTGGCTAATATGCTAGACTTGTAGTCTAAGAGACTAGACTTCCCTACAAAGAAGTCGTGATTTGACATTGTTTATTTTGCTGCATAATCACATTAGGTAGGGCAATGTCATAAAGACGACATGAAACAAATACGTGTAAACAATACATTGCCATTCCTTTAACAATTGTTTAAACAAATTAGCAAGTAAAATATACCCCTAGCTTCAGGTAGTTCCTATGTCACAGGAGCCAGACATTAACATGTATTTCTTAGAATTCAGACCACTACTGAGTGTTGTATTAATGTGGAAGACAAAGATGGTCCTTTCAATGTGTTTGCAATATACTTAACAACCAGGAGATGACTGAGGGACGCTGGCAGGAAGCAAAAGTAACCAGTGAGGTGGTGTTGGATAACATGGCCAGTGGAGATTGCAAAGCACCAGGACATATAAAAAGAGAAATTACAGAGGCAGAAGGACAGGCAGAAAGAGACAGAGAAGCCAAAGGAAAATAAAAATTTCAGAAAAAGCTAGGGGAATGCTATCTGAAGTTGTTCACAGGTTAAGGAGGGCAGAGATGGCTATGAAGATGTCAATGGAGACTTCACCTGACCGCAAGGCACTGGAGACAGGCTGAAGGAAGTTTTCTGGGGAGCAGAGAAGGAAATACATTGGAGAATAACATGTGCGATGTGTATAGGGACAGGGCAGTAGACTGGGGCCAGTTATACAAGTATATGAAGTACATAATATTAATATTAATGTTGGTGTACATGTAGTATTAAAGATCTTGCCATGCAAATTTTGTCCATATCAAAGGTCAATACAATCTAAAAAAATTCTATCAGAAGCAGTAAAATGACATGCTTCATATTTATTTTAATATTTTATAGATTATAAACGGTAAAAAATGTATTTAAATCTAATCAGATAGTGTAAACCTATATATGTATAAACACAACTCAACCAAGACTAAATTATAAATCTCAATATTCACATGTATTTCTCCACAATTTACAATATTACCTGTTTCATTTCAAGTAGGTATTTTAACATTAATAAATCAGCCACTCTAAATTCCATTATTCTCACACATTGCTGCTGGGGCAATGTTACGTAGGCGTAACATTAGTTTTTATAAATTCCTTTAATTAAAGCAATTATGTCAAAGATAAGATATGGTAAGCTTATTAATATTTTAAGTAAACATTTGTGCTTGTTTTCAGAATTAGTAGAAACAGGAATTTGGCTACAGTTAAGGTTCTTTACTGGTTCCGAGTGCTGTAATAACGAAGGGGAAAGGTAAGTGTATGCCTACTTTTAAGTATGTGCTTCGCTTTTCTAGCCTGCTGTGAAAGCAGCAAGTTAAGGGGTCTAAGTACATACCTGAAGGAAAGCATGTGCTTGACTGCCTTGCTAATCTGAGCCTAGAGACAGCAGGATGGTGAGGCTTCTGAAAAGGCTGTTGGCACACTCACCCACATCAGTTCAGGGAGAACAAACAATTCTTTTCACAAGAAACTTAAACAATTGAAGGAACCAAGGATTCACTTATGCAACAAATTGGCTTTGGCAGCAAAACCAGTTAAAACTCTTTTTATTTTCTCTGAAATGGAGACTTAATTCTAGCAAACCACTGCAAAGCATGGCAGTGGTACCATCCTAATTGCAGACATGATGAATTTTGGTCTAATGCTTCCAGTGTGCAAGAGGTTATTAAGTCAGGGTCATGGTCAAAGCTGTGGAGTTGTATCCTGTACCCTTTAAAATGTACTTTGGGGTTAGATGCAAAAAAAAGATTAGGTACCTAATACTGGTCTTAGTCTACCTGCAGGTGCCCAAGTTTGGACTAGTGACCCTAACACTCCTGAATATGTCTGGAGATGGTGAAGATCCACCTTATAGTGGATTTCTAGAGTTCATGTTCTCTGAACACCTTTAACAACCTTGGTAATGTTTGCCTTCTGTGTCAGCCTAATCTTTTCTGAGATCCACAAAAAAAGGTTTTCTCAGTCTCCAAGTGGAATGCCACTGTAGATACCTGTGACGAAGATTAGAGGGTAGGGGAGAAAAGGGGGAATTGCCTCTACTGTCCTTGCATGTAATAGTTCAGTGATTAAAAACCTTGAGCAGTATACAACAGAATTTGGTTAAAACACTCAATAGTTAGCAGAAACAGTTACCATCACCTCATTCTTACATTGTCTAGTTTGATATTCTTTGATGTAAAGAAAGTTATATCATACCAGGCTATATAATGATGTAAACCCCAAATGAATAAACAAAAAAAAGCTGTAACAGGGGAACCTTCAGGAGATCATTAGAATATTGAAATGTTGTGAGTTTCTTGAAATCTTGAAAGGTTACCACAGCAAGCCCACAAATCTCCTTGTTTCTCAGTAAATGTTGACAAAGAAACTCTAAATACTCTTGCCTCTCGTAAGAAATTACTCACCATAGGCAAACAGACGACTAGGGCTTTGCAAAGCTGGGATACACTCTGTTGTTATGTAATTGTCTATATATGAAAGATAGTCTGTCTACTAATATTTATAGATGAGAGCAGTTAAGGAAACACTAAAGCTCCATAACATTTTGCAATAAAATGCATAAATACATATAAAATGCATACAAAAATAAATTGTATTTGTAGTGGGTTGGAAGGGTCAGAGGTAGTGTCTCTGAATAAACAGCTCTTAGACCAGTTCCCCCCTGCCTCTTCCACTGCTGTTGCCTCCGGATCTGTTCTGCTTTTTTTTTTTGCCTGCTAAGGCCAGCTGCTTCCTCAATGGCTGGATCCTCTGCCATAGCTGCCTTGGGGATGTCAAGGGACCACCTCTACTGGGGCCAGTCAGACCCTCTTGGCTGCATGTATGCATGTGGCTTATCTGCCCGACGGGCCTGGGCAGCAAGGCAGAGATGCTTTTCTCTTCTCACTTTCTTATCTTTCCCTCGTTATCCCAGCAACAGTGACCTGTATCACCTTGCCTGAATGCATCAGCTTTCCTTCTGCCGGGACCTGGTGCAGGCAGCTGTAATCAGGCGCTCTTCCCAGCTCCTGATGTGTTTGAGTTTATCAGCGCTTACGCTCCCGGTCATTCCCATGACTGTCAACAGCACAACATCCAGAGGCGAGGTGTTGTGCCTTCTCATGTCTAGGCATTCACGGGGTTATGTCTGAACAACAGCTATGCCCAGCTCTTCAAGAGGTGTGCAAGGGAAGGGGGAATATACAGTGCACAGAAGTCTTGAAATCATAAACTCATAGAATCTTCCAGGCCGGGAAAGACCTTGAAGGTTGAGTGCAACCATTAACCCAGCACTGCCAACTCCACCAAAGCATGTTTTAAAGTGCCACAACTATTCTTATAAACACCTCCAGGGATGGTGACTCAGCCACCTCCCTGGGCAGCCTGTTTCAATGTTTGACAGCCCTTTTATCCAAATACCCAATCTAAACTTCCCCTGGCACAATTGAAGCTTTTTCCTTTTCAGTCCCGTCAGTTACTTCTCTGAGAAGAGACACACACCTACCTTGCCACAATCTCCTTTCAGGTTGTTGAAGATGGATAAGGTCTTCCCTAAGCCTCCTTTTCCCCACACTAAACAACCCCGGTTCCCTCAGCTGTTCCCTGTAAGATTTGTTCTCCTTGCTCACTAATACCCTGAGCTCCATGGTCGGGGATCTGCTGGCCAAGGTCAATGTCCTGCTGTGTTTTTAGCAGGACTCCTAGAGACGGTCACCATCTAGTGCTCTGTAAAGTCCCTTTGCTACTTCATCTGGAACTCACCACTCCTGAGAAACAGATTTTGCACATGGTGTTGCTAGCTGAGGACTTCCAATCAAACCTCCTCAGTAAGGGGAGAAGGGGCTTATTTAGCGTGATACTTATCTGAGAAACTGGTCTCAATGAACATCTGATAGTGATGACAAGGATTTCAGAAAATGGGGGGAAACAGATCATTTCAGCAACTCTAGGGAGCATCCTGTGTGGACCACAAAAGACACACTAGGGCTGGCCCTGCATCTCCTATGATGTAAATTGTGGTAGCCCTGTCTGCTGTGTGTGACACAGAGCTCAAATTTCTACATACAAAAGCAACATTCAGAAGAAATGTTAAACATTTTCTTCCTACTCTGAAAAATGCAAAAATCAGAAATTGTTAAAATCAGAAGGGTTCAAGAAGCAAGAACTTTATTGAATTATTGTTATGCAACATGTTTTTGGGAAGAAAGCGTAACGAATAACAAACCATGCTGCTTAATTGAAGTGCCAGTAAATTAGGGCTACTGAAGTTTAATGAAAACTTAAGTCAAAATAGATCTTTTTAAAAAAACATCACAAGTAAAATTCTCAGCTTTATCCATATTGGGTTGTTCTTGGAATAGCAGTTCATGCAAAATTTTAAAGATCTGAGCATATGACAAGAAAATATCTCAAAATCTCCAATCTTGACACAATAGAAAGTCTGTTTTCAGAATAGTCATAAATGTGATACAGGAACATCACAAGGCAGTTTCCATGATTTCACTCAGTTTTAAAGGATTCTCTTAACAATTTTTTTTCAAATAAAGTATTGCCAGAATTAACATGAGGAAAACTGTAGTATCCCTTCCAGACTCCTGGAGCAACAAGAAGAAAATCATGTGGAACAGAGGGGACATTCAAATTGTATTTTGTACTTACAGTAACTAGATTTCCTCACACAAAATTCTTGCAGTGGATCCAGTGTGGTGCAGATTGATGAGACATTCCTTGGCATGTACAGAAATCCCCTTAAAACTAAGATGCTGGAAGCCAGGGGTAGGGGGGTTAATATTGCCTCTGATGATTTCTGAGTCTGAAGGCAATCTGATGCAAGGCCAGATCTGTCAGGTAATATTTTGGCTGTTTCCTTGCTTCTCCTGGTGGGAAGCTTCCTTTCCTTTGATATGTTGGAGGATCTGCAAGGCCAGCTCACCATTCACAGGAACCTGGAACATTTTTTGTCTTCAAAATGCAGTAGATGATGGAGCTAGAAAGACTGCTTGATATCTCGCAGCATGCATCCCTTTTTCCATTGCCCAGAATTCAGTCAAATTTTAATATTAAAAAAAATATGCTTTTTTCTTTCCTTATATCAAGAGACAAAGTCAAGATTTTGCACACTTTTACAAACCACATATTGAAAAAATCCCAGTCTGTGAACTTGGGACATTTCACAGAAACACTCCAGATCTGCGTCAACGAATTCTGACACCAATTCAGGAAAGGCACTAGTTAATTTTGATTTCTCAGCTCTCTCTTCAGTTCTGTTGTCATAATTAGTAAGTCAACATTTACTCACATCTATCATGAGACCTAGGAAAACTATTAGTTGCAAACAGCCGATTTGTTGAATTTAGCTCCGTTTCCTAATTGTGGTTGATCAACGATCACATTTCAATTTCTATTAATTTTATTCACTGTATAAATTCTTTTGTGACTTGTTAATCTGAATATATTTCAGCCTATGTATTGCTTACAGACTGGATGGTGTATCAGAGTTTTTGTGAGTTGGAATTTACTATTCAGTTTGTACAGGAAGGATCAGTTGAATCCCACTCTATTGTTTCTAGTCTCTAGGTGCATAATCTTCAAAAATATAAAGTGATTTTGAGATGACTTCTGCAGACATTTTGGTAGCTTTTTGGAAACAAAATTCACAGGAGTATTTGTTTCGCTGTCTTTTTTAATATAAATTAATGTACATACATGTCTCCTACTATGAGTATGTAGAAAAACCTGTCGAACTCCTATTGAAAACAACAGAAATAGTCTGAATCGAATCAAAAAGAATCCCATAAATCCACAGAATCATTTTTTCCACAGAATCACTGTGGATAAAATGAGAAAATTATTGTCCAGTTAAATGAGTGGAGGGTTTTTGTTCATTTTGGTCTTCCTTGGATTCTTAAAACTGATCCTCAGAGAGATTGTCCCCCTTTCCTATCTTCCCCATTATTCCACTACCTGTTGGCACGTCACTGGTCTCAGAGACACCTTGATACCTTTTTATATTCTTCCTAAATGACAGCCTGGAGGAAGGCCTTTATTTAAAAAGAAACACAATATGGCAATGTGATTTGAGAAATGAAGAAGAAAAATTGCCTGTTCAGCCTCAAAAAGAGACAACCGAGAGGGGAGCCACATTAATGTGTGTAAGTGTCTAAGGGGTTGGTGTCAAAAGGGTTGAGGCAGTGGTGGTGCAAATCAACAGGACAGGAGGCAACAGGCAGAAACTGATGCACAGGAAGCTCTACCTGACCATGAGGAAGAACTTCTTGACTGTGTGGATGATTATGCACTGGAACAGATTGCCCAGAGAGGTTGTGGTGTCTCCCTCACTGAAAAACCAAACAACCTGTGCAATGTGCTCTTAGGATGACCCTGCTTGAACAGGGAGGCTGGACCAGACGACCCACTGCGATATCTTCCAACCTGACCCACTCTGTGATTCTGTGAACATGAGAAGAAGCTGCATATCTTTTCCTGAAATGTTCAAAAGCCCATCAAACAGAGGGAAGTGCCACACTAACTACAGCCCACCAGACTTGATGGTACTTGTGTGCAGAGGCGACATGAATGACACCCATCAACCCATGGTAACTGCCCACCAAAACAGCCGTGCCAGGCTTGCCTGCACCAGCATCAGTGGCTTTTGATGGCAAATTCTGCACATTTCTTTTAGATAGCAGAGCAAACTGGCTGTTGGTGTTGACTGCATTCATACTGAGTTGCTTCATGGGTCCCTTGATGATTGCCAAGGACTTTGGGGAAAGACATCCCCTCTCTCAGGGACCCCTATGCTGTCCAACCACTGCCATGCACTGGGAAGCTTGAAAACATTACCAGAAATGTTATTAAGGAGACTCAGAGATGACCTTATCACTCTCTACAACTTCCTGAAAGGTAGTTGTAGTCAGTTGGGGGGTTTGGTCTCTTTCTCCAGGCAGCAACTGACAGAACAAGAGGACACAGTCTCAAGATGTGCCTAGCAAAATATAGGTTTGATCTTAGGAAAAAGGTTTTTATGGAAAGAGTGATAAAGTACTGGAATGGTCTGCCTGGGGAGGTGGTGGAGTCACCTTCCCAGGAGGTGTTAAAAAACAAGACTGGATGTGGTGCTTGGTGTTGTGGTTTAGTTGAGGTGTTAGGGCATGGGTTGGACTCAATCATCTTGAAGGTCTCTTCCAACCTAGTGATTCTGTGATTCTGTATTTTGGAAACAGGTGGCGTGTATATGTGTATCACAGAATCACAGAATGGGTAAGGTTAGAAAGGACCTCAGTGGGTCATCCAGGCCAACCTTCCTGCTCAAGCAGGGTCATCCTGGAGCACATGGCTCAGAATTACATCCAGATGGTTCTTGAACATCTCCTGTAAGGCAGAGTCCACAACTTCTCTGCGCAATCTGTTCCACTGTGTGGTCACTTGCACAGCAAAGAAGTTCTTCCTCATATTCAGGTGGAAACCCCCGCTCATCAGTTTCTGTCTGTTGCCTTGTATCCCATTGCTTGGCACCACTGAGAAGAGCCTGGCTACATCTTCTTGACACCCTCCCTTTAGATATTTATGCACATTGATGAGGTCCCCACTGACTTGTCTCTTTTTGAGGCTGAACAGGCCCAGGTGCCTCAGCCTCCTTGTAAGAGAGATGCTGCAGTCTCCCCAGTCACCCTTGTTGCCCTCCGCTGGACTCCAGGAGCTCCATGTCTCCTACTGGGGAGACACAGCATTCCAGATGTGGCCTCACCAGGGCTGAGTAGAGGGGCAGGATCATCTCCTTCGACCTGCTGGCAATGCTCTTCCTAATGCATCCCAGTATACCTTGGACAGCTGGTTCACAGACAGCTTGTTATCCACCAGGACCCCCAGGCCCCTCTCCACAGATAATATACCTATATGTGAGTACACACAGACACAGCTGCAGAAGGCAGGGCTGGGCCTGGGATCTGTAACCTGCTGGATCACTGCAAGTCCGGGGGGACACAANCCTCACCAGGGCTGAGTAGAGGGGCAGGATCATCTCCTTCGACCTGCTGGCAATGCTCTTCCTAATGCATCCCAGTATACCTTGGACAGCTGGTTCACAGACAGCTTGTTATCCACCAGGACCCCCAGGCCCCTCTCCGCAGAGAATATACCTATATGTGAGTACACACAGACACAGCTGCAGAAGGCAGGGCTGGGCCTGGGATCTGTAACCTGCTGGATCACTGCAAGTCCGGGGGGACACAAACACGTAGAGTGATTAAGTGTATCTGCACAGACGGTGCCTCCACGCGATGGGGCCCAGGCTGTGCCGGCGGGACTGGGGCTGTGCCGGGGCTGTGCCGGGGCTGTGCCGG
>VZTN01026413.1:51764-108348 GCA_013400515.1 Erpornis zantholeuca
GGCGGGGCCTGGGCCGCGGCCGCGGGGTGGCCCCACGCCGGGAACCGGAGCCGTTGCCATGGCGACGCCGGCAGAGCCGAGCCGCGATGCGGGAGCTGGGCTCTGCGAGCGATCGTATCGATTAAAGGAGATGTATAGATATAGATATGTGTATATATACACATTCGCGCATGGGGAAAGCGGCACTGACGGGATCTGGTGCGGAGGGCGGTCGTCAGATCCCTCCGCGGTCCCCGGGAGTGGGTGCGGACCAGGCCTTTGCGGTGTCTCCCCAGGGCGAGCCTCCCCTCCGCAGCACACACCGTCCGTAAAGCGCATCCTCCGGGTGCCAAGCTCCCGACTCACGCCGTCCTGACGGCGGGCTGAGAGGAGCGCTCGGAGGCAAAGCTGATTTGGTTTGGTGATGTTTAGGGACAGGACTTGCCAGCGGGGCAGCACTCGACCCCTGCTTGCCAGCTCTCCTAAAGTCACTGTCAGTGTTGACACCTCAGGTCGTCCCACAGGGATTCCTTCGATGACGGGTAAGGACCTGCCTGCTGGAGGAACGTCTCCTGTAATGTTCATTATCCTCAGCCTGACCTCGTCGTGAGGATGTAGTGACCGTCTCGTAATAACGGGGCTCCCCTCACTGCCAAGCCTGACAACCTGCACGGGTGCATGATGCTTGTGTGGCCCTCTTGCCACCCCCATCTCGGGAAAGTGGCACAATACGGTGCAGGAGTCTGCCGGCAGATCTGTTACTAAAGAAATTCATGCATCTTGCATCTTGAAGATGCATTATTAATGCCTGGACAAATCACATCAGGTGGAGCTCAGCAAGTCCCTGGCACTGCAAAAAGGAACAAAGGCTGGTTCTACAAGAGAGAGAAGGATGAGACAGATTATAACAGCTGGGAGTTTCTTGTCAGTAAGATGGCATAAAAACAGAAATGCTAAAATTGTTTGCACATAAGGCAAGTTTATATTTTTACTGGGAAGGAAATTGCACATTGCACTGTGAAGTAGACACTTTATTTGTATCCTAATAAACATCACATTGTTGGGCATCTCTGAAATCCATGGCAAACTGGCCCAGCTTGCTGGCATTCCAATTACTTCCAAGCACAGTTTTATTTAGTATCTGGAAAGGACTATAAAGACTGGATTTGCAAGCAGAGGGCCTGGTTTGCTTCTTGACTCCTTGAAGTCCATGGCAAAACTCCCAATCACTTCAGCAGTAACAGGATCAGGCCAGAGTTTTTATCAGTCTTCCAAAGGGAGGAAAGCAACGCTGCCTGTAACAGCGCATGGGAAGGCATGGACCCCATCCTTCGGGGCAGAGAGCAGTAGTTCTTCATCTCTCTAACTCTTGCTAAGAAGATCTAATCTGTACAGCACAGGCTTTGATGCCAGCTAGTATTTTTGTCCCATGGTGCAAGTAGCTGTCCAAAATCTGGGCCTTGCTGTCTTTGTTGCATGAGGAATGGAAGAGGATGATAGGAACCCAGGATTTCTTTGGGAAGGGCTCTATTTATTTCCAGAGGTTGCTATTACAGCAAAGTGCTATTACAGCAAGGCAGGAGCAACCAAAGTAGTTTCATGTTTGGAAGTGTAAATCTGTTTTTAGGGAGTGCTCAGCCAAGAAGAGCTGTTTCACGCCCTGACAGTGCACCATTCCACTCCTGCAGGTGGCTTTCCCAATGTCTTCTCTTTTCTCATTATTTTTCTGTCCCTCACACATCCACCTATAACATGCAAGCCCCCCAGCTGTTTCACTCGCTACTTCACCCAGGAGAACTGCTGGGTTTGCTCTCTGCTTCTGCCCTTTTTGCTCTTGCCTTGTGAAGCTGAGCCATGCTCTGGGCAGTGGCTTATATTGTTTCTTTTGCCATTAAATTAAAGGGCACTTAACTGCTGTTTCATTTAGTCTTAAAAAACCAAACATCTGACTTTCACCTACGCTGTGTTTTGTGATTGTTATTTCAGCATATAAGTGCTTTACTTTTGACTTCAGACTGACTGACTGGAAGGTGATATTTTCTTTCATAAGGACCTCCTAGAGCACACTCATAACATATGTTTAGCTGAAAAAAAAACCCCAAACCACTTTCAGACATCTACGAACCTGCTATTTTTTTCTTCCCCAATATATGATTCTATTGGATTGCTATCAAAACTATGTATCTAAATTTAAAAAAAAGGTTATCAGACTGCTTTAAAAGCATCTGAAGTAATTTTCTTATCAGTATAACAGTATGAAATGCATTTCTTCTAAGTCACTGAATACAGATCTAGCCTTTGGTGTGAAGTGCAAAGAGTATTTGTTAGGGATCCACATGAGAGGGTAGGAGATTATTGAGATATCTCTAGCCATCACTACAGGGATAATCACTCTCTCGGCACAAGAAATAGGACTCAGTGAGGAGAGGCAGAGAGGAGAAAGGACAAACTAGGCAGTTCTCACTACAGCAAAAAGTAAAAATGTGTCTCTCTAATTCTTTAATGTATTGGCAAGCTGACAGTGGTAACCTGTTTTGCCAGAACCAGTCAGAGGAGGGAAGAATGTGACAGAGGGAGTATTGGTGTGAGGATTATGTACGGGCAGGCATGTACTGAGGGTACTGTGGGGTTATAGATTATCCACATCCAGCCAGGAGATGGATCTATGAATAGTGAGAACATCTGCTCAGTGCTCACAGACAACCAGAAATGTAATGTTAGTGCATGAAAGTAAAGGACTCGAGAATAACAATTCAAATATTTAAGATACTTTCATGTAAGTGGGTGAAGCATCATGGCACATTGCACACCGTGTTCAGGATTAATCAAATGCTGTAGAGAAAAGTTAGGTTTTGGGAAACAGAGATCAGGATCAGCACATCAAAAAGAACTGAGAGCATAGGGAAGCTTCAAGCCATGAGAATATGAGAAGAGAACCTGCAAAGATGAGGTTGTTTAGATGTGGCAGCTCTTAAGAAATGAGTCTTTAGTCAGCATTCCTTGTAATTAAGGAATGGTAGGCATTTACAGTGGTGAAAGAGAGAACTCTTTACCTGAATACCCTGCAAACAGATGTGGCATTTGCTCTGGTACTAGAGGCCCAGACATAGTTAAAGCACTCTCTTGTTTCCTTCAGTAAAACTCCAGTTTGATTAGACCCAAAGTGCATCTTCTGCTCATTGACTAAATTCTGAAAAGAGGATTTTATTTTATTAAATTGCAGACTAATGATTTCAAGCACATTAAAAAGGGGCATTTTTCCAAAGCTCCTTCTGTGTAGTCTGTCTGTTAAATAAGAATCTTCCTGACATCCTAAAGGAAATGACATTCTATTTAAACATGTTACCTGCTGATCTACTAGAGAAGCAGGCCAGAAGTCTTTTCTGTTTCGTTTGTGTATGCATGTGTGTGTGGTTGTTTCATGGCTCCTGGGTAATGTTATCCATATTTTTCTGTTTGGAGAATCACTTTTCCCTACGCACTCACCAACCAACATGAAACCACCTAATTATATTTTCATAATCCTGATTAAAAACCATCTAAATTATCCTGCTTGATGTACTCAAAGAGTTTGTTGATTGCTTTTTGATGTGTATTAGAGCTTTTTGCAGAGCCACATCAAATGGTTTGCTCCACAATGAAATAAAAAAATCTTGTAATATACATATGCACATCTTTAAAAAAAACATATATAATTTATATTCTGCTAATTAAGCTACATCAAAACCAAGCCTATCACCATGAAATAATTGTGTAAAAGCTACTCACCTATTACAAGAACATTAATTTCCACTTTACTTTTTTTTTCCAAATATCGATTTTATCTTATACAAGGCAATTCAGCATTTCAAAGCCTCAGAGTCTCAAAGTGTTTTTCCACCTCCATGGAGACCTTAAATCTTGAATACAAAATCAAGTTTTAGAATAGAAAACTCAAGTAAATAATATTTTCATGCAGAATATGTGCCTTCTGCATAATGGATCACAAATATTTTAATTTTTTCCTCTGTTGTTTTCACATCTTAAATATGCCACATCAAATCTTGAGAAAAGTTCTGTCTGCTGCAGCTAAGTGGTTGATAAGAGGAGAGGAGAAGGGAGAAGGGAGTTTGCAGAAACCCTGACACTGGGTTTGAGACTGATCCTGTCTATTTTACCAGGAGACCATCCTCAGCTGTAGGTTTGTGCCAGTCTGGTTAATCTTAAAGACTGTGTTGAGACAACATCATGCATCAGAATTTAATGGAGGCTAGAATTCCTCAAAGCCATGAAGGCCAACCAAGGCCAGGTTGGATGGAACTTTGAGGAACCTGGTCTAGTGGAAAGTGCCCAGGACAGGGGGGGTTGGAACTAGGTGGTCTTCAAGGTCCCTTCCAACCCAAACCATTCTAGGATTCTGTGACTTCATTAGGTCAGTTCATGAACATGTTGGAGTTAAGGCTCACTTCGTGGATGTCCAGCTCCAATCACAAAGTCAGCATTCATTAAATAATAAAAATAAAATACTCTAGGAAAACAATTAAATTATTCAAACTCTGCCTACTTGATATCAAATCTGTTGTCATATCAAATATTCATGTGAAATAAATCTGTAAGTGTGTCTGTATGAATGGAGTGCAAGTGCAAATATTGATGCTTTGTTACAACTTGACATCCAGTGCTCTAAGACAAGAGCACAGAGGATGATCACACATGCAAAAGTGTGTGTCCCCTTTCAATGTCACCTTCCTTAGCTGCATGTGTGTGTGTGTGAAGACTGTCTCTCTTCTCCTGGAAACCTGTAACCTGCTGCCACTTAATCTGTGGTATCAGTGACAGCTATAGGATATTCAAGTACAGCTCCATTCATCCATGTGTTTCCAGTTTGGCTTTCAGTAAATGTTTAATGATCCTTTTCAATTACTGGACCAAACAGTATTTGACAAGAATGCACCTTGTCTAATACTAGCACTTAGACAGGAGTGCATTTTTTAGATAGCAATTAGCATCCACAATGTTGTCATGATATTTGTGAATGTACTCTCAGGTTGATTTTAATGACCCCATTACAAAGGTCTTCTCATGCCTTGCTGCGTTACGGTCTATCTTTCCTTGACTTTACTGATAAAGAGCTGCCAGAGTTCACCTGAGAACACTCCTACACTCAGTGTCCTGGGTTCAAACCCTAAAGGACATTGGTTTTGCTGGCAAGGCTGTAAATACCATTGGAGAAGAAGTTCCCATGTGAAACCATTTGACTGATCCTTCGGATTCTCTGGCTGCATCTGATCTCACCCATGGCCTGTCTGTAGAGTGTATCCTTCTCTGATGTGTTGTCTGCATCCTTGTCTTCCATAGAGTAGAAAGATTTCAAGTACATTGTGGTCTCACTCTGGCTCCTGCTCCTGGGCTTGATGTCCATGGGAGCCAGGGCATGCAGCAGGAGAGGCTGTCCCCTGCAGGGACAGAATGGGCCCAGATGTCAGGACACAACCACTTCAGATGACACTCAGGAAGATAAAATAAGATAGATAAAGGAGTGTTGCTATTAAAATGATATGGCCAAACACTTGGCAAGTAGGCAGTTAAATAAAACACTGTGGGATATGGCTATAGAGCTGTGACTGCTCCTTTACCTTTATCCAAAGGTACTTTCTGTGATTCTGAAGTAAATAATTCCACCTTTACTGTTATGCTGATATTCTCTCCCTCTTAACTACGATCCTTTCAGCCCATCAAGGTATGAAAACAAATCATCTGCCCAACCCCTTCCTTCACAGTAATAATCAAACAACAGGACACAGCAGCCCCTTGATGGGCTTTGGAGGTGCTCTCTGAGCATGCCTAGTGTAGCCTGGCCAGATCAAGTTCCTTGTAAAACTCTCTGAAGGCCTCATTGTCTTTTAAAAAACTTGTGGAAAAGCAACCATCACCATTTCTATCTTGCATCAGCCTAGGGGTTAGAAGTAGGAAATCCATACTCAGTTTCTATCCTCTTTGGAAAGAATTCAAACACACTTCTAGTCATTAGACGATAGGTTTTTCTGGGAATGCTTTACCACTCCTCATGAAGCTGCACCACTGTGCAGAAAAATGGTTTGAATTCACTGAGAAAAGGAGAAAAGGCAAGTGAAAGCATGACTCCCCAGGCTAATGATTAGGCAGCTTTTTTGGAAGTAGGAGGAGGTAAGCTCCAGTCATCCCTCCTGTTTTGTACTTTTAGCTCATGCCTGTTTCATATCATGTCCTCATTCTTTCAGTTAAACTGGTGCATTTTGGTATTTTGAACAAGAAATTATACTCTGATGCCTACCTAGTGGGCATGCTCACAGTGTTCTGCCTATGCAGTGATTTTATGCTGCATATGTCAACGAAGGAAGCTGAAGTTTCTCATCTATTTCCATTTATTTGAGCTGGGATCCAGGCACAGTGAAAACTTCTTTTTGTCAAGTTTCCTGCCCGCTGCGCTTCCCCCCCCCCCCACCTTTTTCACAGTGTCATCTTTTATTAAGATCACATCAGCACTTCTGGAACAGCCATATTTTATCAGGATCTCTCAAAAGAGGATGAGTCAGACCATCTGATTTTATTTTGTTAAGTTCATTTTTTATTTGCTGAGTTTAGTTCAGATATGAACACATCTTGTCCAATTTATCTTTAATATAATACAGATGCTGGCACAGGCACTGATCTTGGTTACACTAGTGTAAATTTGGGGATATGCCAATGGAGTGCTGCCAAGGCCATATTAAAATTTCACTTTCAGCTTGACTAGAACTGCTAGCTTCTCAGGAAACAGGCTGCCATGGTGGGACAAGCCCATGTGCCACTTCTCAATAGCTCTGCAATTCTCTCTTGGTTGGAGAATATCCCAGGTAACACAATACAACCAAAGTCAGACAGGGCCGAAACACTGCTTTACATAGCCTGAGGCTGACTAGATCACTACTTCACATAAGCCTTGACTGATGGGGATAAGCTGGTGGGATTTAATCACTAAAGAGGGAAAAATGAAGTAAACTTTGTACGGATGGCAAGAGCCATGGCTAGTCAATGTATTTAACACCTGGCTATTTCCCAGAGTCATACCATAAAACAAAGAAATGAACAGTATCAAACTTGTCCAAATCATATTTGCTGAGAATTAGTACACACTGCAAAACCTGTACCGGGAAAAAGCAACTGGATGCTGTTATGGCTTTTCCCAGAAAACAGGAGTTCTGTGGATTTCCCCCCAGTTTCTTTTTACTGCAAAATGTGTGTGCTCCAACATTCTACAGTAAATGTTAAAAATGTAACTGACTTATTGATTTCACCAGCTGCCTAAGTACTGTGGTATATCGGTATTCTGATGAATTTTCAGGTTTTGGCCCATGCAATGTAACTTCAGAAAACCCAGATGATAGTAGCTTAGTTTCCTTGAGACTCAGAATGGATAATTTGCATTCTATGTCCAGCGAAATCCTCTGTATTTTTTTTGTATTTAATAGGTTTCAAGGCTACTTGGCATCTCTCACTTAAGGGAAGTCAGAGCCCATGGTACAAAATCCTTTTAATACATACTTCATGCTAAATCAGTGATAAATATGGGGCAAAATTGACCCTGCTTCTCTGGCATGAATCATGACAAACAGGGTTGGCAGAAATGGCAGCTTGCTGGGAATGTCAATAGCTCTGTAATTAATGTTTTCTGGAACTCTGCTGTCTTTGACCAGTTGTCTTTCTACTTTTTGCATGTTTATTTGGTTGTTTATTATTGCCTATGCTCTAACTTGTGACCTCTGTGGGCTAACGATTCACTTTGTATAATTTTGTAGTGGCGCTCAGGAGTCCTTGGAAACCTCTGCAAAGAAAACCAGTAAGGTGTGGATTTGGAGTCTTTTTGGAGCTAAAATGCCTTTTGACTTCCAAGCATTGAATAATATGCAGTGCTTTTGCCATCTTATCTTTATTTGAATCAAGGTTTGATTTGTCAAATATTTTACAAATGTTTAATCCTTTCAACAAATAAAACCCACCTTTTAAATACACAGCACACTTTACTGCCAAGACTAGTAGTCTGGTACGAAGCCAGCACTATGGATGAATGGGTTCTGCCAGGCCTCCAGGCTTTATGTGGATCTTTTGGGACTGCCTTCTTGAAGGTCCCAGGTGTAGCTTATTGCAGGGAAAGCTCCACAGTTCTGCAGTATGGTGATTGAACCTCTGGCTTTTCTCTCTTCCCAAATGGAAAACCCAAATTCAGGTCTATGCTTCACACCTGCCATAGTAAAAGTTGCAAGACAAAACTTTTTTAAAAGAATGTGAGGTAACTTGAAAGCTCCTGGATGTAAGCAGATGTCTGCTTGAAGTTCTCGGGGGACTTGGGACTTTTGAAGGTGGGTGAACACTGTTAGGTTGTGGAGAAGAACTTGTGTTTACTTTTCCCAGTAGAGACCATGCTGGATACACAAAGCACCTGGATTATGACACTTAGGATCTAAGTTTGTCAGAAGGGTCTCTGCTGGCATGGCTTAATTGCTACCAGTACCAAATCTTTAGGTAGTTTAAGTATCCTTGGCCTGTCCTATTATGCTTTAGGACTGTATTGTCCTTTGAGAAATCAGGCCTTTGGCTCTTCTCAGGTGTCAGCCATCAAGAAGTCCAAGGGAGCTTTGGTCCTCTTTCTCTTGCTGTGTGACCCCTGCCTCTCATGGCATCCATCTCTGTATCACTTGGCTGAGCTGCATCCATGAGTTGGGATGCCTCCATACATTTGATGTCTGAACAGAGTGTGGGGTATGTACTTTTCCTGTAGTTCCCTTCTGTCCTTAAGATACCCTGCAAAATGTCAGCTTCTGTATCTTACCAAAAGAGATGGTACTGTTGTGTTCTCAAACTGTCACTGCTTGCACTGGATACTCTAGGACTCAGATGAGATGTGGGGCTGGATGCCAAAGGCCTGGGGGCTACAGTGGTTTTCCACTCACTGCCAGTCACTGACTTCATGCTCATTGCTGGGGTCCTTGGGCAGATTGAGAGACACAGGCAGAGCCCACAGATGGGTCACTCAGGTAGGAACACTGTGGCAGCAAATTTATTTCTCCAAGAATAAAAAAGATTTCATCTTGTTTGCATTAGAGATACTCTCTTTCATCAATGACAGACCAGTGAGTGTGTGGCCAGGGGCTGATGACCCTGTGGTAGTGCTGGATAATTGACTATGCCCCTCTGCTCCCTGCTGGTGAGTTGGCAGAGTAGTTTTGACCTGGGGGAGGTGGTTCCTTGCGTCTCCCAAGCCACTCTTGGTGAATTGAATGACTGGGACACAACTTCCACTGATCTTTCACCTGGCCAGGTGCAGCACAACCTCTCTGACCAGGGCATTTCCTAGGTAGATAGTCAAGAAGATCTCTAAATCTAGCTAAATGTTCTGAAATAGAAACAAGATAATATTTCCTTTCTCATCCTCTGTGGTCTGCGGGGAGGGAATAGAGGCAGCCACCACTCATTTACCAAGAGCAATTCAATTTTTAAGAAATGGGAAGAGACACTAAAAAGTACTCTATGACTTAGGGTCATTTAAGCAGATAGCACTGAAGCAAAACCTATGATTAAGAGAAGCAATTATTTTTAGATACATTATTACATATTATTCAAATTCATTGCAACTGGAAAATAATGCATCTGTCACATTCATTTTCTATTCATTTTATTTTAAATAAGCCCTACAAATGTTGAAAAGAGTTTGAAACATAATTGCTAGCATGACTACCCTATCTGCAGCCAAATAAGCTTTTTTTTATTAGACTTCATTTTATAAATGGAATGTGGCTTGAAAGTTTGAATTCAATCCTTCTCTGCTAAGCACTAAGCCATATATTGGAGAGGTACAGCATTTAAATCTTGCCAAGATACCTTTGCAACTAGAAGGGCAGGAGAAAGTTCAGTTCTGTAAAGGGGAGGCTTAGATTCTGGAGAGCAGAGCCAAATATGTGGTGAAAATCCTAAAACTGCAAATACCATGGATTTAGATTGATCCTAATAATGCATTTCACTATTTAGATGTAATAAAAATTCAAATGATGTGAAAAATAGTTAAATCTCTAGTTTTAGAGGTTAGTGAGAGAGTGAGTTAGTGAGAGAGATTGAAGAATTTTTAGACTATGCTATATGAATGCCAATATAGATGATCGAGTTTTGATAGCTATTGATCTAACATTTACAGAAAGACATTAACCATATATCACCTTTCACTGTCAGCTGCAAACACATATAATCAGTCACAAATTATGTATTTAAATTTTGGGAACATGAGATGTTTTGTGTAATTTTAATTGTGTCTGGGACTGTGTGTCCAGAGATATCAGAGAGTCTCTGGCCCAATCCTGATCTCTTTGATATTTCTATTGATATCAAAAGTGAGAGCCATATGCAAAGGGTTTAACACTGCCATCTGCAGATTGCTATCAGGTTTGCTGGGTTTTCCCACTGATACAGGACTGCCTTTTCACTTAGTAAATCACAACAGTTAATTTTCTGCACTTTCCTTTCACTGCTGGTTACCCAAAAGCCTGCTGGATATCCTCTGATGGAGTTTTTTGGAATGCTACACTAGGTCAGTTTTGTCAAAACATCTTTTTTTTTCCTCATGCCTAGTTATTGACCTTTCCACCCACAAGGGGACTCTGAGCAACCAATCTGAGTCAAATAAGCATGAGGCTATTGAAGATGATGTGTACATCCTGTGTTCTAGGATGACTTAGAAGCAGTGAAACTCAGAGCTGATATCTTCCTCTCACTTAATAAAATTGCCAAAGGGAAATACCTTCACTGTCAGAATGACTATGTGAACAGATGAATTAGGGTTAATAGATGTTTTTAACAAGCTTCCTAAATTAGTCATAATAGAAAAGGCATTATGCCATGCTTGTGTCCCCAAAATGCCACCCCAGCATGGAAAAAATTTAAAAAAGCCAAGATTGGACACAAATTACTTTCTATAAATATATAGTTTGAACAAGAGAGAGAACAAACTAGGAGAGTCTGAAAATCACTGCATGGAAGAGCTAATCCCAAAAGTGGCATCAATTGGATGCCGTAATAAGGATGAGGTTTGTCTACACCAAAACGCGGAACCTGCTGCAGAATTTGTGAACTATCAAAAACCTGAATAAGGAAGTCCATATGGCACCGTGTAAAGTTGTGGGGAGTTACCAGTTTGGGCTTCCATCTGGGGTATCCTGCATTGATTCTGCCCTGAACCTGAGGTATATAAAGATCTGCCTTGTACACTATTGGCTTTGGAGTCTGATCACGTCACTCCACCATACTTCTACTGCTATTGTGGGCAATATCTGCAGGAGAGATACAGACCCAGGCAATTTCCATTCTATTGCAAGCACTAGTGACTGTCTACAGTGTGACATTTAACACAAATTGTTTCAGTTCTTTGTTTTCCTATCTAAAATTATGATAAAAGAATAATCATATCCCTTTGTAAAATGTATCTGATTTAAAAAAAAATAAACCCTCATATTTGAATCACTCTGTTTACTAATTTATTCCTGATAAAGATTCTGAGTAAGAATTTTAATTAATAGAGAGAATAAGTAAATAGTGAGGGTTGAAATAAATCAGTTTTGTCAAGTTTCATAGTCTATCCATTCTGATATTAAACTGTATTCTTTCCTACTTCAGGCAGAATGGTGTACATTTACAGGAGAATTTATTTTTGAGAGGGAAGAGCAGACCCCACAAATGAGATATTAATATTTTCTTCATTACAGCAAGGTCACATACAACTGCATTTTCAAAACCCAGGTGTTCTGCACTTTAGGCAGTAGGTGCTCAAATAGATCTCTGCATGCTGCTCTGGCCAGGAGTTTTCAACAGTTATCTTTAATGCTGATCTCTTCTAAAAATATGACCATATAATTACAGGCTCAGATACTAAGGATTGTGACGATGGTGACTGGAGGCATGTGTACAGGTTCCCTGCTGGACACTTGGAAATTAGCAGTCCTTGCCTTTACTTCTCAACGGGATTGCTGCAAACATTGGCCTGTCGTTACAGATGGCTTCCTTATTCTCTGCCTAGCAGCAACAGAAAAATGATGCACCCAATTACTGGTGCCACTTATAAAAAAAGTGCACAGTTCATTAGTTTGAATGGGCGTGCAGTTCTGACCCAGTGTGTCATTTACATATTATAATCAGTCATTAGCATATGCTAATCACAATCCTGAGCCTTGCCCTGGCACTTCTAAAAGATGCTGGATGATACTCTGTAGATGCTGGCTATCGTTGGCTGTGCTCTGAATGCAGGCTCCTGCTTCAAGCAGTAGTCTGGGCTGGTTGGCTCCAAGCTTGGTACCAGGAGAAGTCTGCTTGTCTCTCTGCAGGAAGGACTGCTAAATCAGGTTCAATTGCAAGTAGAGGCTTTATGAAGGAAAGTGTGTTGCATGGAGGCAAAGCATATTTCTGAGGACAAGTCATAACTGGCAACCCTCTGTGATCTCCAAGAGAAAATGGATGAAGACTCACAGACCCTTCCTAAACATGACAGCAGTGTCTAGTCCATTCAGCAAGTAGATACTATCAGAAAAAAGGCAAACTGCCAAACCCCTGGAGTGGTAGTTGAAGTTCTGTATTGCAGACCTTGAAAGTGCCCTGAGTAAAATCAAAACATGTTGAAGCTGAATTTCTCCCATGCCCTACACTTCTAAAAATGTTTTGACCTTGGCTCACTTCCTTTGGAGTCTTATCTCCAAAGTTTCATCCATATTTGCTGCAGCTCCTCTCTGGCTTACATTCTACCTGCCACCACAGAGCAGAGAGCAGGGAACAGTGTCTACCTGACGGGGAAGGATTTGTTTGTCTCCAGCTGAGCCCACTGGAGTGCTTTGGCTGCCTTCTAGGATGGAGTCACTTCCAGAAAGCCCCTTGATTTTCTTGTTTTTCCTTGAGATTTCAGACTGTCCCAGTTGGTTCTAGTTGGTGGAGCTCCTTAGATAATTTACCTATTGCATTTGGCCAGACCCTCTCATCTTTCCTCCCTGAGGTACATCTGCCACACCATGTAGCATCTTTCCTATTAAGAAATATGTTTACCAAGCATGAGAGCTAAGCATGGGAACTGGAGTTCAGGCAAGATTACCTCAGCAGAAATGTTGCTGATGTTTCTTTTTCCTTGCATTGACCAGGGGAATAGAGCAAGGCAGTATCATCTGCTGTTCTCATGCCTTTTGGGGAACTGTTCCTTTTTTCTGCAGGCTGAAAGCCCTGGATGCAGCAGTACATTTCTTCTACTTCATGCTTACAGTTGTCTCCCACTGGATGGTCTCTCCTATCACTATGGCTGTCTGGGTAAGTGTGGAAGGTGAAGCACGGTGGATACCTGGTTGCATACACAAATATAGAGCAACCAGTCCTTCCAGCCACACTTGCCTCTCCTGTGTCATGGGTGGGGAGTTGACTGGAAGTGGTGCTCACCATGTGCTCAGGGCTGCAGCTGCTGGATGTCACCTTCCCAGCTCCTGGTGCTCTTGCCCACCATCCCTTTTGCCAGGGGAGGGGACTCAATACTCAGAAATTACATGTTGAACAATTACTAATCATGGCATTAGCATTAAAATCACAGGGTATTAAAACTAGCAAATTCTTTGTGCCTTACAGTTCTGGAACCACCAGGGGCCAGGGTCTCCAGGGCTTTTCCTGATAGCATTACAGATTGCTGGACATGGGGAGGGAAGATAGGTAGGGAGAGCTCTCACACAAATCCATTGACTTCAGGGACTGGGGTGCAAGAAAACAGACAACAACTGCTGTGGAATTGATTAAAAAATTTGGCAATTCTGTGCATGTTTTTGTCCGTGCGCAGAATAAAACATGCTAACAAGGGCTGAGCCTAGCTGAAGCTTTAATTCCTTTCTGTTGGATAATTTTTTTCTAATTCCTCCTGATCCGGATCTCCATTCTGTTACGCAGAGCCACGCACAAAAGCACTCTTTCTGTGCATTTCTGTTGCTCATCCTGAGATTTCACTGCCCACTACCAGAGAGGATGGCTGTTACTACATGACTTTTCATGCAGGTTTCACTGCAGCTGAAGTATCCTGTTTTTCAAACAAACTTCTATCAAGTAGAAGTGATTAGCTAAATTAATGTGAAGTTAATGTCCCAGAGCAGCACAATTTGTTCTCAGAGCTTCACGCGACATTTAGCTAACAGCTCAAAGAAAGGGTTCCATTTGACAAAGCGATCAGAAAGAGTCACAGAAATGAGCTCGGATACGCAGGGCTTGGTATAGCTTTTTCACTACCATAAATTAAAGAATAAGTATCAAATAATGTATTTAGCCAGGCAAGCATATGTAGGAAAAAAAAAAGGCAACTTGGAAAGTTTCTTGCTGTTTCCATGGTGCATCTTGCAAATGGTAGCTCTGAAGGCCACCAGCAGAGAACAGTTCTAGGAAAGGAGGGACTGGTTAGGCTAGGGAAGGCCAAAATGCCAAATTTGAGGTGAGAGTCTGGGTCTCTCAGACCCTGACATGTTAACACCAACAGGCCTTTAATGATGCAGTTCCCTTATGCAATAGCCTTTCATTTATGCAAACCTATGTCCAAATCATATTTGGAGCAATAAAGGGCTGTTGTAGGACAATGGATGACTGTTTCTGAAAAGGCTCTCAGAAGAGCCTAACCTAAAGGATGCCAAACACTTGATAGCAATCTTTCTCACAGAATAAATCCAGGGAGAGCAAGACCGGGATGGCAGTTTCTGTGCAGGTGCCTTGCCTGAGCTGCCTGGGGAAGCACACACAACACCTGCTCAGGCACTACCTGACTAGAGTTGAACCACTGCAATTAGTCCCTCATTTTAATGAGCACTAGACTCAGTCACATCTTTCTTAAATCACCCCCCGGTGATTTTATTCTTTGAAGTGCTGTTAATCCTCCACTACTAGGAAGATTGTGAGGAAATGGCTCACAGCAGTAGCACTCAGGTGTGCTGGGCACCTTGCAAGACCAAGACAGGTCTGTGTGGCTTCTTGTTTATGGTTTTCAGGGTCTCTTTTGACTGGAAACAGGATCCTCTCAGAAGGACCATCCCTGGTTGACTGATGACTGTTTGAACTAGGATGGCCCAAAATGGCAGCATGGCCATTCCAGATGGATTTAGATTAACTCTCAGAAATCTCCTCTCAATTTAAGCAAGTCTCTTCTTTGCAAGGACAACTCCATGTTCTTTAAATTCAGGCTTCACATTTGTTCTGGTTTCCTAGGATTCATCACATAACTTCAAACAGCATGGCCCATTCACCTCAGCTAAACTTCTTAAAATATAAAAAGGCTTTCAGTCTAGTAAGTGTTTGGAGGATGACTGTCTGTCTGACAAGCAGAGCTACTCTAGCACTTCAGTATTAAAGAAATCCTGCAAATCCCATCAGCTACAAATCCAGCAACTTTGTGGGGAGGTTTTAGGAATACATTCTGTGGTCGGTTGATGCATATTGGGCTAGAACCAAAAAGTGATTAAACACTGAAATTAGGAGCCTATGAAATAAGCTGGGATCCCTAGAAAATCAGTGCACAGCTTATTGTAAATTTGATTATGAATTTTTTAGCACTAAGTAGATGAAATTACTGTTAATCACATGTAAATTGAGATACTGGAACTAATCCACTGAAATTAGTGGGATTTTTGCCATCAATTTCCAAAAGAGCAGGATTGGGCCTGCTTTTAGCAAAGAAGGGGAGGTGGAAAATTAATGTCTTGAAGAAGGAAGACTTAGGCCAGGTCTTACTATCAAAATGATGGATGGTTTAGTAAGTAACCAAACCTCTGCTCTGTTTCTCTCCCTCAAGAAGGCATCATTAGCTGAAAATCCATGCCAAGCTCAAGAGCCACTTCTTTAAAGAAAAAAAAAAAAGGAAAAGGAAAGAAGGATAAATTTTGTTAGCATTATGTATTAATATCAAAAATTCAAACCCAGAAACTTTCTTTCTGAATGTGTACTGACGAAAGGTTTGGTAACTGGCACAAGGAGTAGAAATCCAGCCTGTAATGGGGTGTCAGTAGAAGGGTTATATTTACTGGAAGGGCTGCTGTGGGATGCTCTAGTCTTTTGAGCCTGCCATGGTCAGATGGCATGGATAATCTGCAGAGACAGTGCAGCCTGAAGTCAGGTAAGCATCCTTACCAGGGGCATAGGCTTCTTAAGAACAGCTATTATGTCCAGGTAATGTAGGCAGAACTTCAGAATTAAGAGTTAAAATCGGCCACATTTTAGAGAGAACAAATGCAAACTAAAGAAAGATTATTTTACTATCTAGAATTCAGCTTTAGTTTGTATTTACTTACTGTGGCCTTTGGGAATAAGTAGGCATAGTTTATGAATCAATTATTGATGGTGCTGTAGGCCCCTCCGTGGCAGGCCAGAATGCACAAATGGCCTTTGCACTTTTAAGGTACAACCATCCAATATTGATCACCAATTCCTGTGCTGTTTAACCTCACGGACAAATCATTATCAGCTCACATGTATGGAAGGAGAGATTCCCTAATTCTCCTTTTCCCTTTTCCTGGACTCAGAACAACGACCAAGGGCAGAATGAGGAGAGAAGTTAATAATCACTCTAAGCTGCCACTGCACCATATTCTTAGGCTACTGGAGATCCTTGGCAACAATTCATCGTGAGACTGGCTCTGCACTGCTCTAACTGAGCCCTCATTCCTGAGGACTCATTTGAACGACAACAGCCATCGGCCAAGGCTTACCAGTCACGCTGTTCCGTCTGTTTTCTCCTGTTGCGTATGCCAAAGCCTGATGGAAGTGTCTTTACCCAGCCCGAGAAATCCCTTACATAAGGTAAATTCTCCAGAGGACCTTTATGCATGATTTACAGCATCATTATGCTATCATGCAGCCATAAAACCCATAAAGGCCCAAGCACTGAAACCAAGGCTCACACAGATGCGTTCTTTCCTCTAACCGCTCCTGTGCCTCCAGAAAACGTGCAGCAGGAGCTGCCTCTCCCTGCCTCTCCCTGCCTTTCCCTGCCTCTCCCTGCCTCCACAACCCACCACCACACCCTGGCAGGTCACAGCATGTTGCCAACCAGCTGCACATTGCATGTGATGCCCCTGAGGGAGAAAAGGGCTGAAGAGCTCCTGGCAGATGTGGGTGTACCTGCGATATGGCAAGGTGACAGAGGTTGCATCCAAGTGCCGTGGCTCTTCCCTTATCATCTGATGCTAGAAAGTTTTCTCCTGCCGGTAGATAAACCACTGCACAGTCTCAGCTGTCAAAAAGAGAAGCAGCCTGAGAGTCTTGGCAAATGTGAATTAAACACGGCTGCTCAGGTACTGTGTTATGACAAGCATATTTCCATCCATTATTTTCAGCTACCCAACAAGAAATCATTTCAGTATCACTGGCTAACTCTATATACTCACTCATTTGAATATAATGACTTCAGTTTCATCTGAAGACTTAAAAGTCCTCTGGGCAAATTGGATATTTTTTTTTTTAAATCTTTGTGAATTGAAAAATTTAGTGGCTATGGTTGATTTCCCATTTTGATGGGTACATTGCTTTCTTAGCTATCTCTCAGGCAGAGTATATCACCTGAAGTGTGAAGTTCTATAAGCACAAATTATTCCTGATACCAAGATGCCTTCCTTTCTTTCCCCTAATTAGTAAAGTTAATTTGATTTAAATGGCAGTTCTGCTGAGGTACTGATATTTATTCCACTTTCAGTGCACGAACATTCTGAAAATGTTTTCAAAATATTAAATGAAGCTATAAGTTTCCTGTGGTCAAGCAAAAAATAAACCCTCACCAATTATTACTTGAGCATATTATCACCAAACATTTTTGAGAGGGCCTGCTTGGCTTTCTCTACACGCTTTGATTTTTTAGGACTAACGACTTCTCTCATGTGGCAGAAAATTTCAAGCCTCAGCTATGAAGACCCAAGAAAAACATAAGCCTCTTTATGAGAAACATGTTATCCTAAGACAGCCTTTTTCAGTCTGTTGTGCTTGCAGACTCCTGTGGGTCCCAGCACTCCTACTTTGGGGACTAGGAAGGGTAAGCAAAACCAGCATGCCCACTGCCAATAGGTTTTCATTTGCTGCGCAGAGATCCACATCTCCAGTGATAAATCCTTAAGGGTCCACAAATTGAAAAATGTTGAAAATCACCGCCCTAGGAATTGTGCTCATACCTTGGAGCTATCTTTGCTAATTGGGCAGAGCTGACAAGCAGGTCCAATATGGTGAAGAGAGATCCCCAGATTATTAACAACATGATGGCATCTGGAAGTTTTGTAGAGCAATAGAGGCACAGCTCTAATCAAGCACTTTTCAGCCTCTTGTATAGCCCATCTGTTACAGATTTAACATATTATATATAATGCCCTCAGCAACTGACTTTGATGTATGTTCAACTGTGAAACTTCTTTTGTAACTAACATAAAGAAATTATTGTTTATTATCTGCTAGGTCCTTAGAATGGAATCTCTGCAACAGTCACCAAAATAAATGATCTATGTTTCCGATATCTATGAAATATTGGTATCAGATGGAATTACGCTGTTATCCAAAGATCACTCAGTCATGGAGATTTTTTCTGGATTTCACTAGAATTCTAATCTTGGCTAAACTCTGCATAAGACAAAGGAGACGTGTTAAACTTTAAGGTACTGAGATTTTAGATGAAAAATAGGAAACAATGTGGTTCAAGCATAACTATGTTCCTATTGATACAAAATGATTTATTGTAAGTATTATAACACATTTTATTGCAAAGTATTGAAGCAGCCTGGTCATTTTTATTCCCCTTTGCCTGGTGCAGCACAAAAAAAGGGTAGGGGATGTGTCCTGGATGAATTCCAGTATGGGAAGTTACATTTTGCTTGACCCTAAATTCACCCGGCAGTGCCAAAAAAGAAGGAAAAAAAACCTCCAGTCCTAAATCATTCTCTGTTACTGTAATTCTTAATCAGTAGGTACATCTGATGGCTTCCTTTACTTTTGGGAAAACCAGATCTTTCTTTGCAGGGCTCTTTGTTAAGTTATAATGCTTTCATTCTCTAGATGAGAAACAGTGTATAAACATAAAATAACTGCTTTGAGAAGTCTGTATTTGTTTCTAAGCTAGTCTACACCTTCAGTACCTGATATTAATGTAATATAATCTACTCTTCAAATTTGTTTTCAATATTTTACTTAGTGAAAAGTTCCTTCCCTTGCTCTTCCTCAGCCAGAATTTTAATTTCATTCATAGAGGACTTGTTTTGATTAAGTGTGTGGCAAGTTAGTCATAATTTCAGCATTTGGCCCTTAGGACTGCCATGGCTCCTTGAGGACAGTTGCCAAAGCAGCTGCCAGGATACCACTGTGCAAAGGTTAGGAGGCTACCCCCAGGATCCTGACAGTGGCCTGCAGAACCTGGTAGAGCATTTTGCTGGTCCAGGGGCTGCTCAAGCCCGTGAACTGCTGAGCTCCAGAGTCTGGGAATACCTGTTTAAGGTGAGGCTTCAGCAAGTGGATTTCTTTGTGTAGCTGTGTCAGGAAATACTTCCCTTAAGCTTTTGACAGGAAGGCTGAATTGCTGTGATCTCTTGTGTTGTTCTCCACAATATCCATCGTGCTCCTGTTATAATCCTAGGAGCAGGTGACAGAGGAGTGTGAGGCCTATGTGCCGCATGGTATCAAGGGCCCATCCAGGCCACCAGGCCATGCACATTCACTGTGGGGACGTGGAGGCGTCAGAGAGGAGCACACAGCCCCAGCACTGTACTGGGCACTCGCCAGGATGCTGTCAGCAGCTCTCAAGAATTTTGTCTTCTTAATGCTAATGGTCATCAAATGGAAATGAAAATAAACTGTTGTTCATATTCCTACAGAATGAGGGCTTCCAAGTCTTAGGACTAGAGTGCCCTTCCAAGCTTGCTTTAGATCCAGTTTTAATTTCCCTGAAGCTAAGTCACATTAACATATATTCATGTTTCTTCCTTAGTTATGCAATCCAACATCTTTATTGAAACTTAAAAAATAAGAATATATGATGCACTCACTGCTTAGGTTTTGTGTGTGCATTTTTACTGTTTACAGTTAAAGCAGGGCAGCTTTGCACTGGAAGAAGTCACCAAGTCACTTACTATGCTGAGTGCTTACATTCATTTGGAGATAACAGACTTTAAAATTGCCCAGTTTTGATTTACAGACATAAATTAGTTATAAAATCTCTAATTACTTTAAATACTTTGCACTGATAATTAAATTGTAAAGGGAGCTATAAACAGATGGGAAGAAGAAAATATGTTCCCGTTAATATTTATGCATTTTTCTGGCATCAGTTATCTCCCTGTAATTTTTTTGAATACAGGACAGGACCTGATAAAGTTCTTGTCTTTCATAAAGAAATTCCATGCATCACCCATTTAAACGACCTAAACAACACCAACACCTAAAGCATCTAAAATATATATAGTCAGTTTCTTCCTTATCATGCTTCTTTGGTTTCTGAAGAGAGGAAACAAAGGCTTTCGCTAAATGGACAAAAAGAAAAAAAACAACTTGGGTTGATTTTAAAATATCCTGGACTGGGTGACAAAGTGAGATTCTTTACAAACCAAGAAATATGCCAGATATTAATTCATGGGTTTATCAGAAAGAACAACACAAAAATGTATGCACAGTCTTGTGTGGCATTTCCTTATGCTCAAAGTTGTTAAATTAATATTAACCCCAAAGTTCAGGAAAACTGCAATAGAGATGTACTCAGACTGCTGACAGTTTCTGAGAGAAACTTGCAAAGATCAGTATCATAGATTTTGATGTGGGGAAGGGTTTTGCAAAGAGGTAGTATTGACTTTTAAACATCCTCTCCATGGGCAGTGGCAAAACAAGAACAGAAATTGCTTATGACATGCCTTAAAGCTCAGCAAGTTTTTGAAGGGATCTGTTCATCTGAAACAAAGCGAAAAAGAAAATCACTGAGTAATTGATTTTTACTCCGGTATAAAAACACTTTATATTTTTGGATTTCTTTGCACTAGGTGTTATTCAGTGATTGAGTCCCAAACAAACAAAGATAAATTAAGTCATTCACTCTCAGGAACTTCAGAAGTGAAGTGGTACAGTGTTGGTGATAGCCAGCTAGCCTTACACATAGTAGTATTGCTTGCTTTCATAGAAAGATCACAAAAAGAGACATTTTTATCCAGTTCACTAATTAAAATAACAAGTTGAATGAGTATACATTAATAATACATAAATGAGATGCTTTTCACCTCCATCATGAACAAATTTTATTATCTTTTAAGTATTTATTATGGTGGAGTCTCAATACAAAATATAGCTCCTACGACCCAAAGTCAAATTTAGGGCTCTGATTTCCCACTGAGGTTCCTCCTGTTCTTACTGATGTCAATCACAATTCCTGTGCATGCTATTAGTTAAATAATACTGTGTACAGTATCCCATAGTAGAGTGGTAGAGTGCTGGAATTATCTCCAATGAGTAAGTGTGTATCAATATTTGAATCCTCTTTATATTGCTGGATCTAGCAGAACACTGTATAAGTACATCCTGGCTGGCTCAAACTGAATGTTTCTCTAGCCCAGTATCCTAGGGCTGACAAAGCCAAATAGGGGATGCTTACTGGGAAACAGTACAAGAAAGTGGGAAGGAATCAAATGGTGTTTCTGCTGGGATATACTCTTAAACTCTGACATGGTGGTATGGGGTTGCTTGGTAGCTTATTGTCCGCATGGCTTCCTACAAAGTCAGCAGCAATAGTACCATATTGGCTGAGGCTGCATCTCACTAGTGTTTTGGTCGAAAGTAGTAATCCAATTTTTACAGAATTTCCAGTTGTCTCCTTTTACCATCTGCTGGTTTGATTCACAGTGTGCCTTTGGATTTTTTTGAGAGCACACTAAATAAGAAACTCTCCTCCTGGTTTGTATTAGATGCCCTCGAAACCCAGATGGAGCCATGAGGCTACAAATAACTGACTGATGCTTTGAATGGCTTTGAAACATGGGCATGATAAGGAAGTTTAACCCAGAGGACCAGGCTGAATCTAACCTGAAATAAAATCCTGTAATTGTATATAGTGTAAATGCAGAGACTTCAATACTGATCTCTCAGGCTATGACTGGGAGGGCAAAGCTGCAATTCTTTCTTGAACTACTGAGCTGCAAACCAGGCTCTTTCCACTGTCTTTGTTGAAAGAGACTTTAGCGTAAGGAACTCCATAAAAACCGGTACTGATGGGAATTCATGAACCCGTGTAGCAGCAGTTAATATTAAACAATATTACCTACATATCCATCTCTCAGACATAATTTTAGAAGCTGCCATCTTCTTGTTCACTGAAATAGAAATTTAGCTAAGAAGTATAAAGCAACAAAATGAAAAAGGACAAAGCTCTTTTTTTCTCTCAAATTGCTCTACACAGTTTACCAATTAGTTCGTTTGACATTGAATTTATTGAAATCCTGGATACTTTCAGTGATAACAATGAGTCAACTGACAAAATTAGATAAAATAGTATTTATACAGCAGGGCAGTGGATTTCAGGTCCTGGTTATTACCTGATAACCTGCTTCAGAGAGGAGGAAATAAAACCACAGCAAAAAGGGACTGTCCAGTTACAGAGTGGCTGAGGAGTACCCTTTCCATGATGTGTAGTCACATCCTGGACCTCAGAACTCCCCTGTGTGGCATCTGGCACATGTGGGAGGATGTATGTACAGGCACACTGGCATGTAACCATCTAGAAACCAGCTGATAATGCAGGATGTATTGTAAGCTACTGTTGCTCTGAACAGCAATAACTAGCTGCCTGGCTTAGGGAATTGTAGGGCACCAATCACTGTAGAATCTAAGTGCCAATAATGCTTAACATTTATTTTACACTTTACAGAGTTAAAGTGCTGTAGGAACATTAGCTAATTAATTATTGCATCTCCCTTGTGAGGTGGGTCGGTTGGTAAGTATTAGTCCCATGTTACAGATAGGAAAACTGAGATGCAGTGTTTTCCCCTTTTATTTTTCTATTGTATTCCAGACACTCCAAAAGCTCCAGACACTCTCTAGAGGAGTTTGCTGCAAGTTACTTGCCCAAAGTCACTACTCAAGGTGGGGTCCTGAGCAGTAGTATAAAACTTGACTTCAGGTTCCCTCTCTTGCTCAGTTCTCCACACACAACACAACCTGTTTCTGGATGGTAAGGAGACTGTTATGCTGCACACACACACATAAAAAGCAAAAAAATCAGATCTAGAGCACCAAAGTCAGTGCTCTGACAAATCTGCTCAGTCCAGAACTCCAAACAACTAATCTGCTACCTCTACTACAAGTTTCCCATACACCAGAAATAGGGTAGATCTGCAGTGCCTTCTGGACAGGCATCCAGAGGCAACTGGAGAACCCTGCAAGAAACATGAGCTGTGCTTCTTGATTAACCTGCTGCTTGAGAAGCCCAGAGCAGTGACAGGATTGGGATACCTGAAAACTCAGTAATATTTGTCAAATCTTTCCATACAATTCAAAATTCAAGTCACTGGAAGTGGCCCTAAAATCCAAACACTGATTTTTGTTGTATGAATACATGTTCTAGCAGAAATCACAATTCTGCTAGAATCACAATTCACAAAAACCCCATTTGGCTTGGGTTTTTTTGCGAACAGCTCTCAGGGTCTTGCAAGAACTTGGTAGAATAGCCAACACCTTCTCCATGTTAGGTGTTGAAAGAGACAGGAATCCATCCTTTGACAGTAAATGCAGAATCCCTGTGCTTTGACTCGTACAGGTTATGTTTGGAATTGAGAAAGGATCGATCCCAGGAACTTAGTGATCATAAGTCAGGTTGCCAAATAATCTGATGAATACTAGGTTATTATTTGCTAGTCACCTTTAGGTAAGCCCAGATAGTACTTTCAGGCTCACCTTGCGGTTCTTTGCACTGAAATCATGATTTAGTTCTTTGGATTCTTAGCTGTGAGTCTGATCTAATCACAGACTTCCAACAGTTAATGTTTTAAGAAACCCCCAGGATTCACAAGACCCGGCAATTTCAAAATGCAATTCATAAAGCTAATTGCAATTCTTCATGTAAGTAGAACTAATTACGTCTATGTACTTGACCTTTAAACACCAGTTTTGTTTTCTCTCTGAGACTTTTGTGGTTTTAATTTCTTCACCTCTCTGTTTATTGTTCTTAATCAAATTGTGCCCTCAAGTGATTAAGAACTCAAATTAAGGTTTATACTTTTCTTGAAGTATGGGATGGAAAGAAGAGGGTTAATGCAAACACTTTCAAGGCAATATTTAAAATATTTAAATTATTAGTTTGGCTGATTTAAATACTTCTTCAAAGTGCTGATAAAACAAATATTGTATTATGCTAGTAGACAAGATCCAATGAGGAGAGTTTGCCTATAAAATTGTTATAGATAATGTAATATCAAGGTGCCTTCCCTAATTAAGCAAGGTGTAAATCAAAAATATATAATAAAGACTGCACTTGATTTTAAAAGCCACTTTAAATAAGATAAAGTCTAATCAGTAGCATAGGCAAGATTATAAAAAAATCATTTAACATTGTGTTCTGGCAGCAGGCTTTGAAAAACCACTTCTGGTAGCCTTCCCTGGCACTCACTGGGTATTGGCAGCCTTGGCAAACTGGCAGGAAGGAAGATGCAGAAATTATCTAATTTAAACGTCTGAATCATTGTGTGTTGGTTCCGCCAATCTTTGCGCCCTACCCTTGGGTTCTCCTGCACCATCACCGCTGCACTGGGGATTGGGCTGGTGCCTGCAGCTAATGAATACTGCATTGCCTCCCCTCCTTTCATCTCACCTATCAAGATGGAAATGCGAAATACTGTACATGTGTCTCATCCTGCCTCTTACCATCAACGTAACCGTGAAGCAGTGTCAAAGAGGGGGAGGCTTGGATGAATGGATGGGCTTGGGCTGCTCTCCCTCCTGACCTGGTGCCTCTACTGGAAAGCTGACACCACTTGCTGTGGGCAAGTTGTAATATGGTTTGTTTAATAGGGTAAATCATGCTTTTATCACTGGAAATAAGATGTGGTGGAGACACGTTGTCATGGTTACTTAGCCATTTCCCCAGAGTCACAACACCAGTGTCCCGGAGGGGACATAATTCTATTTCATGCATATGCATGAGGCTAGCAGGTGCTTTGGCACTTTAATTATATATTTTTTAAATGGCTAACTGTAAAATTGTGACAGAAACACACAGTAAAAAGGATAAGAAATGGACTTTGAAAGCAGGCAGCAGGATTGTCAAGAAAAGGCAAAAAAATGTCCAGGTTTCTGAAGGCCAATGCTAGAATTTAAAATAAATAAATATATTTCCCAATTATTTAGGAAAGTCAAGGAGATACCAAAAATTAAAATCTCCAGGTAGGAGGGAATGTGAAAGAAACTTTACAGAAGTGATTTCTTCTATGCAATTTTTCTATAGGAAAGCTGCTCAGCTCATGGAAATGGCAACAAGTGTGGGAGTAAGAGAAACAAGATTTAATAAAGTATTAATAACTATTAAATAATTCAGAAAAGTCCCCCCAAACAACAATAAAACACATAACTACAAGAACTATTGGCAAATTATTGGTATCATCAGATGACTCCTTTCATGCCTGTTCAAGAAGTTTTGGAAGTTAGTGCACTTCATTTAGCTGCTGTTTCCCCATGTTATTCATGACCCACCAGCTCCTGCTTTCCCAGGTGTTAATTACTGTTCTTCAGGTTTTTTAGCTCAGTACAATGGGAAGTAAACCAGCTTTAAGTCAAAATAACTTACAAAAACAAGGATTTCCCAAAATATCTTCAGATATATCAGCTGCTGTGTAATTACTGTGTATTCAAATATTATAAAATGTGTATGTTTTTACAGGTAACTGATATTTCAGGATTGGCTGAGATGTCCAAGAGTAAGATGAAATCACAAAATTTGGAAAGCCTCGGAATACTGATACCTGTTGGACATTAAAGGTTCATGCTGAAATAACAAACCTTTACAACTAGTTTGACTTATACGTGTCTTCTAACACTGAAACACAACTGATCATATTAGGGACGTTTTGGACTGGACAAAAGATTTCTGGAGTTGACAGGAATAAACCTATTCACAGAAGGTCAATAAGCTGTGAAGGTTTTTTCTGAGTAATGTCCCATGCCTTTTCACTGTACCTCTTATAGAGGGTTGGGGAACCATTATTTAATGTAAAATGTCAAAACTTGTCAAAACTTCAAATTTATTTCTTATTTGATGGGATTGAAAATGAGTCTGTTCGCTATTTCTGTGAGTGACTTCAAGTCAGATGAGACTTTATTTTGTTTTGAGGACATTCACTTGGGATTTGATATGGTTTTATTCTGTTACTTGGATATACAGAGACACATAATCTCTCTTCCTCTCCATTCCTCCTTCTTCCAACCTAATTTTTGCCAAAATTTATATGTTTCCAAAAAGTATTTTCCTTTTGACAGAAAACTGCATGCAAGTGAATGATTTTTCAGATCTTTTAACTCAGTCTGGTTTTATGTTCTTGAGCATCTTTTTTTTAAGAGAATCATATCAGGCTCTTCTTTCACGGGCATGTGGCTCAGCCACATTAGGCAGAGTATTATAGAGTTGTTTGTAATTCAGGTCACCTCACAGGACCTGAATTACAGATTCAAGAAAAAGGGAGGAAGAAGCAGGGGTAGAAAGAAGAATGAGTTGCTTATATCAAGAAAAATGTTTGTGTTAACTGCAGGTTTTGATAGAGCATACATAACGTGGCACTGAAACACTTTACTTCTGAAGCAGCTTTGACTATTTCCAGGTCCTTCTTTCCCCAGTAACTGCTATTCTGGAGTGAATTCAGGAGGCACAGGAGCCAAACAAGTCACACTTATACTCAAGGTGAGAAACACCCCTAATCAATTGACATGTGGACTGGAAATATTACAAAGCATTGTTTTCCCTGTTGCAAGTTTGCCTAAATGTTTATGTTCTCTTGGAAACATTTTGTGACAAAGCATGTCATGGTCACATGGGTTTCGATACAGTCTAAGGCTCAGTGTTCATTACGAGAGTTCTCCTCCAGAAAAAAGAATCTCTGAAAAAATCTCAAGGTATATTCATTTTTTGAATGTTAGAAGCATTTTTTTTCACTCTGTTGTGGACTTGAAGCCTAGGAAGTAACTTAGCTGTTTTCTATGGAATTCTAGACAACCAAAGTAAGTGCACTGCTGGTATGGATACGTACTGTAGAATGTGTGTGTTCAACATAGCCAGAAGAAGGAACACTCTGAGATACACTGCAATGTTCACTAGATAGAGAGGAAACTTCCTAAGAGGAAAATACATACATTTAGCCAACACTTTTGGAGAGAGGTGTATTAACATTTCTCTCATGGCAGTGCCAAATGTTCAATAGAGTTGCCTACTGCTCAGTTTTAGAAGAGATTTCTACAAAGAAATACTGAAAAAAGCGAGTCATTTTCAGTTGCTAAGACAGCCATTCACCAAAGGAATTCAGGCAAACTGGAGAGGCTGTAGTCACATTTCTTTGTGATTATAAAGGTACTGGGAACTGCCCAATCCCTGCTCCAACATGCCTCACTGTTGGCTGGAAGTTACTGCCCTCTAGGCTTTCGCAGCAAAGCTGCTCCTGCAACTCCTCCCTGCCTTGTGTGGGTCCAGATGAACCACGTTAACTAACTGAACTAGATCTCTGCTAGCACAGCTGGGTATTTGTGAGTCAGGTTAGGGAGAGTTCACAGAGCCCTACTGAAAGGTCTGCAGAGGCATTGAGCTTCAGCAGAGGCAGGGACTGGGCAGATGGAGTGCTCTAAGGGCAGGAATCCACTGAAATGGTAATGACCTGGGGATGAGGAACATGACCACTGATTCTCCATGCAATTCTCCCAGCAGAATCATCATGATTCAGTGGAGCACTAAAGCATGTACTTGCACCTCCCTAAGATAACTGGGATGGAAACTGAGTGAGCCCAAGATGTAAGTTCTGCTGCTTTCAACACAGCAGGATTTAATCCCTTGCATATAACACTTTGTACAAGGAGCCTTAGGACCCTCCAGCCGCTCAAGGATAAGTCCAAGAGCAAGCATTTTTGGCTAATCTAAGACTGAATCCCTCTTGTGATGAGAAGTGTGGGCCTCTGTGACACCACTGCATCCCCTCCTGCTCCTACATGGGCCAAACACAAAACTTAAAAGGCATGGAAATCAGAACTGCCCTCTTGCATTGCACCAGCAAATCCACCTCAGGGGCTTATAGCACCCCAGTTACTATTGTGTTTAGGCACCTCATGTATTTATCCTCAGAACTACTCCATGGGATGAGGCAGTGCTGCTAATCCTGCAGTTCTGGCAGTTCAGTGGGGACAAATGGGTGCACAGTGCCACACAAGTAGCTCACCATTAAGTCCTGTTCTCCCATGGCTCATTCTAATGCTCGCATGCTCAAGACCATGTTTCCTCTCACCACCAAATGTTTTACAGAAAGTGTATTGCCTTGTGTGCATCATATTTTAACTGCATGAAAAGAGATCTGACTACCACATTCAAATCTGCCCTAGAAATCTCTACTATTGACAGAAAACACTACACAGAGTGTTTATGAAGCTCTTCTTAGGAGAGAGAAAAAAGATTGCGATGATAGATAAAAGAGGAAAATGCTGCTGGAGAAGCATTTTAGGAGGTCAAAATTTGACACTGATGGTGAGGGGTTGGACAACAGAAGGGGCTGAGCTTCAGAGGGTGTTTTCCCAGCTCCTAAGCAGAAGGAAGTGGTGGCTGTTGTACATTGCTGGAATGGGCTGTTAGATTTGCACAGTATTTAACAACATTTGATCCTGGTTCATGCCCAAGATGCTCAGGTGCTACCTCTCTGTAAATACAACTTTAAACTCAACCTCATAGTCTTTTAAAAATCTGAGGTACAATTGAAGGGTTTTGCAGGAGCAAAAGTGAAGCTAACTGGAGCATTATGCTCGCCTATAGCTGAAAACTTGAAATGAATAAAACTGGAAAAAAAAGTCAGAAAAAGATCTTAGGAAGTTCCTATTCTACTCCTCTTTGTCTTAGAGGACAAAGTCTTTGTAACTCTAAGTCTTTGTAACTCTCTGGCATCTTGCCCTGTTTATTCCACCTCTGACAGGGGCTTAAGGATCTCTACTGAAAGAAATACTGCAACCTCAACAAGCAATTTCTCCCATTTCATTACAATCCTGGTTAGAAAGGATTCCTAAAGTCAGGACTGTTTCTACCATTCAACTCATTCACCACAGATGTGGCAGAGCATTCTTGTGCCCTATAACAACCTTTTACGTATCTGAGGACTATCCAAAGGTGTTAAGTCCATTCTCAGCCTTTTCTTCTTTAGATTAAACAATCCTAGATTTTAAAATCTTTCTTCCAAAGTCACCTTTTTCTTACCCCTTCCCTCCTCTATGTTGTTTTTTTTTTTGCTCTTTTTCAAAGTTACCTCCCCTGTCCCTACCCAAGGCTATACCCAGCATTTCAGCCAAGATACCAGTTCTTAGAAGAGAGAGAAGATAATTTTTGCAGTAGGGAAAAAAACGGATTTTGGTAAAAATTGCACTGAAGACTTACCTGCCACTTGCCATGTCATCCATTGCACTGCACTGAGGCAGACCTTTACAGGATTTAATGACAAATACTTTCGTTTTGATTGTAAACCACTGTAATTGCAATGAAAAAAATTCTCTATCTTCCCTGTAATCTCTTCTATCAGGTAGAAGAGTGTCAAAACCTTGCTAAATTCAAGGTGCATGTCATTTACAGATTCCCATTACCTACAAGGCCCATTACACAGCCAGGAAAGAAAATAAGGCTCATTTGACATAGTATGATACATAAATATTGATTTCCAGATGTTTTACTTCTTACAGAATTTTTCTGAGGATTGAAGTTAATTTGACTTCTTCAGTAACTCAATTCCCCCTTTTGCTTAAAAACAGCACAATATTGTGCTTTTTGAGCTATCTAGTTCTTCATTCCCTCTCCATGGATTCCCAGGAAGACTACTAATAACTCTGAGAGAGCTTCAGACAGTCCTCTAAATATCCCATACAAAATTCATCAGACTCGAAGGATTTTTAAAAAAATGAAGTTAAATGAATATCCTTTACCTATTCTTGTCCTTTTCTGGGGAAAAGTATTTTTTTTTTGTTTGTTTCTGATTTTAATCATGCCAGCTGCCTGCTCACAACCGACATTTCAATTGATGAGGATGCAGGAACCCCACTTCACACACAGGCCTTCTCTGCATCCTTTTTGCAACTTTTTTGCCTCACGATTGTTCAGGTGACATTGCTCTTGGCTTACCTCTTAATGCCAATGCACATGAAGAATGATTTCTTCTTACCCTTGGTTCTGCTGTCTAATAGTGTTTCAGACCTCATTCCAGCTTTTTTTGTTCTGTCCTTATGTGGTCCTGGTAATCTTTTTTTCTCAGTCCATAGTAACTGAGCATGGCTTCTTTCTTCTGTGCACCCCATGCACATGCTGGTCAGTCTGTCTCCTGCTGCAGGAACTTTCCAGTACTGTCAAAGACCCATTGCTACCACTGAAAGCTGCTCTCTCCTGATCAGTTCCATGGCCAGTGTGGCCCTCCCACCATGTAAGACCACCTAAGGTCTTTTCCTCTATAATTATTATCTATAAAATTTTCAGATGGTTTTAGTCTTCTCTACATGCCAGTCTTCCAGCAAGCAAATAGATCCAAACTCAGGTAACACCTCTCCTGTTCTCTCCTTGCCTGCTCTTCCTTTCATATTACTATTCAAGTCATGCCAATTATGCCATCAAGACTCTGTTATGCCAATTAAGTCAAAATTTTGATCTTGTATTAAGACTTCCAGCTTTACCTGTTTATCCCAAATATTTCTTTCCTTAGTATAAAGACATCTAAAGTATTCAGCGGACTGATTCACTACTCCTGTATCTCCTGTGACCCTATTTGAATACCAACATCCCTGAAATTTTAGGTCGCTATCAGGCTGCTCTTGTTTATGCTAACTTTTTTTTCCCTTGTCAACCCCTCCCTCAATCCTACTTTAAAGCCCTTCTAACTAGGTTAGCAGCTTGCTGGATCAATGGCTTGGAGCCAGTGCAGCAGGAAAACCTGAACACCTTCCAGTAGCATCTCAGGCTATGGCAGGCAGCACCCCTTCCTCCCCACACCTGCTTTCCTGATCCAGCAAACAGCAAACCTCCTCTTCCCATCAGAAGAAGGTCATCAGCTTTCTCAGCTATTCTTTATTTTGGAGGAGGGCTGGCTACAAATCTTGTTTCTCATATCTGGGGTTGTATGCAGGACTTTTCCTTAGCACTAGGATTTAAATATCATTTCCTGAAGAGCATGCCTCTTTTTAATCTCCACATCTGCCTCAGGAGGGAGCCAGCTCCTGCATCCCTACCTGTTGGGAAGCTGTTTCCTTCTCCACTGATGGTGCTGCTCCCTGTTCTGGGTAGCCAGTCTCTTTGTGCTTAGAGGTTTCCTCACACACTGTGTCCTCAAGCCCACCTGAGTCCTTTCCCTGAATCTCCCCAGCTTGCCACCTAAGACACCCATGGATACAGGCACCTCTCCTGCCTTCCCCACTCGAGGGGAGAGAGAGGCCTCGTTCCTTGTAAATCCAACCCAATACAGGGTCTGACTCATTCAGGACCAGCATTCCCCACCTGAAATGCACCTCTCTGGTGCATTGTCAAATGTACAGGTCAAAGCTTGTCTTAATGTACAGGTACAGTGAGACTGATCTCACTCCACCCTTAGACTGAGAGGTAGAGAGCTGCTCGTCTCTGGGAAGAGGCTACATATCTTCTGTTCATGGCCGTCAGTATCAGCCTGGGCACAAACCCACGATGAGGTAGCTTCAGCCAGTCCTTTAAATACCCTATACAAAATTCATCATACCCAGTGGACTTGAAAACACCAGAGAGGAGAGCCTTACAGCTTTCACATCACAGCTAGCTCATCAAGCTGACCTGCTTGGAGTCCAGGCAATGTGAGTGCACGTCCCACTGCTTCTCTTCAGGCAGGCATGTTTAAAAAATGCTCTTCTCCCTCATTTTTGTAAATGTAGAAGATGACAGTTCTGTCACCACAGCCAGTGAATTTTTTTCCCTCCAACTATGTTATGTTCTAATGAAGGAACATTTTGTTTAGCATGTGAAATGGTAAATATCTCAAATCATAGGAAAACATACAATGGTTGCATTTTCTTATAAACAATGAGTACCCACTAGGAAAACACCAGAAGAATGAAACACTCTTCCTTTTCCTGTTGACTATGTGTGCTTTGCTTTCAAGCAAAATGGCATTTTCCTCCAAGATCTGAATCACCATTCTTTCCCAGCACTTTCTATCGACATAACTTCCCAAGGTATTGTTCTTCTTATTGATTATTACTGCCAATACACAAACAGCTTATACCAGCATGCAGCTCCTTCAAAGACAGTGCAAATGTCCTCCCAAGAAATCTGATCGCTCACTCACAAAGGTAGGGGAAGGTGTGAAGAGCTAGCAATAATAAATGGAGTACCAATTGTACTAGAACTATTGTAGTCTATGCACCTGTTTATCTGAATATGTTATTTTATACAGAATGGGGAATTTCGAACATTGTAGTTACTGCTGGATCTGAGTTGGACGGATCAAAGTGATAATTATCATGTTCTAGAAATCCTTATTTTTGATGATGAGGTTTTTTAAGCCTATAACAACACACAGCTCCAATTGCAGAAGCTTAAAATTGCCTCTTCAGTAGAAGCACGGCTTTGATTTCATCTAATTTGACCCTTCCACCGCACTTACAAGTGCACTCCAGTGTGGCTAGAGATAAAAACTTTGAAATTTAAATGTGCAACTTGCAGCTGAGGTTGAATTTGCAAGCTAGGACACAGAGTACCTTTTGATGAGCAGCAGTTTTCATTACAGCTGTCAGAAAATACCTCCCCATTAGGAAGCGATGAGTACATTTAATTCAAGTCCAACCCTTCCAACATCATCACTTACAGACACTCTTCTGCTCTGTGAGTGAGGTTCTAATAATACACTGAGCCATGTGGGACACACCAGGGTGATTAATGCTTGGATGTGAACATGTACTGCACAGAGTATATATTTCCCCCTTAAATGAATATATCTGGTTTTCATTGATATTGAGGTAGGGTTGCTCTGTACTTGCTCACATGAGGAAGCCTAGAACTGTGGGATCTATCATTCAGTAATAGCTCCTGATAACACTAACACTTGGAACATGGCAAAGTAAAAAATGTGAATTCATATTCACTTTTAATAAACTGGGGTAATTAGTCAGTTGAAATGCAATAGAAAGTGACAGCCTGTGACACATAAAAGACTGCAGACTGACAAAGACAGAGCTATTCTTCATTGCACTAACATCCGTTTCTTCATCAACATTGAATTTTTTCAGTCTCTTGGCATTTCAATTACATTATAAAATGAAGGGCTAAAATCCTGTCTCTGCATTTTTTTCCTCTCTTTGAAACTAAAGAAAACAGAATAGAAGAGAAAAACCCTCTCCTCAGTTTTCTTCTGTATCCCCTGAAATGATGTCAGTGGGCCATGGCATCTGCAGTACCTGTGGCACGTGCAGGAAAAGGTGCTCAAGCCTTGGCTTCATCGAGGTGCTGCTGGGACTATGAAATTCCACCTAAGGGAACTGCCTGGAAGACAGTGAAAATGGGGAAAAATAGGTAAAAACCCCAGAAAAGCCTTTATGACTAAAACAAATGTGACCATGAAACTCAAGATGCTTTAGACACTCCTTTGCTCTTCGCTGGCATCATCAGTATTTCCCTGGTGGCGGCTGCCTATCTGCCTCCTCATTTCCCTCTGCATCCCCAGTGCTCAGCAGCTAAGGAGAGTCTAATGGGCCAGTTGGGCAACTCATTTCTGACAGAGGGGATGCCACCTTTCCACCTCACCTGCTTCCCCTTTCCCCAGAGCTTCCATCCCTTGTTGGGCTGCAGGATGCTGGGAGCCAGGGTTAGCAGCATGTTGGCAGGGCAGTGACCTCACCCACCAGGGATGCAGTCTTGTGGTACTCCAGCAGTGCAGGGCTGCCTTCCAGCTCACCTTTTGGGAGCAGCTGTGAGTCAGGTGACTCTGCCCAAAATAGTCCTAGTTCTTAATTCCCTATTTTTCATAATGATTTTTGGTAAGGTACTCATCTGGGGACATGAATGGTGCTGTCTTGTAAATGGCTAATGATGCCTTAGGTTTTAACTTTTATACTTTTTCAAATCCTGTACTGCCTAGTGTAACTCTGAAGTTCCTTTTAGCTCGTTAGGTACCACTTTCCTATGCTAAGATAGACATAACAAAGCCTCTCCAGATTGCTCTCCAAGGACACCCAGACCATCCTAGGCCCGAAAATGTAAACCTTCATCTTGGAGGGGGGTGGAAAGCTTGGAGAAATTACATCATTAACTAAAGTTTTAATTGGAGAATTTATGCTGATATGCAAATAGACCAAACCTATAAAAATGTGAAGAACTTGTGACCTGTCACCCATCTTGTGATCCACTGAGGCAGAGCCTCCAGACCCCCAGGGTGTAACCTTTGAAGGCCTTTCAAATAAATACCTCCTTTATTCCCTTGTTCCTGTCTAGTCTCTGTTTTTAGGTAGCCAGATAAAGCATCACTATGATGAGCAGCTACACTTGTGTCATTTCAGCATTTGGTGCAGTTAAGCCTATATAAAGAGCAGCAATCTTTTATTGGATCACCTGGGACAAAAGTCAGAAACAGACCAGATTCCAGGCACAGGAGTCCTTCCTTGGGACTGAAACAGCCTCATTCAGCACCTTGGATCAACCTAGTGACCAGAGCACTGCTACTCTTACCACTCTTCAGGTCCTCTGGAAATCTTACCTTAGGCCTCCAGCAGAGGAAAAGAAATGAGCAGAAAGTATTTTTACATGAACAACAAATGACATTTAAATCCTCTCTTTAAATGACATGTGGGCATTTTGCTGTGCAAAGCCTCAGCTTGTTGACTGGTGAAAGATCAATGACTTACCTCCCAGGCATGCTATTTTGTTAATTTTTGTATATTGTTTTGAGAGGCTCAGATGGAAGGCACCAAGGTTGAGCTGTATAATTTTCTCAGAAGCCTCATGGTCTCATTTGGTTCATTCATATGTCAAAGCAGCTTTTAATTTCTCAGTTGTGGGGCTCAAGTCTTAAAGCACACCAGCAGCCAGAAGGTCCCCTTTAAGTACCTGAATGAAAGGGTCAGGTTTTCAACTGTTTCTAGTCTCCTGCAGTCCCTATTGTTTTAATAGAGGTGTGCTGTTCAAAAAACTTAGCTCCCAGCTGCAGGCATGAGCACTTCTACTGCTGCTAATACTTCACAGCGCAGTCACTACTTCTATCACCTCAGTGAAAAATGGATCTAGAGGGGATTTGTAGCCTAACTAGCATCCATGGAAAAATAGTGATGATCTGAACTGCCTCCACTGCCTACCTTTGAGTCTTATTTTCAGTGAAAAAGAAGTAATGTTTGCAGAAGCGAAATAAGCAACCACTTATTTTGAATAGATCTTACAAGTCTCAGAGAGAGTAAAAGGCAAAAATATGTTAGCAGCATTATTGGAATTATTCATTTGTGAACAGATTTAATAAAAAGTATTGCCCTGAGGTGTTCCTCTCAGTCCTTTCATCTGTCCCTGAGGTGCTCTGCAGAAGGTGCAACCTGAGCACTGTGACAGGTTGCTGAAGACACATCTTTTCCACTCTCTTGCTGGACTTCTTATGTCTGATATCTTCCTTCTATTGATAGTAAATTGTGTTTTGATAACTGGGTAAACCAAAATTCTGAATTTTAAGCAGTCACAGATATGAACTTGAACCAACCCTTATAAATTTGAAATTCATTGCCTAGAAATGATATTTTCTTTTAGTAAAATTTACCTGTATGAATTAGTCTTTCGAAAGAGTCACAAACAGATTGGACCTGTAGTGCAGACTGGTCCCTCAAGTGGCATGAAGTATTGACTTGGGCACCAACACTGGTGAAACTAAATCATTTTGCACCAGCTGAGGGCTCTGCATTGGTTTTTCTAAAACTCAGGGAACTTTTCACAGATAAGGCTTTATTCTCACTTTGTTCAGCCAGCAATATTCATGGTCAGAAATAAGAGTGTTCCTCTGCCAGGTCACTACAGAAGTGAGATAAATGTGCAGATGAGGATGAAATCTTAATCATAGTTTACTTTTAACCCTTAGATTTTGTTCATTATCTCTTGAGTTACTCATTCTAACAAATCACCTTGGCTCTGGCAGAAAATACAAGGGAAATAAACTGGAGCCTGTTTTCACCTTACGCGGCCAAGTGGTTAAAGGACTGGCATGTAAACAGCTCTGCTGCACCTATGCTGTATTATGGAGTCCAGTGGGATTCAGCTTTAATCTTGAGAGGGAGTGCAAGGGGTTTGTTTTTCACAGGGGTTTTAGCCTACAGTTAAGTGCAAACACCTGCTGAAGTACTGGTAATTAGTAGGTAATTAGTAGCTAATGTTCTTAGAATTTAAAAAGAAAAGCTTACATAAGTAATTACTTACTATTTCTTATAATGTGCTGCTTTTCCTGAGATTTCATATCCCCAGAACATTTGCCAAGTTCCTAGGTTCCTCAACATACTAAATTGTTTATTAATTACACACGTATATTGCTTGTAGAAAAAATAAAATGCATTAAAACACTGGAAACAGGAGTGAGTTATCTCTTAAATTACAGCACAAGACTCATTGGAAATGACAGAATTCACAGAGGATAACAGCTTTAGGAGGAGCATTAATTTGGGGCTGGGGGAGGAGGACGGTGGTGGCTGGAGAAGGGAAAGCAACAGCTGGGTAGCCCTGAATGAGTTTCTTTTGCTTGGATGGGAGATAGAGAGACACGAAGTGAGAAGCAGCCTTTGCGGTGGGTATTTTGCTCAGGCCAGTAAGTGTATAGCACAGCTGTGGACCCCCAACTGGATTCATGCTTTCCCAGCTCTATTCACACATTTCAGGTGTGCTACAAGTTAGGGGCTTATCTGACTCCACAGCAAAGTGGTTTGTGTTCTGTTTTGCCTCTTGTAGAAGGATCATTTCTGGATCAAAGGAAGAGCTACAACATCTGCCTTGTCAAACTCTTTCTGCAGTCAGTACTCGCCATTTTCATACACGAGAACTCTTTAGGCAAAGCTTTTTTACATGCTTTAGATGAGGACTCAGAGATGATGCAGCTATTGAGTCTGTGATTGCACTTATCAGCTGCCAGCCTTGTTCTTGCAGTGTATGGGACATGCTTTATACAGAGGCAGAAGGGCAGAGTGCCTGCTGAGTCCCCAGCTGGAACCGGGTGATGTTCACCATGTGTGCTCATGTAGGACCCTGCTTGCAGCTCACCATGAGCCCCATCCTCTGTGGCAGTGGGGTACACACCTTGTCCTCTCTGATGATGGCTCTCCTTCAAGGTGCAGCACAGGCAGAAGCTGTGGACCGTGCAAAGGCAAATGGGAGTTCTACAGTGTAGTCCTTGCAGGGAAGAGGTTAATATCACCCTCCAAGCTCCTGCACTGGGGAGACACAAAGCCTTAAGGTCTGCCATCTTCTCTAACTCGTGCTGTGCAGCAAGGCTGTGGGGACAGCACAGCTCCCTTGGGTCCTTCTCATACAGGACAGGGACTTCTGGAGGACCTGACGTGGGAAAACCTCCCTTCCTCTCAAGGAAGTTCATCAGTTTGAAGGAGCAGCCTTCCAGACAATGGCCCTGGCAATGGTGGGGAATGGCCCTGGAGATAACTTCCTTCATCCTGTTTTACCTTACTTCACTTAGGACTTCCTAAACTAAGAGCTTCTGGGGCAGTCTGGACATGGCTGTGATGTTTTAACAGAATGGTGATTCAATTGAAAATAGAGCCACTCTTTTAAGATAAATCATGAGCTGAAGTCCTTATTTTATTGTTACTATTCACAGTTGTTTTGGTTTTTTAGCTCAGAAGTGAATAAGAAAAAACAAACATTCACAAATTGGGCTAATTGAGATTAAAGCATCTGGTAGGCACCAACTTAGCATACAGCTTGGGCTTTCTCAGGGTTTTAGGTCCTTCAGCATTCTTAGTATTCTTTTCCAATCAAGTAAGCTGAATGCAAATAGCAAAAAGTGAAATTAAAAAAAAAAAGGGGGGGAAATTACTTCCAAAAACCCACCCGAAAAAAAACAAAACCACCCCAGGGTGGGGAAGAGTTGGCTGTTTCAACCATACATAGCTCTTAATAAAAACACCCACATTTTCATGCAGAGCTCTAATACTAGCTGACTAATCTCTTTGAGGTGTTCACCTTGGAAGGCTCTAAACCCAGCTGTATCTTAATAACAACTAATATCAACTCCTCTCACACAGAGGCAGCAAGTCTCTGAGGAGGTGCATAAGTGCTATGACAGCATTTGTTTCCTGAACAATGGATCTGCTTTCTCCTGGTGAAGACAAGCCCAGCAGAATCATAGAATCATAGAATTGTTTATGTTGGGAAAAACCTCTAGGATCATTAAGTCTAACTCTTAACCCAGCACTGCCAAGTCCACCACTAAACTATGTCTCTAATTTGCTTTTGATTCATACACCATTTACTACAACTCAGGATTTCCTGAACTGCAAACGGCACTGCCTGTCAGAACAAATAAAACCCCTAAATGAAGGCATCTGAGGTGATGAAGGCATTTGTCCTTGCAAAGGCCTTATGAAAGAGTGGCTTTGTGTCTCTCACAGCGTTCCTTTCAGTGAAAAAGTGCTAGCTTCATTTTTTAATTAAAAATAGTGCATGGTTCATACTTACATGGTAATGATTTGTAAAAGTATTTATGTTTCCTAAATAAGCAGTAATTAAAAAAATTAAACAGCATATCTGTGGCCCGTTAGGAGCTATTTCCTGCCACTGTGCAATGCACCAGGGATGTGTGAAGCTTCCCAATCATAGCTGGGGACCAAAGCAGATTATTTGCTTCAAAGACATCAGTCTGTACATTCAAAATACAAAGCACCATCCCTATGCTTTAGTACCATTAGTGGTGTAAGACTGAGAAAGCAGTTATTGTGATTCACTTTAAGGGAAAAAATTATCCCTCAGCCTATTTTAATTCCTCATTCTCACAGAATGTTTCACTCAAAAGGACAAGATAAGTCACTACGGAAGGAGGTACAGTAAGAATATTGTCACAGGGGGATGGCCTGATATTCCTTGAGTTGCAATGGGAAACTTCTTGAAAGAATACAGAAATACCACACAGCAGTTTAAAAAAGGAAGAGCAATTAATTCAAATAATTTTGAACACAAATTGGCTTTAAAGTACAAACACAATTTGGCCAGGACATTGGATTAATGGATCTTGCCAAAGGGTTGATGGCATTAAATCATCTAATCTAGCCATGCTTTCAGAACTGAACAAAAGACTAATTCTGTAGCTCAGTCTCCTCTGTGAGCCCACTCCATGTGCCCTGGGGTTCCTACTGCAGTCTTATTTAGCTTTTTCATAAAAACCAACCTTGAATAGACATCATATTTTTACTGTTTCTCCCTCATGTACTTAAGATATGTCTCACCATGAGGACTGAATTCAGTTGCCTCATCAGAAGTTTCAAATGCTGTTTTTGATGCCCTGTGGTGTGTGAGACATCCACCAGGGCTGGCAGATGTCACACATCCCTGAGGGAAGGCTCATGGCTTTCTGGACCAGGAACCATTTCTTGTCCTATCTCTATTGGAAATAAAAGGCTTGTGTTGTAGCAATCCAAGCTGGTGTAATGAAGTGATAGTACATTTGAATTCCACTGTGATAGCCAGTTTTATTATTATCAAACAATATATTCTTACTATATTCAGAGTGTTGTTTGTTTTGATTTTCTGTGAAAATTTAGAACTAGATGGAAAACAGTTTTTCTGAGGCTACTACATCTTCCTGGAGTTACTAGAGAGATGAGCTGCACAATGACATTTTGCAGCTTGACTCCTGAAAACTGGTTTGATTTCAGGTCAGTCATTTTACTTTTGATGCAATCTGACGGCAAATAGCAGAGCAAAAATACACATTCTTCTCTCTCTGTCTGAGTCTCAACTGATGCATCATTTACCCAGCTGATGTATCAATTCACACATGAAAAGCTGTGTGCAAATAACACAGGATAATGTTTATGCATTGTAGGCTAATTTTCCTCTCAGTTATACCCACTCCACTCTGCTCCTTTCATTGGGGTTGACAGGTGTAAATGAGAGCAGCTGATTTTTTACTCTGTGACCTTATAATGAAATGAATGACATTCTTCAGGGCTTGGTTGCCTCTACCATCGTCATCATGATAATAATGTAACCACAGTAATCCTGTATGGCTTCATTGCTGCCCCGGGGGACGGGCTCAGTTCACTTAATTGGCAACTGGATGACGATCCCTCCTGGTCAAGCTTGCCCTGAGTTAAACCTGGGATGGAGGTGGGTAAAAGCTGGAGCCATATGACTCCTCTTCAGTGGTGCCTGGTGTATTAATGTCATATTCACAGAGAGCAAAGATACCTTGAGTGGATTACAAGAATGTGTCCATATCTGAAATCACAGAAGATAAGTACAGTTCAATAGAATCCCATTCCAGTCTCAACAGCAAGGATCTAAACTCAAGAGGGCTGAACCCCTGTTTCCTCCATGTCCAGGCACAGGCAGATGAGTAAATCCATGTTGGGGAGCAGCAATCCCAGCCAGGTTGTAGATGCTTTCTGAAGTTTACAGTAAAGCTACACTCAACCAACTGGAAAATATAAAGACAAGAACAGGCCTAAGAAGGGCAAGTGTTGTATGCATCTTAACATTTAGTTCTTTTCTAAGATTTAGCGAAGCCTTCTGCTTGGTTTAAACATGTTATTTGGAAACATCTCTTGATAAAAACTTCATTTTATAAAGACTTATGGCTGCAGACACATATTCACAACTATCAGAAACTTTAACATGTTTGCATAAATAGAAAAGGGTGACAGGCTGTGAGCCTTCAAGAGTTGGATGAGAAACGCATAGGACACTAAGAAAAGCCACACTAACAAGTACTATGAAATCAAAGAGATCTTTTATTCAGCTCATGATATGTCATATGTTCTGAAGATTCAGTTTTGGTATCCTGGTTCTCCGTGGATCACCTAACACAGAATCATTGGCTCTTCACAAGACATCTGTCTGTATAAGAGTCTGAAAACAACAGGGAATATCTGATGACAGCCATTCTGTACAGACTAGAAGGGAGCAAAATATTTGTTTCTCAAGCAAATGAGTTGATTATCTTGAAAAAACATTTCTGGAACAGAAGCAATCACCTGACTAAATCTAGCAATCACCTGCTGTCTAGAGGAGGTAGATCTCTGAGCAAATGAGACAAAAGAAATAATGGGGGTTCCAGAGGTGATATAATTCCTTGGATGATTTCCAGGTCTTCCTAATAATTCTTGCAGTCAGGGACTTCCTCTCCTTGTTAAGTAGTGTCTTTGCATCATCTTTATGCTTATATACATGATCTCTGAATTTACCATGTGTTTACAGATGTAATTCACTATAGTGGGTAGATTACAATGAAGTACTCAGTAGCGACACATTATAATGACAGGAGCAAGAGAAAAGGAAACACAAATTAATGTAACACTTATGCAAGGCTCTGTGTATCAAAAACAGGGTAAAAAATTAATCTATGCCCTTTGATTTACATTATGTAAGTCCTTTTTATCTGGAGGTACCATATAGGTTATTTGATGACACAAATGTAGTGCCTAAAACCTCTGAATGCCACCAAACATTTCCAGTAGAGAATGTGTGCACCTCAGAGAGACTGCGGCAATATCTAGTTTTGTTTTGTTTGCTATCTTTTGTTAATTAAGGACATGTCTTAAGTCCCAGGTTAGTTTTATCACTTAGATAAGTGATAAGCTGTGACCCTTGTTTGATGCCAGTTCAACAAGTCTTTCTGGCTCAAAGATCTGGGAAAGACATCTGAAGAAGTGAAATGATTTAACTACAATTGCACAACAGATCAGTTTTGAACCCTTTTTTATTAAATCCAAGCAACATTTCCTCACTGGCCTTTCCCCATGACAGAAGTAGTCCAGAGGAGAGTTTTGACTTCAGCAATGACTGGCACAACAAGTCCAGATAATGAGTTGTTAGTAGCCTAAACAAGTAAAATAGCATGAATCCTAGCCTGCACCAAGGCTTCCCTGTCAGTGTGGTATGCTGCTTTCTTGGGTGCTCATTAGATGCCTGTAAATGCCTGTCAGAATTTATTTCCTGCTGTTTTTTCCCCCATCTCACTTACTTGCACAGGTCTTGTCTCTTCAACCACATAATTCAATTACTGAGCATGAAAATATTTCCCCCTGTATTCTGACTGTTCTGTGGCTGATGATGGTGTGAGGTGCCATGATGGAGTGCACTCAAGGAGCTCTTAGATGAGCATATATATTTGCATTGCTAATTTTGTGCCTTGAGAGGGAAGGCAATGGTTGACTTTGTTCCTTGTTTGATTCATAGATCTGTCTCATTTTACTAAGGATTGATTTGTGTGTAGGCAGGGAGTGGGGCTGGATATACGGTTTGAATTGCTAGCACTTGTGCACAAGTGAAGTACTGCTTGTTTGCAAGCAGATGCTGAAAAATGGGAAAACAATTGCATTACAAAAGATTTGTTAAGGTGCCTGTGAGGAAGCTCTGTGTGTAAAGACCTACACAAAGAGACGCTCTTGGTCTGTGTAGACTAGAAAAGGGAGATGATCCAAGGAGAATGTAAAATGCATAGCTTGAATCAAATGGAAATCATTGATTACACAAAAATAAATGTTTTGCATGGGCTTAGTGCTAGCATCAGGCTCATATGATGCTGATAGGAGGAATAAATGCCATAAATCAATGCAATCTTCAAAAGAATAATGTTTCTTTAACAAATGGTATAAGACTTTGAGACTTAGGCCAGACCGAGTACAAAGTAGAAAGCTACACAAAAAAAAAAAAAAAAAAATTGAGGTCCCTGAAAAATATTTCAATTTTTTTATTGATTGAAGGCAATTATCCCTTAATTGCATATTTAAATGAGGTATTAGGAGGTTTAACTAAGCAATGCCTCTTAATTGCTGCTGCACACTAGGTGTCACAGATTGTGTTTATTTCATATGTTAATTAAAGAGAATGGGTATTTTATTTTATTGACTAGCAGGCTCTTCAAGCAGCACTGCTTAGGACCAAGGATGTCTCAAGTGTCCACAGTAGCCTGGGTGTTAATGTAATCATGAGAAATGTTCTGGTTTTAAATGAAGATGTATATCTCCATTTCATGGATATTTTCAGCCACTTAGACCATATATAAGTAGTAGGAGGGAGAACCTTAACCCAGGTACCGTTAACTCAAATGATACAGAAGTGCTTAAGTGCAGGCACAACCACAGCAAAGGTATGCACATCAAGAGCACAGGTATTTTTTTGCCTCTGCCGAACACACAGCTCCAAGGCCGTGAAGCAGGATCTCTTGGGGCTGAGATTTGAAATACCTGGCATAATTTCCAGGCTATGGCATTAACCTTTGAGGCTTTGTTGCACAGCCATGCGTGGTTAATACCTTGGAGTCAGCAGCCCCACTGCCATGAGATCGGGGAGAAGTGCCTGGATCCTACATGGTAGTTCTGAGCTGGTTTTGGGGGACAGCTGCACATGAATGGCAGGGTTTTCTGAAAAAAAAAAAAAAAAAATTTAAAAATTCTTGTCTAACTGTGTAGCTGCTGTAAGAGTGATGTACTGGCAGAGCCAAACATTAAGGTGGGGCAGAGTTCTTCTCTGGTGTGTAGCGCATGCCTACTGTGTGTGTGATACACAGGGTTATACACCTCAGGCTCTGAGAGTACCCTCTTTTTCTGTAAGATAAAAATAATCAGCCAGAGTGTTGAAAAGGCAAGAGACAAGATATCCTGTCTAATCACAGAAGTACTATGTTGTATCTATATGGAGGGGGCAGATGGATGGATAGTGCAAACTGGCCAGATACGAACCTTCTCTGGGACAGAAACCATACAGCTGTGTTAGTGAGGTTTGTGCCTGAGCTAATAAGGCCCACTGGGAGGCAGAGCATGTTAATTCAGGAATAGTGTAACACTCATGCCGTCAAACAGCTTCTGGATCACAGCAAGTGTAGCTCAGAGCATGGGCAAAGGGGACACAGCACATCTCACCAGCGTGGTGGGGCTGGTGAGAAACTGAAGGTGGTTTCAGGGCATATCAGGCCTGTGCCTGCTCGGGGCATGAAGGAGCTCTCGGAAATACTTGTAAGGAGAAGCGATCTGGAGTTGGAACCAGAGGAAAAAAAGATCTGCCAGAATGACTGAGGGGCTGGGGGTGGGGAGTCTATCCTATTATGGGAAACTCAGAAACAGCGTATTTTGTCAGGAAAAACAGAAGCAGATGGCAGCAGCCTGAGCAATCTTCAGGCACAGGCCTAGGGCAGTGGGCTGCATCCTTGTCTGAGGAGGCAGTGGCTGGTTTGCAGCAGGAGCAATGGCTTCAGCCACGTAGGGTCCTCACAGGAAAAGGTGGGGTGCAAGTGGGTGGAGAAAGAAGAAGCTGGATTCTCCAATGGTTTCTGGGGGAAGGGGTCTTGAAGGAAAAAGAGGGAAATCCACAGAGCCATTCCCACTCTGCCCAAATTTTTCTTCCCCAGGTAAGCCCCAGGGCCTCTTCCCAGTTTCTTTCCAGTTCCCACCAGTTTCTGATCTCTCCCTGGCACCCCTTCTGCTGGTCAGTGTTAAAGCGAAGGCTGTTTCTGCATTACTATGTGCTCACAGCAGTAGCATTCATTTGGAGAGGTGATAGGTGCTCAGCACCAGGAAAACTGGAGACCCATGACAGCAAAAAAGGCAAAATTCACAAAAGACTACACAGGCATAAATTCATTTTGAATCAATTCATGCTGGAAATTGGGTGCACCTTAACAGCAGAGCCGTGAGGTTCAGAAATGGCCTTCTGGTTAGAGCAGTGGAAGCAAAAAGTATTGTGATGATAGGCTTGAACTGGTTTTTTTATTGAATCACCAGTTAGTGTTTTGGAGCTGGCTATTGCTAGGGAACAGCTCTTCCAACTCCATGTTCAAATATAATATTCCACAAATTGTGTTTCTGGTTTGTTCTTCTACCTTTTTTTTGCTGAACATGTATGGGAATTCCAAAGAAACACCAAAATCCCATGGCTGTTCTTTGAGCACAGGGCATCTGGCGTTTTTTTGTGTTTGGGAAAAAACAACTGGAGCCACTAATGATGGGATGATCATGGACATAATTTCTACCTCCTGTCAGAATATAAAAATGCAGTGCCAGAGCAAGAACCATCAGCTTCAAGTATTGACTGGACTGTTAGACTGAACAGTGAATTTGCTCTCTTTTAAATGTATTAAATCCAACCCTAGATTAAATTTAAACTACTTTGCTACAGCATAATCCACGAGGGATACCCTGACTTTCCACTGACTTTAATGGAGCCTCTACTGAACAATTAGAGCAAAGCACAAAATATGCAGTGTGGCTGTAGAAATGAAGTGGTTAACAGACTTTTTTTGGTGGGTAATTTCCCCTTTTAGTTTTTACTGTGTCATTATAATTTGCAAAGCCCAAGGGTTCAAATCTAAGCTAAGAAAGGGCAGCGGCATGATAGTTTGTGTGTTGTTATTGCTGCTTATTACATCTATCATTATCATCTTGCCATGACCTTGGCATCCCCCACTGGTTTATCATCTCTTCTCTCCATCACCTATGTCTGCTGAAAGCTCTTTGGGGCAGATCTGGTGGTTTGGTGGTCCAGACCTACAAAAACAGGATTTAATTTTACATTGAGGCCTGTAGGAGCAACAGTGCAACTTCTTTGGGAAGGGAAACACTGCTGTGCCAGTTTGTCCTCCTGGGATCTGACAGCTGGTTGTTTTAGGGCCAAAAAAGGGCTGAGCTTTTTATGACAGGATGTTACAGGATGGGCAGGGAACACCTCTGCTCTGGCTCAGAACACAGCCTGCCATACTGTGGACATAAGGACACACCTGGGGAGGGGGAGCTGGTGCAAGCACCCACAGGAAATAGAAGAGGCTTAGCTGTACCTCCAGTTCAGTTTTAAGAGAGCTCAACCATGGATTGATGAGACTCAGCAGCAGGACATTTCCCTCCAGTAGAGATATGCCAGGCACAGCTGCCCCAGTAGCTGCAGAGACTTCATGCTCTGCTGGCAGTGAGTCTTCGAAAAGTTGCAATATTTTTGTCTATGTAACATCTTTGGGCCAATGCAAGAGTGCATGGATGGAACATGGCAACTTCTTAATGATTAAATGGGAGAGAGATCAGACTGGACAATTTACAGCTCCTTTTTGGCCAGAAATCTGTGGAACAATGTGCTGTCCCTTGCTGGTCAAAGACTTCTGAAAAGCCCACAATGTAGCCCATAATGTAGGAGAGGTTTAATATTGCAACACACAGCACAATGGCTTGAAGAGAACCAGACGGGTCTTGACATCACCAGCCTTTTCTTCCCTTCAATTCTCCAGCGTGGTTGCTATTGTTTGAGCCTATTGGAGAGAGATCCAACATTGGCCAACCACTAGGGCACTCGTGACTATATCATTATATCTTCTCCTAGAAGATCTAGGCAGGACCATGATCAAAATATTGCAGGCTGACAGCAAACTTCTGCTGCCATGAGAGGAGCCGAACTGCTGTTTGTGAGGGCAGGATGGAAATTTCAAAGTTAATCTGGTTCCCATCTCTAGAACTATTTAACTGCAGCACACAAAGCATTCGCAGTGCACTGGGAATTCAGTCGTTTTATGCAGGTCAGCCATACGATGAAAAATTTTATATCAAAATGTTTAACTTCAAAAAGGGTTAGATTCAATTTCCTGGTGAAGGCTCGAGTCAGTTCTCATTTTAATCTCCTCTGCATTCCTGCCCCTAGGTAAAATGTCACTGTATTGTCACGTTTGGTTGTAATAATCGTAGTCATTTGGCCAGCAATAAAATCACAGGCCTGAACATTTGTGGTGATTTAATCCAAATTCAGATCCAGATATGTCACCTGTCCCATCTTTGAAATGAGTGGAACCATTTATTTGCACCTGGATCAACAAATTAGGATGTGGCTTTGTCCTCTGAGGTCCTAGGGTCTATCTTACCTTATCTGCCATTCCCCAGACAACGTTTTCCCTGTTTAGGGCAGCTGCTCAAATGACTGATTCTGAAGCCGCTGGAATAATGCAGACTCTTTCCCCATCCAGAGAAACCAGTGGTGTCCCATTGTTTGTGTATTTCCTTTCATAAGTAGTCCATGAATATGCTTCCTTAAGTCACCGAAGGAAAATACTTCCAAGAAAGGACTCCTGTCTTGTCTTTAAGAAAAATATTTGGACTGGTAAAATGCATTGTACTATGAAGGATAGTTCCAATTTACAGACTCATGAGCTTATGAGTGGAATAAGCCTCCATCCTTATCTTTATGTTACAGCAATGGCACCCACATACGATAAGTCTTTGCTGGCAGAATTTTGAAAAAGTAATTCCAGTGCAGTGAATATAAAATAAATGCTATCAAGGAAAAATATTTTTTGCTCCCCTGGAATAGAAAACATTATTGAAACTGTTGGATGCCTCAGGAGTCTATTCATGCAAAATCTATTTCTGCAGTCAAAATATATTCTATTCTGCAGATATTTTTTTCAATATGTGACTGAGACTTCAAGACAGAAAGAAATAGCCATTTTGGCCAGGAAAGAACTGGCATGTGGTCTGGTTTTAGGTGAGCATAGATTTTGCATGAAAATTATAGTAATTATGGGTATTTGTAAACAGCGATTTTTGCACTTTAACGGCCTAATCGCATGGTCAACAGCTGGAAGTTGCTCTATGCAGATTCTTACCTAACACATAATAAAAGTCACCCTTTGCTGCATTTCCACAAAGAAACAAATTATAGCACAAAAGGGACCTGCCAAATGCAATCTTTCATCCTCTTCTAGTTCTTAAAGAGAATGTTTGAATATTCTGACTTTAAAAAAGGGAAAAAACAAAAGGAAAAATAATTTATGTATATCTAAAACATGTGTATAAAGAAAAAAGGAATGGAAAATGCTGATGTATATGTACTACTTAGTCTTTCATTGTAATATATGCATTTCCTTTGCATTTGAAAGTTCCTGTGTCATGCATGGAATACATCTGTTTCTTTCATTTTTAATTCTGTTTTAAATACATATTTTTAATTTCTCCCTATTGTTTTCTCAAATGGCTCCATTACAGCAATTTAAAAGCATATCCAACAAGCAAAACCACACAAAATGATTCTTGTCATATTGAAAATCTTGGCAACCTGATGAAGAATTTGCTATCTAACTGGAAGCAACAATCAAAAAGGAAAACCAGAACAAATCTGATCCAACCTTTCCCCTGGAATGCTGGGAAACACCTTGGTTTAGCATCCTGGTCACCAGGTGTCCCAGTCCTGGGACTGTTCAACCAGTTAAAGTTGCACTAACTGGCATTGGGGTTTACATTAATCCTTTTCTTTGCATTTAGAAGTGCCTAGGAAATAAAAGGGCAGTTGCTGTAGCTCTGCTGAGAAATGGTATCTTCAAATTCTTGATTTGCTTGTGACTCTTTACCCTTAGGCTATCTAATAAGACATTGTCAATGTCTATCACATCTAATCTTCTGCATCTTTGCTCCTGTTTCTTTGCTGGACATCGGCTGACAGTTGTGCTCAGGATTTTCTATAGCCACGTTTTCCAAAATGAGCGATACTGGTGATACTCCCACAGCTTCACCAGGAGAAACACACAACTCCAGCCCTCTCCCTTTCTTGCCTTTGTGGTTGCTTCCATTCAGTCAGCTCCCTCATAGTTACATAGATTGTGTTAACAAGCATTGAGTTATATAAAGTGCACACCCGTGGGTTAATTTGTGTATGGAATCAGTGAGTTTGTTTGTGCTGTTTATAATGTCAATACTAGCTACTGGAACACAAGTGTAAATTTAGTCTAAAACTTGCAGACAAGGAAAAACAGCAGCCAGGAAATTATGGAGGAGTGAAAACCTTGAAGCACTCCAAAGCCTCCATAAGAAACTCCATTTTAAAGGACCAAAGCAGAACCCAAAACTTGGCCCATGGGGCCCCATCCCTGGTTCATGCTGGTTTGGCAGGTCAAGGGTGGGATGCCAGTTTTCTGAGGTTGCAAGTGGAACCAGAGCATACCCACCAAATCCCAGATGAGAGAGAGCTCAGAGGAATGCACTGGCACTGCTCTAGCACAGCACAGGTCCCATGTAACACCAGCCTGGTATCTCAAGCTCTCCTGCAGGTCTGGGGAGCCACAGCTGCTGGGGGAGGCTGGGTGCTACTCGGGCAGCTGTGAAGGTTGTTCTCTCTTTCCCATGGTGTTACAGGGCCTTCCCAGCTGCTGAGCAGGTTGGGAGACACAGCTCTCATATTGCATGTACAAGTCTTACCCTGAGGCTCAGTCTTACCCCTCAAAGTCACCCTCCTTTCCATCAGTTGGCATAAATTGGCACTTGGCATATATTTGGGTTCATTTTGCTCTTTCTCCCCTTTTGCCACTGTATATGTTATTCTTTGTTAATTTACGAATTGCTGTGGGTCTTTGGCTTGGCTCTTACTAAAAACTGTGCATTTTAAAGGTGTTTAGTTCTTTCATTGCTAGTATTAATCGCTTCACTATCAATTCCCTATTCCCAGCTGTTGTTTTGAAATAGCATTATATATTATTATGCCTCTTTATTGCTTCGGCTCTTTGTCATAGCTGACTGCTTGTTTACTTCACCCTCTGTGGAGCTTCCAAAATCCTTTTTCTCCCTTGTTCTCATGGCAGTGCTCCAGCTCTCTCAGTTATGGTGTGTTCACCGGAGGTGCTCCTGCATAACCTTTAGGGCATCTTGCTCCAGAACTTTAACATTTCTCTCAGTTTTCCTCCCTCTTCCTCCCCAGCTACCCATCTTGTCTCTCTGCCGAAGGCAACTGCCCTGTGTAGCATCAGCACCATCAGTGTATTTGTACCTGTAGCTCAGCTGCCAGCCTGGCATCTCAGATGAAACCACCAGCAGCAAGAAGAGGCACAGCTCAGTTACGAGGAAGCCTCCACTGACTCCATGCACCTCTGACAGGTCCCCCTCAGGTTCCACGTGAGAACCCATGGGATTTGATTAGGTGTTTCACAGAAGAGTTACTTTGGATGTAATACTGTAGTATCTCATTTACTTTTTTTTTTCCTCCCTGCTTATCATTTCCTTCTCCTATAGCATTTTGTGCCCTTTTCCTGACTAACTGACTTCCCAATTTTTTTACTTCTTTCTTCCCTGCTAATAGCAAGATTGTTTCTAAGCTGCTTTGTCAATTCTTTGATACATCTATTTTCTCCTCCTGTCTTTTAACCAACATATTTTATCAATGCTTCCAATTTTCACATCAAATGTAATTTCTGCCTATATTTCAGGCTATTTTAATCCATAGCCTTGAAAAAACAAGGTATTTATGCTTTCAAGAAAAATTAATGCCATTAATAAAGGGTTGGGGTTCTTTTTTTTCAACAGCCTTTCATAGGACCATCCGTAACCTACATTTTAATCCTTGTAGTGCTAAGGACTCATGATCAGAGAAGACAATAATGGCAAACACCACTTCAGCCAATGTCCCCTCCAACTCCCATCTCTGAAATCTCTTCCCTGCCCTTCACAGTGACCTTGTCCCACACTGCCTGGGTGAATTCCTGCTGCTTGTTTCTCAATCTCAATCACGTTATAGTCTGTATGACTGTGTATATGCAGAACTACAAGCTTTTTCTGGAGGAGAGGGAAAAACTTCTGTTTCAAAACATAGCTGGGAATGAGAATATCAGTCTGGCAGAGGGTTAGAAAACACCATGATGTTCAGGTACCACGTCATATAAATCCTGTCATATGTGGACCAACCTCTGTTGTTGAAAGGAGCCATCAGCTTGGTGTGTTGATCCTGTTCTTCCATTTGGAATGTTGCTATTCTGTTAGAAACCTTTTTCTCCCCAATTCTTAAAAATTCCTAAATTTTCTAAGTTTATGGGAGGCTGGTTTCTATCAAGTTGTTCTTGCCCAATGGATGGCTTATTTTTTCCACTACTAGGGCAGTCTTCTGTGCCTTCAAGATTTCATTTTGCTAGCTGAATATGCCAATCTCCAGCTTCTTTGTACAGCTAACAGCCTGTTTCCCAAGCATCTTAGCAGTGTTCTCTACATGAATTTCAGTTTGAATTCTGGTTTTTGAATGTGTGTAGCCAAAGGAGTAGACAGTATTTTGGATCTTGTTGCAGCACTGTTTCACACAGTTATCTTAATACTTTCCTGTTACTGCTGTGACTATCTTGCCTGGCATGGACTGAATTCTGCCTTTGAAAGGGTGGGCCCCATTGGCAGCTTAGAGTGGTTCATGCTCTCCTTAGCTCCTTTACCAGCTTAACTCATGTCAGTAATTTTCTACTGATGAGAGCTCCTTTTACAGAAGCTGTGGTATCAGTACCTCAAAGAAAGAGCTTTTATTTTATTCTATTCCTATAACGTATCTCTTTTTGTCTACTGCCCTCATCCTCTTCTGTATTAACACTTTCTTTTAGCTGTGGACAATTAGTATCCCAATCAGAGTGCCAAAAATAATGTCTGTCTCTGTTTATATCCAAGTTCCCAGGAAAGAGAGAAAGTAGAAATATCTCAAAATTGATTGTGGAGAAAGTGCCTTCCTGTCTCTCCTTCAGTTCTTTTTGCAGTACTACAAGTGGTCGTCTTCATTTCAGCAGGCTCCCACTCAATATTTCCTTCTTGCATCCCTATTTTCTCTAGTTAAAAAAATTATTTCCCATCTGACACCTTATTAAATGCTTTGCTGAAGCTCAGATAAATTATATCTACCATGTTTCCTTTGTCTAAAAAATCTTTTATCTCTGAAAAATCCTATCAAGTTAGTCTAAAACAACCTACCATTAGCAAGCCCAAACCCTTTGGTAATATTTTAGTCCATTCCTAGTTTATCTCAATGACTTAAATTACTTCTTTCTTTCAAAATTTGTTCCAAAGCCTTCAGACATTTGAGACAGACTAACTTGTAATTGTGAGATCTCTTTTCTTCTCTCACTTAACTGTAGATACTGCCTTTACTATTTTCTAATCCCATGAGTAGATATGCTCATCACGAATACCTGCAAGTTCCTGTAGTTTCATGTGCCATTTCTGTCTGAATTCTGAATGAGATTATCCAGGTCCTCCCAACTGGAGACAATTAAGCTCTTAGGTTTTTTTTTCTGTTGTTTCCAGTTAGTAAAATCTCTTTCCCATACGGTTAAGCTTTTAGATTATTTTGCTGCTGTTTCCAATGTAGTAAAACCTCATTCCCATTATATATCTTCCCTTTGCACTTCTGTTCGGTGTCATTACTCTTACTGAAGTTTGAACTAAAGGCTCTTTAAGTGGCTCTTTATCCTGCAGGTCCATAGATGATTAGGTTTTTTCCTCCTGCTAGGAATACAGCTTTGAGATCTTGTAAGCACCAGTGGTTTGAAGAATCCTCCAGCCTCTTTCCCATCCTGTTGCAGAGCCACACAGTGTGTTGACTTTGGCGGCTGGGGCGCTCAGAGCTCAGAGCACTTAGTCCATGCCCTTTTGAAATGGAGAACATTAGTTCCAGCCTTACTTTTATTTGTTCTTCCATTTAATGTAAACTGAATATCAACGCACAATCACTTGAGCTGATGCTGTTTCTCAGCTCAGGTCTTCTAAAATGTCTTCATTGCTTATCCAAACCAGTGGAAAATTCCAGTCATTCTTTTAATATATTTCTGTAATAAACACAACTGTATGTATTATTTATAATTGTCTTCACCAGGTACTTAATTTCAGTGGTACCAGAATGGTCAGCTATCTTTTTAGGAGTCATTTTGCCTTGATTGTGCTTAATAGAGAGGAATAAAGAGCCTGACAGGCAGGAGGAATCTTAAACATAAGTAGAGATGATTGGAATTTGTGGGAAATTCCAGCCTTTTTAGCCCAAATTAGGATGAAACATAAAAGTATTTATACTAAAAGGAGAATGTTTCCAGGTCAAATGAACTGCTTGAAATGTTTCATTTTGTCCTAAGTCCATTAGAACAGATTCAATTGTCTTTTCATTTCTTTGTCCCCTCTGGCATTTTTAAATTTTGAAAAAAAAAAAAAGTGACCTGGCAGAGATGAAAATTAATATTAAATGTTCATATTTTTATTCTTCATAGAAAATGTACTTTTTAAATGACTTCCTGTGTTGTTTCATACAAGGCAGTGGATTTAAAATATGCTCACCCCATAACAGAAATTAAACAGAAATGTGTGATTCATGTGATCAATCACAGCTAAGCAAACTCTGCAAACTGTAGAAATGTTAGCTGAATTATTCTCACTGTGACCTGGGGCTCTGCTAGGTGTATTTCTAAAGTGCATGCTTCTGCTTTGTAATCACTGCAAGTTTGGTGGCAGGTTTCCTGGGAAGGAATAAGAGTCCCTTGATGCCAACGTTGATGCCAATGCTGACTGTGGTAGATTTTGAGGGCTTGTTGTCTCTGCAGAGAGGATGGTCCTAATAAAGAGGCATCTGGGCCTTCTTGTCTCTTTTCATCTATTAAGATATGTCAGGCTAGACTCTGGACAGCTGGATTGTGATGTTTTTGCCCCCAGGGTATCTTGGGGTAGTGCAGTAGGAGAGCGTTGCTATCTCCAGGAGCCGGTGAATCTGAGAATACGTCTCAAGGATGAAACCTGGAGAAGTGCAAAGAATGATTTCATCTTGATTAATTACACAGTATTGATCCTCTGTGGAAAGAGCAATTATCCCAGACACTCTTCTCGCCGAAGTGAAAGCCACCGGGAAAGCCACTCTGATAAAGAGGATGAACGTTTTCCCTCCAAAGGGCTCAACTGGTTTTATCCTGAGGGTCTGCAGTGTTAAATTTAGACTCAAAGGGAAAAAAATTCGAGCCTCAGTGTAGATGTGCCCAGCTTATATCAAGCGCAACAGAAGTTGAACAGACAAGAGGCAGGGTTAAAACTCAGCTCCTGTGGGTAAAGTGGGAAATCTAACCTTGTGCATCTTTTCATGAATGGCTTTGTCCAGAAATTTCAAAATCTGGAAGTTTTCTGTTGAATGTTATCATAATGAGGATGTCATTCTCCTTCACCCATTGCCTTGCCACACTGTGGATAGCTCCATAGGCATTGATCTAAGGGATGCCAGATTCTACCCTATGCATCAAGGAAATAAAGCTTCTTAAGCAGGAACATGAATCTGCGAGATGCAGGCTGTCTCAAAGATACACTGACATTGTCTTCTCTTCTGATCTTGCAAGAAGATGCTACTCTCAAATTTTATTTTTTCTTTTAAAGTTCAGTATCATTAGTCCGTTAGTCTGTATTAATCGACAAGATGTATATGTCAATAGAATTTATAGTACTGGCCAAAGGTTAAGTTTGAGTTTGTGCTCAAATTCAAGCCCATTCATCTCCCTAACATTTTCTCTGTTTTTCTTTTTTTTTTTTTTTTCACCAGGCTGCATAGTCTAAAGGGGAAGTGTTTCCAGTCCCTGAGGGGTAGAGCCACCCGCATGCAGTCAAATCAGTGCTAACCCATACCCCTGTGGTTGCTCTCTTTGGTGCTCCTGGAGTGTGGTCTTCACCACCCCTTTATTCTGAGGCTGTTGTGACTCTGCAGCCCTCCATGATATAAATGACTGAGGATTTCTCAGCTTTTTGTCAATGCCATCATTCTCTTTCTGCCCCATAAAGGTAGGCAAGGAATTTGAGTAAGATCCCCCTGTTAGCTGTAGATGCCTTTGCCTTTGAAGCCTTTCTGGTCACAAAAAGTCTGTACAGATCTCCTCAGGGATGTTGCCCTTGAGCTAGCTATTCCAGCATATTTCTCTTTTTCCCTGGTTAGCTCCTGTGTTGAGAATCACTCATGTTAACCATTTGCTTTAACAAATCCAGACAAACTGCTAAGTGGTGCCTGCTACTTCTATAGCATAGCTTAAACCACAGGTTCTCTTGCCAAACTCATTCTGATCCCTTTTTTATTGAGAATTTGTCCTGATCCATCACCTATCTTTTCCTTAGTTGTTGATCACTATGAGAAGCTTTATAGAATGGTTTATACACTTTGGAAAATCAGTGTGTCAAACACATGAAACACATTTCTCTCCAAGAGCTGTCCCAGCCTTTCAAGAAACAAAATGCTCTATTCTTCTGCTCAGATTCTGCAATCTACAATTCCCGTAGTACCGCTCCAAGAAACACACATCTTTGGTGATGTCAGTATCTTGTACTCAGCCACAGCTGGGATTTTGGGGAAAACAATTTTCTAGGTATGTACAGTATGTGTAGATGACTGGCTTTTGTAGCAGCAAGCTGTATATCAAAATATTTTCCACTTTGGGGAAGTGGGTGAAATTGCCAATGTGATCGTAATGCAAGCTATAAAAAGATCAAAGTTGCAATGTTCTGCAACAGCATCATCCATTGAAACGTAGCAGGAGCTTGCTGAAAAAAAATGTTCATGCAATATATAAGACATTAAAAATTCTGTTACATTACTCTTGCCACAAAGATTGTAATGAAAATGGGAAATGGCACAAACGTAACCCATTCTCATTACAATCGTTAGATTGTAATCTTGTGCTCTCCTTCTCAAGAGAATGTTAAATGAGATTTTAAAGTATGGAAAATAAAGGAGCAAATAGAAACTGGAAAGCAAAAGAGGTGAGGCATGATAGACTTCTCCTGCATTCTTATGTTCTTTATTTTTGCAGTAAAACAAGAGAGAACAGTATTATTTCAAAGAAAGATGTACACACACATAGATATACTACTATTTTTCTTTCTTTTTGGGAAGTATATTATTTCAATATTTTTATCTTCTTCATTCTTCCTGTAAAAAAAGGGTCCCCCCCAAGTCAAAGAGACAAAGAGACACATCAGATATCTACATGAAAAGATTTATTTTAACACTGTAGAATTTGCCCTTATCCATCATAGTAAGAGCTGAAGGTAACACCTCCCAGTGAGAGAGAACTGTATGACTTAGGAGACTAGCAATTAAAAATCTGTCAGTCACAGGTCTGGATCCAGCCCTGATTAGATAGTGACCGAAAGTTGTTAATATTACGCGATCACCGCGGAAGGAAGTACCTGACCTGCTCTAATCCCCATGCAAGTATTTAAATGACACGCTGTAGCTGTCACTCAGCAGTGCCATTGGTGCTGCCAGCAGAAGACTAAGCATTAAATAAGCATAAGAAGAGATCTAACCCCATCTCCTTCACTGTGGTGGTATTTAACAAACAGGGTTTGAAGCAGGTGTTACAGGTACCCTTCTTCCAGGGTCTGACAGGGGAGGAAAAGGGGTGCTGGCCTCTTCTTAGGCTGTACATTCAGGGGCATGCAGGATCTCTTA
>VZTN01026413.1:108378-234364 GCA_013400515.1 Erpornis zantholeuca
AGTAATTATGGAAAAAAATCTGTGGAAGACTCAGAGGCAGTGTCACAGCAAAGGCTGTTTTGCTTGGAGAGTGAGTGGATCTGAGTGATTGGTATGCACAGGAGTCAAAAGGGCTCCTTGATCACTGGGGCTATGCCCCTACAGAGTTGTGGCATCCTCTCCACACAGCCCTGCAACAGTGCAACCTTATAAACATCATAATAACTCAATAACAAAAGAAATGCCTTGCAGACAAAAGATTAAAATTTACAAAGGCTGTAACTTAACCCATAGAGAAGGCAAGAAAGATTGAACTAATTAGAAATAGTTTAGGTCTTTGCAGTTCTCTTGGATAGGTATCTTCTTGTCTGGTCCTCTATTTTTTTTTTTCCTCACTCCCTCTATTTGGCATAAGTTTGAGGTTTTGGATAGAATTTTTGCGATTTTTTGTTCCTTCACTTTGGTTTTTGAGTTTAGGTTGACACCTCCCTTCCCTCACTGACCTGCCCCAGGTGATCATGGGCTGGTCTAAGTGAAAGCAGAAGATGGAACCTATTCCTATAGATAAACCATTTGTCATGGCTTCATGTAACCTTCCATCACTCTTTGATGAATGGATATCCTAGGTAAAGCTTATTTTCTCACTTAAAATCTGTCAAGAAATTATGGAAATTATGGAGGAAGAAATCTGATATTTCATGGGTTTATAACAGAATAAACTTCTTTTGTCCTTGATGTTTGCAGTCTCCAGAGGTCAGATTTTTTTTCTTGTCTACATATAGTGACATATTAATGATCTGACCAGCTTTCTAGCTGAAAAACAAATTACTCCTCAAACAACATACATAAGTATCAGGATGACTTGTAGGTTTTCCTATAATCTTCTTTAAAAGCGTTTAAATCTAAGATGAGTTCTTATTTGCAAGCTTACACTATCATGAAAATGTTATATCTGAACTAGAATTCATGACAGCTCTTCTATTTTAACTGCCAAGAGATATTGCACTAAGAGAAAAACCTGTATTATGTAGCTGTACTGCATCTAGCCTATGACAAATAGAGAACTTTTAATTTCCCTTAACATAAATATCCAGTCCTTCCAACTCCACAACCCACAAAAATTAAAAATAAAATTTTCATTCTGAAGCTTAAAATTAATTTAGTTTCTGTTGTAGTGCTGTAATAAGTAGATCTAATTTAACCAGTCAGCAGTTCCTTCCATTGGACATTAATTTTTTAAAGTCTGCAAGTTAATCAACCTGTTTTATGGTTATATGTGTTTTTACATCAAAACTCCTCATTATTTCTTTTTTAGTTTTCTGTTAAGTGTCTGGGATAAGTGAAAATAGCTTCTGAATATAAAACAATCAATTAATGTTTCAGTATAGGGGGGAAAAACATCTTTCCCCAAATGGGTAACTATTTCCAGTGCTCCAGACTGTTTCTCTTGCAGCTGTTTGGATCATGATCTGTCAGTGCCACCTGTTAACTAGACTGGTCTTTACAGGCAGAATATATGGTCGGAAGATGAAGAAGCTTTTGGATTTTCTCTTTTTGATTTTAATAATCCCTCTGAAACAAGGAATTAATCCCAGGGATTTTGGAAGCTGCATCGTCACACCTATTACAGAAGAATCTATCAGAAGACACAGGTTTGGACAATGGATAATGCTGTTTACAGGGCTCTGTGCTTGACAAGTAATATTCAAAGCCAGGTCTTGATTCAAATCAAACCGTTTTGATATCACCCTGTAGCCACAATGGAGCTGCTTTGGAGAGTGAGGACATTGGAATCCTTGGTTCCTTCTCCCTGAGGACAGGTGTCTGGGAGAATCTTTCCCTCAAAGGGCTGCACAGCAGCATTTCCCCTGCCTGTAGGGTACCACACAGGCATCTGCTTTTGTTAATGCCAAAATGCAAGCTTCAAGAGAAAATGAAAAGTGTAAGCGTATCCTTTCAAATCTCTCCTTTGTTTTTGCTTATGTCAAAATTCAGCAAACACAATATATTTGTTCCCTGGACCTTCAACCTGTCATGCCTCTTTTCTGCAAATCAGTTTGCACCTCAGAGTGTCTCAACTGCTGCAGTAGCTATAATTCCAGTCATAGCCAGCCACTTTAATGGGCTTCTTGTGTCCTCTGGGAAGACCTATCCCATATGCAATGTCAGCTCCCAGCACCTAGAGAAAGCACAGTCTCTCTGCCACTTTTTAAGGAGAGCTTCAGTTCTGTGGTGACATTTGAGAGCTTTCATTATCTCAGTGCAAGAATCTCTGGGGCACACTCTGGTCTCTTAACATGCCCTTGTTTAACGGCACTCCTTACCTTTGGCTGCCTGTGTTCAGCTAACCAAGTGGTGGCAGAAATGTGTATAGTCCCTCTTAAATCATTCTGATTTTCCCAAGTCCCTCTGCAGTTTTTTGATGGAACATATGGCAATGTTATGTCTATTTGAAAAAGCCTTTGCATCATATGTTTATACAACTGCTCACTATCCCAAGACAAAAATTCTTTCCTGTTATTGCCCATTTGCTGACTAAAGAAATTATCCTCTTTATGTATTCTGGTACTTTACCTTGATACCTTACATGTTTAATTATGTAGTCCTTGGTCCATAATCCATATGATTCACTCACCATATAATGCAACTCACATTAGTTTTATTTTTTTTAACCCTTGCCCTTTCTTTCTCACTTGCTTTCCTTTGTCAGCCTTTGCTATCTGTTTAGTTTTGGGTCTTAGCCTGGCTCCCATAAAGTTTTTCCTCCTCAATAACAAAATACTCAGTGGGCCCAGTGGTACAGGATTTGTCTCAAAGGACAAGAGCTCCTGATGGTTAAAGAGGAGACCTTAAAAAAAGGAAAAACCAAGCAACAAACCCCAAAGAAATCTCCTGTTATGTACCACATAAAGGAATAACATCACAAAATAGAGAAAGGGAGGGGGTTTGTGGCTACAAAAACAAATGGAGAAACAGCACTCTCTGGCTCTTTTTCTTTCTTCCTCTGTGCTGCTGGCCAGCGACACCAGTCAGCCTTAGAAGTCATGGATTTCCAGCCCTTTCTGTGAGAAAGAGAGTTGCACACCAGATCTTTCCATTCTTCCATTCTCCCAGTATTCAGCAAAGTAGTAATAATGATTTTTCTCTTCCTTGGGTTGGAGGTGGGTAAGGCCAGGAAAAAACTGGAATCCTTTAAGAGTGAAAAGAATTTTTCCCCTTGAGGTCTGTTTTGAAAAAAAACCCAACAACCTGATCATAAAGCTGTATGTGGATTTTTTTTTCCCTCAGAAGGAGCAATGAAATAGTTTTTAGAGTAATATTTAAAATGGGCTTTTTACAATTGAACTTTGTTCCTTTGAAATACTTTCTGTGACCACTGACTACTTCAAACAAAGTAACTTTATTTCAAAGCTTGCAATATTAGGGAAATATGTCTAATATACTTTGGATCTACAGGTAATGGGTTCAATTTCTACTGGTCCTTTGTATCATACTGTCTCCAGTGCATCTTAGTGGGCATATCTAGGGACTCTGTGTTCATTTTTTATAGGCTTTCTAGAAATCTGGACTTTTTTGTGTCTGCATTATTACAAAAGGTATTTATTTACATGAGATTCCTTAGCTCTACTGATATAACCATCCTTTCTATTTACAAGTCAGTAATACTAAGCCTTTCTTTTCAACACTTTGGTATTTGCTCTCTTACTTTAAAAATAAGTCATTAGGCAAAAATCAAACATGTCTTTTCATATTTGGTGCAGCTCATCCCTCATACTTATATATTACTCACCATAATTAAATAAGAAAGTTTTGCTTGAGATGAATACCCATTCTGTATATATTCCTATGCAGCTCTTCCAGTGCATTTCTATCTTTTGATGAGAACACCCTCCAGCCTTTTTCCTTTATCTTGACCTTTTTTTCTGAAAACATATGTTTTCAGGTGGTGGGGAGAGCTGCAATGGTGAATGGAATTTATTATATTACTTCTGATACCCAGGAACTAATAGCTGTGGTAGAATACTACAAAAGAAAATATAAAAGTTTATAAAATGTATTTTCTCCTCACAGGCATCTTGCTTCTCTGAATCCAAGATAAGCCAATCACCAGATACAGTTTTGCCAGAGGAGGGTGGAAGGTGGTACCAGAGCCCAAAAAAACCCCACATTCACGTTGACTCAGCTAACTGGACAGACAAGCTTTGGGGTTGTACCCAGTGCAGTTCAACTTTGGGGAAAGGAGAGGAGGGCTGTTATATAAGGAGAATGTAACCATACAGCCTGACATCTGGAAGTGGCTGAATACCCAATGCTGGGGGTAAAAGAGGGTCAAGGAATTTTGAACAATGATTTAGGACTCAGTCCTGGAAACTACTTATTGTAGGTGGACTTCTGTCCTTGTTCCCAGTACAGTCTCTGCTGGCCATGCTAGGGATGGTGAAAAGCTATTTGAATGCACAACACACATGAAGATGCCAGAACAATGATGGGAGTTACTCTTCTGACTTGACATTTTACTCTTCTTTATTCTAGGGCTACAAGACTATTCAGCTTCTCCTAATTGACTTGATGGTTTTGCTGGAAAAAATGAGTTGCAATGACTTTTTTCTTCTGCTGAATTATTTACAGGTGGAAAATATCTGCCTTGCTGGAGCTTACCCAAAAGGCACTAAAATGTTTCTTGCAGCCTGATATTATGCTTTTCTCCACTTTTCATTTGGCTAGCAAAAAAAATTGGTTCAGTCAAATCTGAATAAAATCTTTTTTCTTCCTATTTTTTTTTTCTTCTGGTTTAGGGAGTGAAACAATTATTTACACCGCCCTATTCCTGATAGCAACCATATGTCTGGACTGCATAGCAATGAGCCTTGCAGTCCTACTTCTGGCAACTCTCCCTGGCCACAATGACATCCCACAGTGCTCCTAATGGGAGTAGGTGCCGTGGAGCTCTTTACGTGCCATCGGCACTTCCCAGCTTCCAACACCTTACCTCATATGTCACCACTGTCCTCCAGCAGCTCTTGCAGCTAAGCTTTTGGTAAACTGTGTGGCACAGGCAACATTTGGAAGCTCAAAGCCCTCAAAGACTGTGATGCTGAGATGGGTCAGAGATTAAAAACACAGGGTGATTGAATGAGTTAGACTGTCTGGATTCCCATCAGCTTGGAACAAAAATTTTGTAGGGGATGCAAAAAAACTCTGTGGAGCTTATTTGTGTCACTTAGAAAAATCTGTGATACAAAGAGTCTCCCCACAGCAAAGAATTAAGAAACATACCTGATGGCCTGGCTGGGACTGCTCAAGGAGGACAGATACTACCTGAGAAATTGAACTTGGGTGGCAAGTACTTTTGTCGTACAATAAAGTCTCTCTTCTGTCTTCTTTATTCTCCTCATTAGGAAAGCAGAGCTATCCTTTAATAAAAGACACTAATTTCCATTTGGGAAGGGGCTGAAAGTAAACCCAGTCATGCTGGGAAAGCCCCAGTGAACTGTGGTGGAATCACATTTCCTGATCAGATGGAAGAAAGTATATGGGGTTCCTGAGGGGGAGGAGAATTTAAAAGACTGAAGTTTCATGGGACATTGCTGGTGAGAGTATGAAGGGGTTAAAGTCTCAGTTAGCTCAGAATCTGAAGCCATCCTTCCAGTACTGTTTGCTTCTCCTTGATCAAAGGAAGCAGAAGAGAAAGCCATGCAGCTTCTGTACCTGTGAGCACCTTCCCAGCTCCATTCCCTGTGCCCGTGCTGGTGCAGAGGACTTGTAAGGACTTGTCTTTTGCTACTTAGTACAGGTATGACTTCTTCCAACTGGGCAGCATAAGTGGGGCAGGACACAGCAGGACAACACCTCCCTTCTGCAAACATGCTGAACTTGGCCCAATGTGAGTTCTGGCTGTGGAAAATGCAGTAGGAGGCCGTGCTGTGGAGTTTTTATCAGCCGTGTGGATCAGAAGGGGAAATTTCACTCTGTTTCCTCCCATTTCTAACGCAGCAATGTTTTGGCATTGTGCTTCAACCCACGGTTCACAGCAGAGTGGTAGTTTTATGATTTTATGAGGCCTCAGACCACAGTGTCTTTAAATGTTCTGTAAAATATACAGGTTAATCACCTGACCCCTGCAAACTTCTTGGAAGAACTTGTATTGCATTAGCTAATGCATTACAATGTCTTCCTGGAGCTGCAGAAAACCATTGTACATGAAAAGCAAACCTGTCAAAGTTGCAGCTTTGCTAACTTTGCACAAAACAGGGAAAAAAAGCCCCTTTCACCAGTGCAAAACAAGATAAAACCACAAACTTTATGGCCTTTTGTGCAACCTCAATTGGACATTGCAGCTGTATGCTGCAATCTCAGAACAGAGCCTTTATCATCTTGGGTGTACTAGCATTGACCCATAACAGAGTCTTAAATAAAAAGCCAACCATAATGTCAAAGCAAAAGTCAGTATCTCAGCAGGTCTGGCCTCAAGTGTGGGAGTGTGAACAGAGGAAACAAAAGCTCAGAATTAGGAGAAGGCTGGATGGCTTTGAAGGAGGAAAAAACCCCCAACCTCTAGAAAAATAGCAGGGTGGAACAGAAATGAAAACACTTTCTACAAGACAATCCAAAGTGCAAGGCAAAAAAGAGAAAAAAGACCTAATCCTTGCCTTACTAGTGCCTGAGCTGATGTGGGTCAGCTGTGGTGGGAGAAGGGCTCAGAGCCTGAAATATCTGCGCAGAGGTGGTCCCGCAAAGCCGCACGGCAGAGTTGGCATTGTGAAAGCTTTGGGCCAGGCTGTAATTTATTGGCAAAATGCTCTGGGGCTAAATAGTCAAGAGAGATGGCTCTGCACTCCCTCTGAGAAGAGTGAACGATGCTTCCCTCTTGCTTGGAGGCGGGGAAGTGACATTGTTCTGCCGCAGTCAGTCCCAAGGAGAGCAGAGCCTTTTCAAGTAATTTGCATGCCTGAGTTAACACTGAGTAGTTCCTGCTCTCCCTTGGATTGTGGTTCTGCCTGTTGTACAGCAAGTGGAGATGGATACAGAGAGGCTCAGCTGAAGTCATAGTCCTGTCCAGAGACAGGGCATGTACTTCTTAGTCCACAACCCTACCATATGATTTTGCTCCTGTCACGTGTACTCTCCCTCTCTCTACTGAAGCCAAATCTGCCACAGGAAGAAATTCTCCATTCCATCCATTTGTGCATCCCTGCAAGGGACAGAAGGGACCCAGCCTTCAGCAGACATCTTTGAGAAACTGCTGTCTCCTGAAGAGTTTCTCACAGCCTCAGGAAGAGCTATTGGGTGTTCATAAACTGGGAAGCTGAAGGAGTGCTGAAATGCAGCCTGTGGAGAGCAAGGTCTGATTCCTACTGTGGAAAGCCCCTTACCCCAAAAGAATTAAACTGGCAGGGGGTCATGCTACTGAAATGCATTTTAACCTTATTCAAATTATTTCAAGCCAGATTTCTTGGTTGTCTACTACATATATTCCTTGCAAGTTTCATAAATATCATGAAACACACTTTAGAAGGGAGTGGGATGAGTTCACCTAGAGCAAAATGGAGGTGATTGCATCCCTAAGTCATAACAGTGGCCATTTACCTGCCTGTTGCATCAAATCATTGTGTCCTGCATTGCCAGCCTCCCTGGGTATCAGGTTAATTTACCTGTACCCTCTATTGCTCCAGGGTCAGCCAGGCCTGCTCTCATGGTAGTGCTCAGTATTGGTGCACAACTGGTGCACCAACTGCCCCTTTTGTGTTTCCAGCTCCCAGGTGTTACTTGTAGGTTCCCAGAATTTACAGAGCTGTCTTGCCCTCTGCTTTGTTAAGGTCCTTTGCTCAGGAGTGTTGATCTCTAAGGAAAGCAGTGTATGTAGACACAGCCAAAGTCCCATCTGCAAGTGACCTTTCATCACAGGAAGGCCAGAAAATGGGACAGAACAGGGACCCACATGAGCACCAGGGGAACTGGCTGCACTGTAAACCCAAGCATAGATGGATCTCTGGTGAATCTGGAAGGTTTTGTAGACAAATAAGGGTCACTCATTCTCTTGTGGATTCCCTGAAACACAAAATCTCCTCAGTTAAATGAGCCAGGTGGAGCTGAAAGTCCTACATCAAAGCCTAGAGGGAGCTGGAGGCCACAGAGGGGATCATATCTACTAAGCATCCTATTATGTGTGACAATGGAGCCATACAGGGGACTCAGCAATGAGATGGTTTGGGTAGCACCAAGGGAATGCCATATTGGTCAATCTTCTTTTTACTTTTTGATATCCTTGCTGATATGCTGGTCGAAATGGCATTCATACTAGGGAGTTTACAAATTTTTGTGCTCTGTTTTTCTTCTCTAAACAGCCCAGTATGCCCCAATGTGCTGTGTGGTTGTGCATCCCACTCAGAGCTCTTGTGTTGTCCCTCCTGTGCTGCTTACAGCTGCCTTTTCTGCCAGCTGGCCAAGGTCTACCTCCACCCAAGACAGAAGTGCCAAATGGCTTAATGGGGATGTTTTCAACTGGTGACACTTTCTATTGGAGGGCCAGAAACAGAAAATGGAATCTGGCATGTTGTGCCATTAGCACTCCTCACTGGGAGCCAACCACAAGGTAAATCACCTGGCTCACACTCTGCAAGGACTCAGTTTAAAACAAACAAAAAAAAGATGTTAAAGCTTTCCCACCCTGCCCCGGGATCCCACTGCAGAGCAGTTTCCTTTCTAGTTCATTGCACTGCAGATGGGAGTTTCAGGCAAAGATGATACTCTTCTTTGGCTCAGAGATCACCCCAAGAGACCAGCTTTGTGGGGATGGGTTCTGTGTTCCTATCAGCTCCCAGTAAGGCATGTTTTGGCGAGCAGCAGCGACTACAGTTCACAGGCACTTACTCATCCTCTCCCCAGACTGCCCCAGCAATCCCTGATGGTGAGTCACTGTCCAGCCCTTCAAGCCTGGAGATCCCACATGAAGGGCTGCTCTCACCTGTTCCTCATCCCACCAGAAATCTGTGACTGGCTTTCAACCAAATCTGCAGACTTCCTCCATGGATTGTGTGCAGGCATGAGGGTTAGTGCTGGCACAGTGAGAAGAACAATGGAAGCATACTGCTGGGGTGGGCAGCATCACAGAACCCCAGGGAAATTAAAACTGTCCCAAGCTCATTCAAGGGTTGTAGACCCATGGAAATGAAACCCCAGAACACGTATGAAAGCATCATATACTTTTGAGAAAATAATTTGGAAAATACTATTTTTTTTTCATTATTTCAGTGGCTTTTTAGTCTCCCTCTCTTTCCCTTTTCCTCTTCTGTAACACCAACCTGATGAAAAAAGGGACAAGATACATCTGAGAAAATGACAACTGTGTCAAAGATGTTGATAATGGACAGATAAGTAGCCATATTGCAGCTGCACCTAAGCCCTGGAAACAATGACTGCTGGTGTACAACTGTTTGTCTAACTGCAGGGGTTTCTAATAACTATTAATTTTGCATAGTAGTATGTGCACTTGGTAAAAGACAATGATTGTCCACAACATTCAGTTTAGTGTATTTATTGTTATTTATGACATTATTGAAGATGTCTTTGCATTCATGGGTCTCAGTCTTGCACAATTCATTGAAATGCTTGGCATCACTGCCATAAAACACACACACTGAAGGTAATAAAATCCAGCTATGCAGTACAGTAAAAATCTCCACAAAAAATATCATAAAATGGACATATGAATCTTGATAAAGTCCCTGTATCTCTATGCTGCACATTCACGTGAATTAGAGGCATGTGGTAATCCTGGATCAAGCCTTATATAAAAGCACATGCTGTCTACAGAGGCAACATAAAATCCAAAGGGGGAATACACTGCACCCTGTCCCTCTGATTATGCACAACTCTAACACTTCAGCCAGGGTTCCTCCTTGGCTGTGCAAAATGTTCCCCAGTTCAGCAAACCACTCCTAGCAGGTGTGCTCCAGGTTCCCTTCCCCAGCCTTACAAAGGCCATGAGAAACTGAGCACACAACCTTGGGAGGCTGATAGTGCTCATCATCCTTCCAGTATGATGTTCACAGTGCTCATCATCCTTCCAGTATGATGTTCACCTCCCTCCTCTCTCTGTCAGCTTCCCAAGTGCCTATTTCACCATCATCCTACAAATGTAATCTGCAACTTCCAAGAAACATTTCTGGCCTTCTGTCCCACTAATACAGTCCATAAACTGGAGTAGCAGAAGGAAAAGGGGAGATGGATCCAAAAATGCTTGGAGTAAAGATTTCCATAGTTGTCTCTGGAGGGAAACAGCCCATTGCTCTTACAGGGGCCAATATTAGCAGCCTTCCTAGGGTACTGCTAGAAAGATACCATGCATAATGGTGGGATGCGTGGTGATCTAGAAAGCCTTTGAAGCATTATGACAAAACACTCATTGTAACATGAATTGTTTATGAATTATACAAGAGGGCAGAAAACAGACGTATGGGGACCTCGGTGTGCTGGCACAGCCTAGGAGCCTTGACTCCCTTTGTACTAGCCAACCAACAGAACCTTCTGCCTAGCAGTGTGCAACTTCCTCGCCATAACCACAGCATTTTATCCCCCAGCTTGTTACCTCAGTCTGTGCTCTTACAGGTAAGAGGTCCCCAGGAGATTTTCTGTCACTAAGCTTTGAAGTGAGCTGTGCACAGCCTTGCAGAAAATAACTTTTAATATGCTGAAGGCTGGTGTCTGCTTTTACTCACTTCAGATGTGTAACATCTCCTTAATGACTGCTTAATGATGCATGGGTGACCACGACCATGGATGTCCACTGCCAGAAAAGACCTGGGAGAAGAAAAGCATCACTTGACAGGCACTGTCTCACAACAGCAGCAGGAAAAATCCCACAACACACACTTCAGGGCCCCATGTCAGGATACAGAATATGGATTACTTTGAAGCCTCACCCTGGTTCTGTGGCAGGGGCAGACAGGGAGATCAGTGGCCTGGTTTCTTCTTTTCACTGGTGCTTGTTTGCAGTGGGTTTTTTGGTGTATGTGCATAAAACCTGTACCAAGCACTCAGGTATAGATATGCTGCAGAGAGAAGATGAAGGGGAAAGACCTCACAACCACTTCTCCAGCATGTTGAGTAAGATAAGAAATGACTTGTGGGTACCTAGGATAATCAGAGGGCTCAAGCACCTCTACTATGAGAAAATGCTAAGAGAATTTTGACTGTTCAGCCTGGCAAAAGGAAGACTTCTGGATTACCTAATTGCAGCCTTCCAGTACCTGAAGGGAGCCTATAAGAAAGGAGAGAAACATTTTGCAAGAACATGTAGTGATGAGACAAGGGGGATGGATTTAAACTGAAAGAGAGTAGGTTTAGATGGGATATTAGGAAGAAATTTTTTATTGTGAGGGTGGTGAGACAAGCTGGAACAAGCTGCCCAGAGAAGTGAATCTCCCATCCCTAGAAGTATTCAAGGCCAGGTTGGATGGGGCTTTGAGCAACCTGGTCTAGTGAAAGGTGTCCCTGTCCATACTAGGGGAATTTGAACTAGATGATCTTTAAGGCTCTTCCCACCCAAAGCATTCTATAATTCTAGGATTCTATGTAGAGAGAGTGATTTGGGTGAGGAGAGTTAAACCTGTGGAACAAAATATGAAGAGCGCCTCAGCAAAAAATGAACCCACCAGAAAATTTCCCACCAGGAAGATTTGTGAGAATCTGGGGAAACATCCCATGATCTAACTAAGAGTCAATACTCGGATTATTTAGAATCAGTTGTGCCAAGCCTTAGCAAAGTGCAGAGAACTGGATGATTTTGGGATGAGTTTTCTTTTGCCTGCTGAGGGTAAACAAACAGTTGAGTGTGTGACTGAGCTATGTCCCAGCTCAGCTGTGGGGCACATCTGCACAGCGTTATGGAGCTGCGAGTGGGGCACTTGTGGGTGAGAAGAAACACCACCAATGGCCATTAACCCAGGCAGCAAGTGCTACACCAGCATTTGTGCCATTGTAATGTTTCCATTATTGCTGAATGAACTGGCCACAGGGAAGCTAAAACATCCATGTCTGCTCCCACTACCAGCACACCATCCCTTGTTGCACTAGTTTATTCCCTCCCAGGGCCCTCACACTGAGCCTGGCCAGGCTCAGGCTGCCCCTGTGCTCACACCATCCTTTCTTCTCACTCTTCAGATGTAGAGAGGAAACTTTATTTCTCGAAGTCACAGTGGTAGAGTTCCTGAGGAGAGATGCAGAGAAGTAATACAGATGCATGTGGATGCTCTGCTGAATCTGTCTGTGCTGCATATTTCACTGGGAAAAGGGCAATGCAGGCCAGTGGCATGGTTCTCTGTCCCACTTTCTCCCTGAGTAAAACAGGAATAATGATACTGACCTAGTTCACTGGGGAGCCTGGAAAGGCCAGTTAATGTTTCTAAGGCTCTTTGAGAATAAAAAGGTCTCTATCGGCGCTAAGTGTTATTATTCACGTATTGTAATTCTAACCTATAAGAGACTTGGCTTTAGTAGGAGAATTTTGGTGACTGCAGCTGAAAGAAGGTTTCATATTTCATCTTTAGTGTATACAGATTAACAGCACTGACACAATTTCTTCACAGGCATAAAGATGAAGGTGAAATCCACACCAGTGTTAGGCATTACAGCAAATTACTGTGGCATTAAAGACCTCTGATTTCCAACATCTGTGAAAGTTTAGCTGAAGTGATGTCTAAAGCCTTGGTACCAGCTAACAAAAGCAAGTGCTTGTGAAATTGATCCTGAAATCTGAAATTTTCCATAGACTTTGGAATGACCTGGACTGGTGCCCAAATCAGAAAGGTAAAAGATTAGCATTTTACTATACAACTTATATTAACCAAGTGACCATATAAGTATATAGAAGCTTCAGAGTGGTTTCACAGAGGTCATTTCACTTGGAATTTACCTATCTCCAGCCAGATCAGTGACACAGTGTGGCATGTGTAATTCCAAAAACAATAAGGATCTCAAACAAGGCTTCTATAACATACCATGCAGTCCTGACATTCATTGCTGCTATATACTGCACATTTCCATCATTACTGCTGTTCCTGTCTGGATTATGCTGACTTCCCAGAGGAGATGACTGCATATTGGAATCTTGCACCAGGTAATGGTGAGAAAAAATGACAGGGCTCGCATTCAACTGAGACACCACCTTCCCAGCAAGAGGCAGGATTGTCAGTTCATTAAATCACATGGGGGACAATGGCCAATCCACCATGAACAAAACCCAAAGGCTTTCGCATCATTTAGAAGTCACTTCGATGTGTTACACATGATGCCCTGCCACACGGGGATTATTTGTCCTGATTATTTCTCTGATTTTTAATAGTTTGCATTCCCAAATAAGGGTTGGGGAACATGATGTTATTGCTTGGGCATTCAAGGCAGAGGGTGCATGACCAGTTGTCCAGGACACAGGCAGAAATGTTCCTCTCCCCACAAAGGTCTCCCTCTCCACCATCTCTCAGTTTTTGAGCAGACTACAGCTACTTTATGGAATATGAAGAATGTAAGATGGAGCTGCAGAAGTTCTTGGGTATTGGTATATATCAAATTTAATGTCACAACAATAAGAAGAACAACAAGAAGTGCAAATCTTGGTTGTGGATAGCCATGTTTTCCATGTTCCCTCCTGTTTCTTTTGGTAATAGAAAATCAATGGGCCTTTTATATGTGCGGCACACCTGAAGCACTGAAGCTCCCATCCTCCCTTCATATATGAATAAATGAATTTGTTTACTGTGCTGTCTGAACAAGTGTGTTTCAAAACAATGACAGATTCCAGTGCATTATCTCCAGTACTACTTTGCAGCACAGCCCCTCTCTCTTTCTTCCACATTTCCTTCGATGAACAACTCATAGCATTTCCTACACAAGCTCTTCACACTCCACCTCGTGACTGAAGTGGGGAGTGCAGTACATATAAAAACGTCACCCAACACAGTGCCATTCGATTCCTGGTTGGAATACTGGAATGTTTTTCATCCCTTCTCATTTCCCAAATAGTAGTTTTCTTTTCCCCAAGTTTGGCACAGGTTCTCCAGCTGCTTACCATTGCCCAGCCACATGCTTTTTCATAACTGTTGGCATAACCATCCATGTTTTGAGGTGATATTTCAGAGGTTCTTAGGTTTGGGGTTTTTTTTTCATGATGAACTGTTACAAAGAATTCGTATTTTTCTATTAAGCTTGGTTGCTAAATTTCTCACTAGTTGTTCAGTTTAAGAATTCAGTACACTGTTAACAAATGCACTAAGTCTTCACTGTAAATTGTTATGCTCTGTATGGTTTTTTCCTGTATTCTGGAACTACTTATATATTATGAGTCATTGATTATTTATGGAGATATTCATGGTGCTTTTCTTGGACATATCTTTTGAAGAAATGAGTAAGCTTGAAGAAAATAACAATGGAGAGTTCATGGGAGTGGGCTTTCAGGTTTGTTTTTACATTTGAAAAAGTCTTCATCAAAAATCTTTAAAAAGTGCCATCAAAAATCATGCTAACACTTAGCATTTTTCTATTGGTATCTGTTGAAGAATCTTAAATGGAGACAGGCTTCCAGGAGGTTAGTGGAATGGTAACACTACCTATGGAGTTAGGATGTCCATTGCACAGGCAGACTGAATAAAACATGGAAAAATGATAGATTTGACCCTAAAGATAGTAGAAATTTTGACCCTGCTGCTGCTAGGCATCATGTGACATCGTTGATGCCTTTCAAAAATTATGGAGGAATTTTGTTAGTGAAGCAAGTATCAGAACTCTGACTTTCTGACTTTTGACCCCATTTTAGAGGTTACAGAGCACTGATGATCTCACAACAACTCTGCACTTGAGGATATAGGGGGCTTCCCTTCAGGCATCTGGACACAATGGACTGGGTACCTTCTGGGCTAGGTCTCAGTTTCAGCAGGACCATCAAATTGCTTTCCATTTTTGGCTTGATTTGTATTTTATTTCTAATGTGGAGGTTTGAGACACTGTGTGCAGGAGAGAGAGGGAGAGAGGGAATGGCATACTACCTAGGGACAGAGGAGTCCAGCCTGCTTAAAAGGGAAATGCTGCTGGATAAACACAAATTGGTGTAAGCCACATCATTAGGAGAAAGTTGTCTGTCATTAAGCACTACGTAGTGCATCCCTGTGAGCCTGAAATAAGTCTCCAGGGGATATACAATCATACTTGCCACACGAGTGGAAATGCTGAGGATGAACCATGCACCGTCTGGGTGTCCACCTCCCACCTGTGTTAGCATCATTATGTGCATGTTGGGCTGACTTAGCACACTGAGGAGGAAGATGGCCATGCCATTCTCTTCTACCATCTGGGTAATTTACTCTGTGAGTTTCTTAGAGAGTGAATTCATTAATGCAGATATGCAGGGTGCAATTATTCAGATGATGCAGTGGGAGGAAGCTGCATAAAATTTACAGAGTGTGCTCTGCTGGTACTCTGAGCAGTGCTTTTCTGGGTGGTCCTGCCTGGAAAAAAATCACACCTAGGAATGCCTTGATGACTTCTGACTGCGTCCCAAATGGCAGCTCCTCCTGATTGGCATCAGCGGGAGCCATTCTCACTAGGCGAGGGAGATACTCAAAGACTCCCAGTTAGCATCCGTCACAACAGAGAGGAAATCTGTGGGAAATGCTGATCATTTATATCAAAATTAATGAGATTTTCCCTCCCTGAACGTGAGGGCTGAGACGTATGCTGACTACAGGGAAAAAAAAAAATCCATCCATGGATATCTAGCTTGCCTTTTTTATTTATATTTTTCCAGGGGTCTTCTATAATTGATGACAGTGCCTATTTGGCAAAGGAATTTTCTGAGCACAAAATTAATTTTAATAGTAATTTTTTGTCTATTAAACAAACTGTTGTTTTTTCCCTCCTACATCTGAAGCCAAAATCACAGGACCACAAAACAAATCAGCTTAATTTCACTGTGAACTTTTCTTTTGACATCCTTCTATTTTTCAAAGAGAATAAATGTGTTGTTACATGACTGCTCTTTTCCAGACAGAAGAGGCAGAGAGCTATTTTTGAAGCTCCTTAAATCAGAAGCTCTGGCTCTTTACAAAAGCATCCCCACAGGATATCAGGACTGTGTTTGGAAACATATGTGATAAAAAAAAATCAAACCATAAAAATGAACTGGGATCACCTTGTAATTGGGCAGAGAAGACTTCCTGCTGCTGTCTGTATTTTTGTTAAAAGCCAGTGCTTCTGCATTTCTCACCTTTTGCTGTGCAAGATTGTACACAAAATCTCTGATTGCCAAGCAAATCAAAGCCAGGAGGGAGACCCCCCTGTTTGGAGGAAACCATCCCCCTCCTATATTCTCTTTTACTGATGTTATGTGGGAAAAATTAGATGTACAGAATGAATCAAAAGTCATTGTAAAAAAAAAAAAAAAGAAAAAATAAAAACACCACCAGTGGAACAGAGCTATATGGAGGACCCGGAGGAGATCTTTGAATGCATCAGCTTCTATATAGAGCAGTAAGCTAATAGGCAGTTCATTGAAGCTAAAGTATAACATAAAACATAAAATTACGGAGAAAATGGCTGAAAATATAATAAAAAATAATTAAAAATCTTGTAGGAAGGTGGCATATCAACATCTGATGTAAATACAGACATAGGAAGTGCAGTTTATCATTTGAATAGATGAAACAGCTGAAAATGGTAGCAAAATTTGCAGGTTTGTAGTCTATCTTTTTCCAAAAATTTGAGAAAACCCCAATGGTTCCAGCAACAACTTCCCATTCTCATCTGTCACAAGACTTCTCTGTTTTGCTCAGCTAACAGAATTCCTAAGGAAAAAGCACCCATCATAAAATTGGTTAAAACTGTAAATTTAAATTCAAAATCAAGAAACAAAAGAAAAATCAGTAATTTCTCTGGTCCTTAAATGTTAAACATGCTGTGGAAAGACATGAGTCTCTCCACCAGTTTGGCATGACATGAACCTTTGAACAGAAACCAGACTTCTATCTTCTTTTTTCCACTGCTTTCTATTCTTCAATGAAATGAAATTTCAATGTTGTTGAAGACTTATTTTGAAGCAAAATTATTTTTTCCATGAAGATGTAATACAAATTGGACAAGGCATTAAGAGAATACAGAAGTTAAAAATAGCCAGTGTTCTTCCTCCCCTGGAAACTTTTCTCCTGCTATCTGCAACCAGGCATATTTAATACTCAGCATCTCCCAGTGATGTGGATATCATACTAATAATACATATTTTCCTTTTGTGGACTGGCACCTGGAATTAGCTCGCTGAGAGCAAACTGGTAACATTCAGGCTGCAAATGTTTTGAGGATGAAGCATCTTTCTGTTTGCTGGGCCAGAACCTTATTCTTAGACACAATGTCAATATTAAAAATAGTCTTACATTATTAAGAGTGACCCTCTTGCATGAGAATGTATTGGTTCAGACAACACATGACAATGTATATTTGTGCACACATAACCATCTGCATTTTGAATTGATATTTATGTGCTTTTACCTGTGCAAGTGTATGTACATATATGCATTTATGTGTTATATATATTGTGTGTATGTTGAGCAGGATGCATCTTGCTGTGATGGAAGCCACACAACGGCAGTAGGTGGAAGAACAGACAGTGACAATCCTTTTCTAGGCTCTTGCATCCTTCTCCTCAGCATACAGAGTTCCTGGACCAGGAACAAACATTCCCTGTAATGAAACTATCCTGCTTTCCCAAGACTTAGCAGGAATATTTTCCTTCTTCTTTACTCCTTATTGTCCAGTGGCATGCTTTATACATAGTAAGCAGAGGAGAGTGCATTGGATCACTCATTAACACTGCCAGGAATTTTTGCAGGTGTGTTCAGATGGTTTTGTAAGTACAGAGGATGTAGTACAAGCAAAGCTCTGACAATATGGCTTGTCAAGTTTTAAAAAAAAAGTGTTGCTTTAGTACCCACACATACATACAAACATTCATGTCATAACAGTGTTTACACTCAAAACAAAGATCAGGAATCTACTGTGTAAAACATGGTGCAGGCTTCAGTATAAGTGAGGCAGAGCTGAATGCAGTTGCCATCTACATTATGAAGGGCTTGAAATCCAACAGAGCTACTTTATAGTGCAATTTACATATTTTAAAAATAGCTTATTTAATAGTTGATAAAAGCAGGGGTCAGCTTCCTCTGAAAAGCAAGAGCTTTAAATACCTGCAGTTATTTTGAGAACATGAGTGATTAAATTCTAGCAACTCTGCAATTTCAAATGCAATTGGAAGTAAATGATAAATAAAAAATATTATGTCACTTGCTCTGAGGTTATTTTGCACCTTTTTTTTTCTTTCTGTGTCTCTCCTCTTTCATTCTCTGTTCTTTACCTACCAAACTGCCGGCCTGTGTTTTGTACCTATCTATCCACAAACACACACACACATGAAAACTGATCCTTTACATGGTATTCAAACTTATATGTCCAGTGGCTTATCTCCCTACCTTCAAATTAATATTCCCAATAATATTTGGCAAGACAAACAGGAATACAGGTAAGAAATATGAAGAAAGCTTTTAATTAACAGATTTAACTTTCCAGCTTATTTAAATGTTTGTATAATTTCAGTTTCTGCAAGTCCCTCAAAGGAAGTCAAAACCCATTGGCCAAAAGAGGCCAGAAAGAAAGAAAGAGGAATTCATACAATCAGAAAATATTATCTAAGTGGAAAAGAAGAAACATTCAGATTTAATTGATAGTACTAAAAAGCAGTGACTTCTATCTCTTCACTGGAAGAAGATTTTTTAAAAATCCATCCCAATAGAATTTTCAGTCATGAGTGGAGGTTTCCAAAATCTCCAGAGAGAGAAAATGAATGGAGCATTAAATACAAAGGCTTATCTTGGGGACCCTAATTCTGCCTCATGCTGCTCACATTACGTATTATCCTCACTTGGCCTTCTTTTTTAAGAAAGGAACCAGAAAAGTGGAAGCATTTCTCTGCAGTAGTGGAAATCATATTGCACAATACACTAATCACAAAACCCCGCAGAAATGTACAAAATAAATTGGAAAACTCTGTCTTATATTCATGGCTTCCTGTAAGTTTCTTTCTTTTTCACCCCTTTCCCAAATTCTTTGTGAACTATAGTGCTCCTCAGTCAGGTTGAGGGATTGCAGGGGAAGGGAGAGGTGCTGGAAACGGTGCAGCGTCACACAAAACTGGGAAAATACATATTTAGGAATTCCATATAATTTTAAAAATGAGTGTGGCAGTCACCCTTTTTTTGAGCATAAAGGTGATTATCATAGAATCATAGATTCATAAAATGGTTTGGGTTGGAAGGGGACCTTGAAGATCATCTAGTTCCAAGCCCCCTGCTGTGGGCAGGGACACCTCCCACTAGACCAGGCTGCTCAGAGCCCCATCCAACCTGGGCTTGAACCTCCAGGGATGAGGCATCCACAACTTCCCTTGGCAACCTGTTCCTTGTGGAGTTGCAAGGACAGGCTGACAAGACTCTGTATTGCATCATATTCATAAAACAGGGAATGAAAATTGATATGATGCTGTTCACTGATATTGTAATATTACGTTCAGTAGTAAAACCCAACCCTGACTGCAATGAGACACGAAAGAGCTTCTTGACACTTATCATGGAGCAACTAGGTAATAGAATGGCAGGAGACATCCAATGCTAATAAATGCAAGAGAACATATATGGAGAAAAAACCCACTAGAATTACAGGCAAGGTGTTGGGACCAAAATTGGATGTTGGTATTTTCAAAAAGATGTCTTAGAGCCAGTGTGAATTGCTTTATGAAAATGTTTAGCTGTAGCAGAAAGAGGAAAAAAAAGTGAATTTTAGGCATTAACAGGAATGAATAGAAAGCAAATGGTAAATATGCTTTTCTGTCCTTTTGTCCTAAAAGATATGTAATCAAACCATAAAACTGGCAAAATAAAGTGATCAGAGATGTGGAGCAGCTCCCAAATGTGGAAAAGAACAAACAGAGCTGGATGTTTTAGCCTTGAAAAAAGATGATCAAGGAAGGATAAGGCAACAGTCTATAAAAGCACAGAGAAGTCAAATGGAGGAAATGGAGGTTACTGATCATTGCCTCCCAAAATGAAAGAAAAATAGGCTTTTCAAATGAAAATATTGGGTAGTAAACATAAAATAAACAAAAGTAAGAAATGCAAGGAATCTCAAGGCTGAAAGTATATGTAGGTCCCAACCATAATAGGATAAACTCGCAGAAGAAACACCTGTGGAAGGTTATACAGCATAGACCCACAGCTTCCCAGACTGGGGGCTTTCTAAACCAGAACCTGTACTTTTCTGTACCTGAACCCTGTTTTTATCAGTGAAAATAAAGCCTCAGCCTCAGGTTCTTATGCTGCTTCTAAAAACAAATATCTTCCCTTGGAAAATTTTATTTGTGTAGGGATTTAGTCAAGAGACTTCAGTTAGCTCTTTTGGGAGGGAAGCTGTGGACTAGCAGAGGAAGGGTTAGTGCCACACTTCAGTGAGAGACAGCAAAGTGACTGACATACCTAGAAGTTGTATCTACCTTCATCTACATCTACATCTACCTAGAAGTTGTATCTACATCTTCATCTACACACTCACAGCAGGCAGGTTTCCATGAGATTCTGAAGAGAAATGGTCTGTTAGTGGACAGCTCTTTCCTCCAAGATACTTTATTTGCTCTCTGAACTCTGAAGAGAAATTTGCAACCAAAGATGAGCGGCGCAGGACACTGTGGAGCGATGTGCTCCGCTTCCGACAGCACTGCTTCTTGCAGGACAAGCTCACATGCCAAATGCTGGGTCGAAATTTGCAGCAGAAAACGGGAACAAAGCAAATCTGAAAGGCGTGTGTTGTTTACAGAGCCTCCTCTGCTGCACGGTGTCACATACCCTGGTCACAGCTGCTCTGAGCAAAGAACATTTTCTATGGAGAAATCACGGCAGCTTAGGGAAGGAAGGTGAGCAAGGACGCCGAGGGAGAGCAGGGAGCTGTAGCTTGTATTTTGGTGAACTTAATGACTAGTTTTGAGGCAAAGACTTGAAGGCCAAAGTCTGACAGGCTGTCAGGCACTGATTGCCATTTTCATAAAGGGCGCTATGCAAGTGTAAGTGATTGATAGATTGATTGATTTATTTTGCTGAGGCTCCTTTGTGGTCTCCTGGGGGATTTCTGGCCACACCTCTCAGGCTGAAAGCACTTGTTCTGCCTGCTGTTGCTTTTTTTTTTATTTGTGGGTAATGAAAATTTGTTACAAGCCTTCCCTTTCATCTGTACATGGCAGGCTGTCACACAGAAACAAGCCATTCTGGAACCTTGCTTCCTTCCAAATTGCTAAATATTTTTCTTCAAATTGCTTCCCTAATGGGCTAGTATAATAGGAGCAGCACGCTCTCTGCCCACGCTGAAGATGCCAGAGCATTTGTCCAGTGCACATGTGTGTTGGGCACAATAAACTCATTGCCTGGCCTGGAGACAGTGCAGCACTGCTGCTGATCTAATCTATATCACGCATTCCTTGGGCGCAATCCTGCACACAGTGGATATAGGAGACTATGCACGTGGATAGGTACTTGTGACTCCCCTGGGAAAATGCACCTCGTCAGGGAGGCAGCCAGCTACACATCCCACTCTCCTGGGGAAGGAGCCATGATTGCATTCCATAAGGTGAGACACAATGGCAGGAGGAGGAGAAGTGGGCTGCGCAGCCATCGAGTAAGCCATGCGAGCAGTGACAGAGCTGGGCTCACTAATGGACTGGCCTGGCCAGTTTTTTATTGACTCCAGTTGCTGCTTTTTGGAGGGGCAGGCACCAGCAGTCCCCAAGGTCAGCAGTTCCATGTGCTCTATGCTAAACTGTTGCTGACCCACTGCTTTATGAGCCTAAGTGCTTATCCAGGAACAGAAGTGAATAGGTTGTGTGTGATAAGAAAATAATTTGCCAAAACTGCAACAATAAAGAAAGCCTGATGGGATCTCTTATGGTATGAATAGCCTGGAGCAGCTGCAGATTTCTCTCTGCTTTCACAATTATTTTCTTTTTTATAACAACTAAAAAGGGAGCATTGTCCACAGGCTCCTGCAGCCCATATTTTCATATCCAAATCTAATATTTCCATATACATGTATATACGTATTATACATTGCGGATCTTTGTGAATAAAATACAGGAACAGAGAAAGAAAGAAAAAGGAAAAGCCTTCTCAGATAAGAGGCCGGTTGGCACACCAGCTTAACCTGTTCTTCCTTTCTGTTTCTCTCACAAGCCTTCCAGATGGATTTCTGCAAGATCCCAGAGCAGCCATCCCAAGACACATGGAGCCATGTTTCCTGTGTTGTGCACAGATGCCCAGTATGGCCACACCTGGGCAGCTCTCAGTGCCCACACAGAGAGCTCTGTGTCCTGGGGCAGCCATCCTCCCCCATTGCCTGTGGGGCTGGCAATGTCCTATTCCCTGCCCAGGGGCAGTGTCTGTGGAGAAGGCTCAGTACACATTTGCATGTTTTCTGTCTAGGTGTTACAGAGGGGTTTCAGTCCAACAGCTGACCCTACTCAGGCCTCCTCAACCCTATTCCCCACCGCCCCTACTGGTCTAGGGCATTTTCCTTTCTCAGGGAGCACAAGCAGGTCTGATTCTCATCCCATGCTCTGTCCCCCACTCCAAACAGCCCCAGTTCAGAATCCAGTGTCAGGCTCAGTGTTCTGACCCTCTCCTGCCCACCAGTCCCTGGGTTGAGCAGTGGTTTGCCCAGAGAGGGCTACCTGTGGTCCAAAGCCCTAGAAATATGCCCCAGGCTTCTTCCAAAAGCTATGCCAGAGCTCCTTACAGAAGTACCACACTCTCACGGAGTCCAGGTCTCTGAAGCTATCTGAGAATGTCTAAAACCACCAGAGCTTTTCTTCTTGCTGTTCAATTCTGTGTAAGGAGAAGACCAGACTCCAGCCTCAGATGTCACATCAGGGTCAGCTATGCAAAGTTCAGAAAACAGTTGTATAAAGAAACACACAAAGAAATTACTCAGATCATAGCTGATCTCTGTAGCTGATTTCTCAAGATGTCTCCAGTGAATCAGGCTGAATGAGCTTTTTGTTGCCTTTACCGTTAACAGGAGTAGCTGAAGTCAGAGAGAGTTCTCCTCTCTTACTGCTGACAGCTACAGTATGGTGGGCTGTGGTGCCTTAGCATACAGTGATCAATCTCATTTCAGTTCATTTTGCTAGAATTTAATTTTCACATGGCCCAGTGTGACCACGTCCCACTTAGATATTTTCTTAAAACAGAGAGACCAGTTGAAGATTCTGCAGCTCCTCTTGGTGAAATAATAATAGTAATAATTTATTAAGTGGTGTTCTTCCCAAAGGACTTCCCAAATGTTTTCCAAAATTTGTGTATGCAGGAATCTCTTCACCAAGGAAGGGGAAAAAATGAAGCTTCTTCATTGGCACGGAACAGCACTAGCACAACAGCTTAGGATAGGGAATGAATCAAAGGTTTAATGTTATTACATCTTTGTGGTTCTGTTAGAGTAATGCCCAGAAGTCTCAAGGGGGACCAAGGTCCCTCTAGGGTGGGTGAAGTAAGCAATAAGGTTATTGAAAGAAAGCCAGGGATCAGGAAGTGGTAAAAAGCCTGCTCAAGGAAGAGTAGGAAGAAAAAGAGAGGGATAGATAAACATACACATGATTGCATAGATTTCAAAGACATGATAAAGTTGTGGGATTGGAAAGGACCTGTGATCTTATCCCATACACTCTTCTCTCCTACAGCAGGCTCCCTTTAACTATTTAATCACTAATATACATCTATGTATGTAACCTATTCCTAATGATTTCCACTGCTGGTTATTTTTTAGCATTCTGAAGCACCTTCCTTTTAGCCTGTACACTTCCCTTACCTTTAACATGAGTTTGAATCTTCCTGGCTATAGCATAGACCTCTTACTCCTCATCTTGTGCCCAAAAACCTCTTTGAAGGCTGTCATTACCTGTCTGTAGTCTTCCTACAGAGGTGTCAAGGTGAGGTTAATGCTGGTGTTATAATGGACATGTGCCATAAAATGGGATCTAGAGGAGGACATGGCATGGGGGTATTTATTTTGATGGGGAGCTGCATGGTAAAGGTGCTTGTGGAACAAACTTACAGTCCTGTGGGAAAAGTGGGACATGTGAAAGAGATTATGGACGTTGCTGTTAAGACCAGAAACGTTCATCTTTATGTTTGTAGGTCATTGAGGAAATGTATTTTAATAGTTTGCAAGGAAACCAAAGCAGCAGGTAAAGCATGGACAAGCATGACAAGCATAGACCTGGGGTAGGCACTTGTGGCAGTAACAGTGAAGGACAGAGGGGAAAGGCTGTGATGGCCAACAGCATGGACTTGGCTAAGCATAGTACCCAGGAAATGCCGCATAGTCACAGGCAACAGTTTCTGGAGGAGAAAACAAAAATGGTCACTACAACATGGGTCTACATGACTGAAAGGCTAAGGGCACTATGATCAGGCAGAGGGGAAGTGAAAGGTTTTGGCAAAGGAAAATAAACAGCTCTGTGCTAATGAGCTGGTGCCAGCAGGACCTCTGTGAGAAGAGTTTGCTGATGCAGGTGGAGATACAGGGCTGGAAGGAATAAAGGTATCCTGCAGATACCAATTTGTGAGTTTTCAGAAGAAATAGGTATATTGATTTGGAGCTCCACTTCACAAATGTGAACAGATACAGAAAGCTAAAAATCATTTCTCCTCTCTTATTTTCTCCCACAAGGAAAGCAGTTTTAGGTGTTAATGTCCTCTCTACTGAGTCTCATGCACACCCATCTTCTTGGACCTGATTTGGAGCACTGCTTGTTTGTCAAGCAGGAGGAGTCTTTCTAGTTCCTCATCCACAAAACACACTAACCTCAATCCTGACAGGTTTCTGTCCTGCAACAAGATTTGTTATAGGGACTAAGTAGATGACACATAAAATTTCACGAGTTTTAAGATTTCCCTTCCTTTCCCTATTCTTCCCTTCCCAGGGAATGGAGGATGCCTTTCACTTCAAATGCAATGCTCAGGGGATCCCGGCTAAAGGGCAAAGTGCATTCCAACACCCAGACATCCTCCTCCTTGGCGATTATGCAGGTACTCACCAAAACTGAGCCCTGAGCCAGACCCTGTCCCACCAACACCTTTTGCACTTCGTTAATGACGGAGATTAGTTAGGCAGAATTGAGCTTCACCTCCACAGACCCAGATCCACTTGTTTAAGTAGAATATTTTGTTGTTTATGCTGCAGGCTAAACAACTAGGTTTACCTAGGGTCTCTTGTTAAAATGAGCCATCTGTGGCAGCTGTGGTAATTATACCCAGACTACTGTACCTTTCATGCAGAGCTCTTAGATTTGTGTTGAGACTTAGAAAACAAGAGGAACAATAGCACAAGGGGAAAGAAAATATCTCCTTAGAGTGAAAACTACCATGAGGTCCTCCCTTCTTTTATCTTCCAGTCTTCCCTAGATTGACCACAATCCTCAGGTTGCTCAATGGCTGTTCCCTGTGACAAAGTACTACAAAACAGTCTGAGGGCAGAGAGCAGATGCCAGTCTGAGGCAGGTTTTGCACCTCATCCTCATCAGCAAATGCTTGCTAACACTTTGCTTTGATGAGCCAAGTCAACGTGGTATTTGTGCTGCTCTGAAATCTGGGCAGTGCTACAAGTGCTACCATAGGTGTGAGTCTCTTGTTCAGTTTTGATTCCCTCTACCCATTCCAAACACCTCGGCACAACTTGTGCAGTAGCTGCTGGGCAATTTGTTTCCTCTGTCCCCAGAACTATTAGTGCTGGTGTGAATAGGAAGCAGCAGGAATTGCTCCAGAGCAATGCCAACTATTTCCTCCTCTCCAGGGGGGCTGAGCGCTCTGCCCTGGGGAGAGTCAGACCTTTGAAATCAGTTGACTTTCCAGCGCTGCCAGACAGACTGTAAGGCTTAACAGCAGACAAACCTCTGCATGGCATATGCTAATTCTCCCTACTTTCCTCGTTTTAAAGCTTCTCCTCTTAAACCACATATTGTTTTTATGTAGTAGCTATTGAATAGTGAAATATCTGAAATCCATGATATGGGATGATGCTTTGAAGGAAACACAGAGACCTTTAAACCTCCAAGTTGTTGTAAATGCTACCAAACAACCATTTTTCTCTCTAATCTTCTCTCAACTAAAACATAAATTTGAACAGATGGAAATAAGTAAAGAAAGATTGTGGGAATAAGCATTCATGCTATCAGTTGGAACTGGCAATAACAAAAGCAGCCACTGACTCTTTGAGCTTCCAGGTAGTACAAGGTATTTTCACACAGTACATTTCTCTTATTTTGTGTTTTTCACTGTGGGTTTTCATACACTGTAGGAACAGCTCAATCATAAGAGTAAGTCAAGTTATCATGGCCGGAAATGAACAATAGGTTTGATTCACTTATGCTGCTTGTGGCACTACTGTGGCAGAAAGTCTGCCCAAGCTGGGGGGGGAGGTCAGAGTGGTGCAAGGTTCACAGCCCTTGGTGACTCCCTAAATGAGTACAGCTGATCTGGGAAAATGCTGTCAGCAGAGCAGGGAAGGGTGTTCTCATTCTCCTTAGCCCCTCAGCAGTTTCCAAATCACTAACGAGGTGCTTGCAATACCAGGGCGTGATTTAAAGCTGCTGTCCACAGGGCCAGTCATCTAATGAGCATCTGCCCAGTTTGGTTCAAGAGCGAATCAAGTCCATCGCATCTGTTGTCTAAAAAGTCGTGGATAAATAGTCCAATAGCAAACAGTATGAAGTAATTTCCTGCACAAACTTACTGTACCCTGGTCTTTACCACAAGCTCAGATTTCTTGTGTGGGCTCAGATTTTAGCAAAGAATTACGATATATTGCTTTCCATGAGAAGAATTTCCCACTTAACGGATCTCAGGTCTCTATTAGACCCTTGGCTAATGGAAAACCATAAACCATCCCAGAGCTTTCTAGAACTCCATGGAGAGCTGAAAGTGCAGATATTTAGCCTCTTCAAGGGCCGGGGACTGACAGAGGACTCCTTAAAGGAATGCCAAGCTAATAGAAGTTCCAAACAACTTAGTTTCAAAGGACTTCTAAAGGAAGAGATGACTATATTAACCTGAATATTATTTAATGGCAGCATTAACTCTTCTTCAGTGGTGTTCCTTGGTGGTATCTGCCATCAAACTCAATGTTCTGGCCTGATTGTTTGGGTTTTTTCTGGGCGTGGGGGTTTTTAGAATTACCCCTTCACGGCTAGGTCTGTTTGGCGGCTAACTTTGACCAGCATTAGGTTGCTAGGTTGTGCACCTTGTTGCATGTGGTCCTGAAGGTGGGCAGAGCAGCTGGGCCCAGATGTGCTCTGGCCACTGCTGTTCTTGTCCACGTCACACCCTCTGTGCAGTGAAGAGTTTAGCTCAGACCTGCTGGACTGTTTCTCTGCCACTTGGGAACTCTGCAGTTCCTGGCTTCACATGCTTCTGCACTGGAACTGTGTCAGGGTAAATTCCTATCAGCTATTGACATATCTGCCCCTTGTCTGCAAGTCAAAGTGTAGGGGAGAAACAGGTCTTACTAGCACTTCAATGGCTGATGCATTTCCATTCACCATAGGCACTGCAGATTTACACATCATTTTTCACTTTAGCATATATATGCCACTTTATGCTGGAGAGGCCCTGTCTATTGGTAACTGGTGCTTTTTTGAATGGCTGCTTGTGAGTCTTTTTTATTTTAATATTTCTTAACTCATCCCCTCCTAAAACAAACTCAGATTCATTCATTAAAATTAAGGCACTAAGATTCCACAGAGACAAACCCCGGAGAGGGCTGATAAATTACACAAATAAGCTGTATTTATAATACCTCTGATGCCTCCAAATAGGCATTTTATAGAAGAGAAGCTCCAGCAAACTGATAAATCTATTCTCCAATACTGCAGCTAAGCTGCATTTCAATACCTGAAACCATCTGTTTGATACAAGCATACACTTAGCATAATATGAATACCTTAGCACACAGGTACCTTAGCATAGTGCATCCCTTCATTTTCTCATAAACAGCAATTATAGCCCAGGCAGAGAGGAGCGCATGGTGGGCTGAGGAAGGAGGAGGAGAAACATATAAAGAAGATGGATTTTTTTTTTTCCTTAATCTGTGTGAGTCTGACAGAGCATACGAAGATCTGTAAGCCACAGAGTGCCAGTGAGAGAGAGACAGAGAGACAGACAAAATTATTTCCATTGCTGGGCCTTGCAGTTTGAAGTACTGCCTGCCTTATTCGCAGGACTTTTTTTCCCCAGATGCCCACCCAAGAACTATTCAGCTACATTTATTATTCTGTCAAATACAATGTGCAATAAAGAGCCAGCCTCCCCAATGATGGGTACCTGTGTTCATAGCTCCACAGTGAAGCACATAAATCACATGTGAAGGGCAATGCACATGTGCTTTTTGTTTCTTGTATCACCTTTTATTATCTTAGGACTGAAAAGTTAATAACCCAGTAGGTAATCATGCCATTATCAGTTTACATTGTAGTAAAGCCCATTCAAATGATGATTACATATGTTAATGAGTGTCGTTATAATGCACTACACAGTACATTACCTTCAATAAATATAATTGTTTATGCACTTTAATGAGGGGATATAATGCCCCCAAAACTAATGGCATGGACTGAATTGTGATTTATTGCTGGAAAACTTTGCCATTAAGAAAGGAAATCTCACAAACGCTTTCATGTTTATCTAACTTTCTTCCTTCTTTAAAAGCTGCCACTCATCTCTCCCTCCTTCTGCTTGCAAGGGGAAAATAGCTGTAAGACACTTCAGCAGTGTTCCTTGTCAATGCCTTCTTCCACCTGAAGAAGCAGGAGGTGGGTTCATTTAGAAGGTCTAATGAAGATCATTATGTTTACCCCTTAGTAAGGCTTAATGCGCTATCTGGCAACAAAACTGATAACGCGTCAGAATTTTGGCTGCAAATCAAACAACGGGAAGTAAAAATGCTGGTTGTTAAACTACAAACTAGGAATAGAAAATAAGGTTAAGGATGACATTTTGGCCAATGGTGCTTCATCTAGCTATAGAATAGTCAGAGAATAGTTGGCTGTGCAGAGCATTCAAAGCTCTCCAGCTGGGAATGAAGAAAACTAGAGGTGAAATGCCACCTGATCTCTTCAATCTCTAGGTGCTTTCTTTTCCAGAGGAGTGAGATAAAACCTTTCTTTGTGAGCTCAATAAGAAATGACAAAGAGACAAAGAATGCTAAACCAGGCAGCACTGTGTAACCAGCTGAGGGTGCAGCAGGCTGAGCGAGATGAGCTATCAGCAACTAAACTGCACAAGACTGGAGTTTCCTCTTTAATTTCCCTCCACTTGGTTTCCTTCCTGAATGGCACCGCTGTGACATTTCCATTACCGGTGAAAAGTAGTGTGCTTTGTACAGTAGTCTCTTCTCCTATTGAGGTCGGTACAAAAACTCCCATTGATTTCAGCAGCAGAGGCAGAGAGCTGGCGGTGGGGGCACGGTGGCCTCTGCAGAGAATTTGCATGCGGTGTGTCCCAATTTTGCTCTCTCTTCAGTGTCAGAAATTTAAAAAGAAGTTTCCTCGAGTCTTCAAGAATAAATAGGATGCTGAAATTTGGAACAAATAATAACAGGAATTGCTCTAAATGCTGTTAAAATCCTGGTGTGATGGCAGGGAGCATGAGAAAGCTGCATGTGAGAGACCAGTAGGAACTGAGGTAGCTTCTTGAGGTATATTCCCAAATATGTGTACACACAGCAATTACTTGAGAAACTTTCCAAGGATCACAGTCATGTTCCAACTAGTTTGAAAGTCAGTAGTGTAAAAAAACTTTGACATTGAGATGCAATTTGTGGTAAGATCTAATTAATTTTTTTGCTCCTAAGAATAATTTATTATTTACACTTCTTATTATATATGTATTTTAGCTTCATTAGTCTGCAATGCTGGAAAAAATTATACCTTCAAGTCCTATTTATCAAATTAATGGTGCAATTTCATAGTGACACATTCCACATTCATTAAACCAAGTACAGTAAAAATGCATTTAAATTAGATTAGTGTGATGTAATAACGATTCCAGTGTATGGGGTGATATTTTAGCAGTAAAGAAACACCCAGATTCAGTTGAAAGGAACTTTGAGACGATTTTTCAAAATTGATTTTGGCACTGATTTAAGCGAAAGAATAAGGACTAACATTTCCCCCTGCAGCTCGCTCCATGTGGGAGTTCAGGGCCCTGAGTGGAATTGCAGGAAATGAATGGTGGAGTCGTTCTGGCCACGGCAGCAGAGGAAGTCATGCACGGTGCACAGAAGGCAATTCTGTCAGCCTCCCGAAACGCTGGGGAAGGACACCCACCTGAATCCACCTTTCACCAGTGCTGACTGCACAAAGCCACAGAAGTTTCTGCCAGCCCCTTAAAACTGTGAGTCTCCCAACCATTTTACACTGACAAAGGCTCATGTGTCTGTGCACGCATCCGGATGCGCACACTGGTGCAAATTCCTGGATGCAGAAACTCTTGGAGGTACCACCCGTGCCCCTTTGCCTCCTCAATTACTGCTCTCTGGCAGCCTGTAAGCACTCTCTAGGCCACAGAGGCTGGGTGAATGTTGGTCCATTTCCACTGACCTCATCCACCCTGGCAACCCCAAACACAGAGCAAATAGAAACTCTAGGTGGGTGCCAGATTCATAATCCATGAGGGTCCTATAAAACCTTAAGCCCTTCTGCCTACTCATGCCACATAGGCTGCCTGCTTCAACCCCACTGTGAAACAGGCAGAAACTCACATCACCTCCCTGTCATGTCCTTTAACACCAAGTTTAGTTTAGCACATTCCCTGTAGCTTAACTTTCCTGGCTCGGGCAATGAATGAGAGTCCCCGATAAGCAGCAGGTTGATGGAGGTTGTTGGTCAAGAAACAAATCACTGGGAATTCATGTCCTGAAGCTCTGATTGAGTCAGACAGGGGCTGTGTCTCCCCTCCCTCCACATGCTGATACTCGTCTTGTAGTTTTTATAGCCCAGCAGAGGAGTGCTTTCAGCTGGCTGACACTCAACCCCGCACTGCTCCAATATCACATTAAAGAACCAAATTAAATCAGAATAGCTCCTTAATAAAAAAAAATCTTTCTTCTGAGTATCCATAGGGAGTTGTGTATTGTGTGTATCTGTCTTTCAGACTGTAAGCCTTCAGGGCAATGACTATCTTTATTTCTGAAACACAAACAATATTAAAACACCATTGGCACTTAATAAATCAGCAAAACTACAATCGTTACATAGGCCTCCTGGTGAGCCATCAGTTACCTTAGCACATTAACAGAAGTGTGCCTTTTGCATTTTGGCATGGGGCTTGTGAGGGGTGTGCGGCATGAAGGCAGATTGAGCACCCCAGATTTTGGAGGATGCTATTTGCCCACCAAAGGAGCCCTGGACCATTGCAGGCATCATTGCAGCGACATCCTCTGACACTTCTGTCCTGACCCAGAGCTATGGTCCCACCAGGGAATGCAAATTCATCCTCCATCTTGTATGTCTTGAGCTGAGGTGTGAAGAAAGGTGGTAAAAATTGATGCAAGATTACTCAGACTGCATATTTAGAGGACATTGTGTTAGGAGGAGATATCAAATACTTGCATTGTGGTGGCACAGGGGTGTGCCAGTCAGGGATGGTCCAATCCGGCACAAAAGGCAGTGCCCCATGGTTGCTGCCCCATGGTCACTTCTGAGAAGACTGAGCTTGGAGGGCTTATAGTGAAGAGCTGGAGCTGAGCTACACTGGTTTTAAATTGATGAACAGGGATATGGTAATAGCGTAGGAAATCAAGAATCTTTCAGGTTGAGCTGGATGTGCATTAATAGTGAGGGAACTGCTGCATGCTCGAAGGACTGCATCAGCCCTTTTATAAACCCAAAGGTAATTTACAGACTTAGGCCCAGAGATACTTTTGCAAAAAAAAAATATAAAAGAGGTTTTCAAAATTTTTCTTCAGAGATCTGCTAAAAGGCTGAGTCGAATCATTGTGAGCAAATTCATGTATTAATATAAACAATTAAGCTTGATTAAAAAGAAATCAGTTTTGCCTCTGGCCTGTCTGACCTCAGATTTCTAAGGGCTGCTTTTCCAGTCCTAAGGGCCTGAGCTACGTGTCCTTTTGACTTTAGCTTCTCAGCCCGTCATCCCCAGGCATATCTTTTGTTCCACACTTCCCCTTCCCCTTCTTCCAATAGATACAGAGTTATTTAAACAATTAAGGCTGTATGCCCCTACAGCCTTCTCCAGAAAGCAAGGGGCAAGACACAGCCAAGTCAGCTTGAACACTCAGAGACAAAGAGAGCAAATTAAATAAAATCATCACTAAAAGACAACAAAAAAAAGAGAAAATCAAATCTAAGCTGAAATTTACATTTGCTCATCTATCTCAATTGATGATTTCTGCTACCAAGCACCATATGGTGCTGTGTGAGGCTATAAATATGCTGCTCTTCCAGACCCATTTCTATTGGCATTTCCCATCAGTAAACAGGTGCTCCTCGCTTCTCCTGTGCCTCTGAGCTCAAAAAACTTGAGTGAGTACCTTTGTGCACCTACAGGAAGCAAATGTAACTTCTCAGTGGGAGCCTTCCCTTTGCAACAGAGAATATCAGCTGTATATCCACAGTGTGTGCAGGACAGCAGAGCAAGCCTGCATTACAGCAAGCACCTGTGGCAGCTTCCTTCCTTCATGCTTTTCCTAAGATCTTCATGCCCAGCAGAATCTTCCTGTGGATCCTTCGCTGTGACCTCACAGTGTCAAGCATCACAGGATCTCCCTGGCAGGGCTGAAAAGGTGCTTGCTCCTGCCGGCTCTCCTGCTAGAATCAGGTAGATTGAGGAAAAGGGGTCAGCCAATGTATCCTCACGGGGAAAGGGGTTTGCCTTGAGGGGAAGTTGAGAAATTAGTCAAGAAGCATGCATACCACCTGGAAAACATGGAATCATCTAGCTTAACAAGATCTATGGGCTTTACCCATTTCAGTGGCAAATTTCTGGGTCATTCTGCTGTAGAAACCGAAGCACGATGATGGAGCAGTCTCATCCTGCAGTCTGCTGCAGTCTGGGGCCTTCATGCCCTCTCTGCAATTATTTAAAGGGCTGAGTTTGGTTAGTGTTCCCTGCACACTGAGAAGGACAAAAGGGAAGCACCGTTGGTATTACCAGGGTGTACTTTGTGAGGCTAATCTGAATATTGCTTTACAAAGACACCATGAGCCCATTGCCTTAGACCAGGGACAAGGACTCCGGCTGTTCATGCCAGGTGACCACATTTTCAAATCCATTACAATGGTTCAAAAATATCCAAAAGGTCAATATATTGTTCGTACCACATCAGTGATGCTAGGGGGAATAACAACCTTCAGTAAATCCTATTATTTTCACAACTATACTAATAACATGAGAAACTATAGATATAATAAAAGTTTATATCTATAGTTGCTCTGCAGACACCTCCTCTGGTATGGTATAAATATAGTATATGAGACTTGGCGGTGTAATACAGTTTTTATTTCAATTTTTTAGGGATGGCCATGCACATCCATAACTCATGAAAATAAAAAGTGTATTACACTGCCAACTGTTACATATTCCCTAGTAAAGCAAAAATGGCAAGATAAATTTTATTTTTCTCTTCTCCCCACCAACAAAGTATCTCGCTGATACGTTGATGATGAAGTGTTAGAATAAATATTATTAATTCAAACACTTTCTATACTTTAACCATGTCTGTCCTGTCCATTTGTCCATCTTGTCCATCTGTCAAATGCTAGGTAACTTCTTTTTTCCCCTGCATGTTGCTTTTGGTTTTAATTTTATGCTGCTGTACTTGGTGTTATTCTCCTTAGGATTGAAGGGAAGAGACATTGCCTCTTCCCATGTCCTGCTCTTGAATTTTCTCAGACACATTCTCTTTGGGTCTTAAGAGCTCTAACATCTGTGTGGGACATGTGTGTTGGCTTGGTAGCATTGGCAGCACTTCTTCAAGAAGTATGGAACAGTGTAAAGGAGGAAGGATCTGGGCTGCATGTTGTGCGTCAGTGGAACAAGAGGTGGAAAACCTATGATTCATAGGTAGGGATGGGGAAAGAATTAGAAACTTGAGTGCAGTAGGCTAACTATCCTATACCTAAGAGAAATGGAACAAATGTGTCATTCCCATATTATAAAAAGGAAAAAGTGATAAAATCCTGTTTTATACAAGTGCTATTATATTACGGTCAGCTCTTGAGTATCCACATTGCAATGAATCCAGTGGCAGATTAACTGTGCTGGGTTTGTAGGACAGCCAGGGTGGTGCTGCATGGAGTAAGAGCAGAGCCAGGGCCACTGGGGACTGGGGTTGGGACACCTCAACACACAGCAGGGTCCAGCCAAGTCAAGAGCTGTCTACACACTGTGCTGCTGCTGTCAAAGCTGATGTGCCTCCTGCAAAACTTTCTTGAGTGGCTCTGCCCTCTTCCCTCTGGGAACTTCAGTTTGGGGGAAGGGTGGCTGATTCAATTTTTGACAAGCCACTCATGCATTAGAGGACATGCAATGTCTATCCCTCTGTTCCTCCATCCATGGGATAGTCACTGGCCTCTCAAGGCTAGAACATGAGCAAGAAACCTTTAATCCCTGGGAAAGTCCACTTGGTGACACTAGTGCCAACCACCACTTTCTCTCTATGTGTCTAATTGATGATTATAATGAAATGAAACTCAGACAAATGTTCCCATGTGTATTTAATTTGAACTTTGCTAGATGTGAAGTAATCTGTAACTTATAGGCTTTTTTTTAGTATATCAGTAGGTATCATAAAATTATTACCTTCTCTTAGAAATCTCACATATTTGATTCTTTCTTTCTTTCTTTTTCTTTCTTTCTTTCTTTCTTTCTTTCTTTCTCTCTCTCTTTCTTTCTTTCTTTCTCTTTCCTCCTCTCCCTCTGCACCCTGCCCCCATCCCACATCTGTGTAAAGGGATATCAGAGACCTTGGGTCAAAGACCAAGGAATGCTGTGTCAACTGCCACATGAAAATAAAAGAAATTTGATCTTCCCTTCTCTGCAAACAGCCCAGGTTCTCAGCCTGCACAGAAATCTGCCCAGAGCATCAATTCCTCCTGTTTCTCTCCTGTACAACATGCATCCACTACCTCCTCACCTGGAATCCTTGGAGCTGGCATGGAAAAGAGTTTATACCATACAAATGTAGAAAAAAGAACTTCCTAGCTCTGTAGAGGTACTACACACACAATGATCAACAACAATCTGAATCCCTTCAAAACCTGTGTACAAGCTGCAAATGCACAGACCAATGCCCAGAGGAGAAGAGAAGCATGCACAACACGAGGAAAAAGCAGGGTTTGACACAGTCCAGCTGATGATAAGGTTTTTATTACAGCCTCAGCATACTAATACCAGACCACTGCACAGGTGGGAGAGTGGTGTTTGAGGGCCAGTAAACACGGAATTTTATCAGTGTGCCACTATTACAGCAACACCTGTGCTAAATAACTTTGAACTGTAAAGAGTCAGTGCTCAGTAGCCCTCAAAATTTCTCATTTCTTACCTGCAGTGGAGTAGTCTTCTTTTTGAGCAATGGCTCCACAGAACTTCCTAAATGTTTTTCTATTTTCTCCTTTAGGATGCCTGTCACACAGACACAGAGTCCCTAAATTGCCACCTTCCTGTCTCTGCATTTTTCTTTCCATTTCTCTCCTTCTTGTGCAGTGGAAGTCATTAGGGATGGGGTGATAAAAACACATGATAAAACACCATCACTGGGGAGATCTATTCCTTGGAAATACAGAAACAAAGCCTGCACTCAAGCAAACTTTCCGTTGATGACAGTGGGTTATGCCTCATGACAAAAAGCAAATGAGTCCTTAAAACTGTGCTTGCCTAATTAAGGTCCTGGTCCAGCTAGAGTGCCTAATTTAAAACAGATGACTCAGGGTTGATGGTGCTGCACTTTAAGTTGAGTACCTGCCTAAGTACTTGGCTGAATGGAAGCCCAAGCAATGTATCTTTAAATGAAGTAGCAGTGGAATACAACAGCCATTCTAACCACTATATATAATTGACTAAAAAATCAAATCACTGAAAAAGGTGCTGCACTTACAGTGAAAAATTACAGATTGCAAACATGACAGTCTGCAGGCAGAGCAGAACTCAGCGAAGGCAGCTCCCATTTGAATTCATGGGAAAGCAGGGACTTTTGAAACTGCTAAGTTAACCAAAAATATATATTGTTAAAGCCAACAAATTTATTTTTCTCTTTGAAAGTCCCTGTTTTGCTATACAGAGGAACAGACTCGGAATTCTCTGACTCTTCAGCATCATAAAACCTAGAGTGCCTGCTTGGGGAGGTGTCAGGAAAATATTGGTTTCCATTCTAGGCTTATGTTATATTTACACTGTGGCTCACTGAAATACTAAAGCAGTAAGAGATATTATAATTAACCTCTTCAATTTTTCCCTTAAGAAGTATCTGGTACAATGAACTGTCAATCAGCTCTCCCATTTCCTATCAGAACAGGGGCTAATATGCAGGACTGACAAGCGAGTTCAGTGAAAGGAGAGGCAATACAATGCCTTTATGAGTAGTGTAGGCTGGTAAATATTAAGTATGTTTTATGTAAAGAAAAATTTTGAAATGCTCTGTGGCTACTTTTGAGCTACATCAGTCCTGTCTTTTTGTGCCCCTAGTTCTAAGGGCACACACAATTACTAGTGCAAATGTATGCCCATTCCTGCTTTGTGGGAGCAGTTTAGGTCACTGGAATCGATTTGCAGACATGTAAACCTGATGCTCAAAGGTCTGCAGTAGGCATGTAACTCTTGTTGATGTCGTTTTGTGTTATGTGCTTAAAAACAAGATGGGTGGTCAAATATCTTTACTAAATGCTAAAATGATGTGAAATGTAAAATAATACAAAATATTGCAGCTTAGTGCTTGAAATATTATCCTTTTAGCTTAGAATTTCAACTTTTATAAATGTAGGTCTATTCACAGTCCCCAGTGCTGCAACTGACTGCATTATTTATTATTTATCATTATTAATTATCACAATGTATTATTTATGCCATGCAATAGGTATGCACAGGGTTTTGCCAAGAAACATCCTTCACTCTCACATTTATTAATTTCTATAATATTACTATGCTGTTTGATTTGGAAGTGAGTCAAACCGTACCTAGATATTAAAATGAGTGACAGTGAAAAGCTTCAAAAGGTGTCCTGTTTTCAGTTGTGAGAATCAGGTGGCAGCCTGGAGTCCTCTTCAAGGTCACTGCTTTCCTTTCCAAACCGTGACACCAGGAAGAGATGCCTGGCCATTGGGCTCAGTCTTGTGACCTAAGAGCCCTTCCCTGATTCTTCTGAAACCACTGCATAAAATCCAGTGTCTGAGCTGCAGCTAAGGGTCACAAGTGGAACCAAATTACAGTCTTAAACTGCACCAGAAAAGATTTAGGAGGAATTAGGAGGAACTTCTTCACAAATTATATATTGGAATGGAGTCACCATCCCTGGAGGTGTTTAAGGAAAGACTGGACATAGAACTTAGTGCCATGGTCTAGTTGACATGGTGGTGTTGGGTCATATGATGGACTCAATGATCTCAGAGGTCTCTTCCAACCTAACTGATTACAAAAAAAAACCAACCAAAACCCAAACCCCAAAGAATTATCTGATTGTGGGCACACATTAATTGGTATTATGATTTGCCTTAGGTTTATTGTTTGCTAAGTTGTACCCAGTATTTCTCAACAATAAGAGGGCCCATTACTATGTTTCTCTCTGTACACATATAGTAAGAATAATGTGCCCAGGATGGTGCATAGTGTTTGTAAATATTAATGTTGAAAGAAGCACAAACAATCAAAACAACAACAACAACAACGAGGCAGAATTTTCAAAACTGCCCTGGTTCTGAGATATGTCTGAATTTCTTGAGCAGTTTTGGTAGTCTCTCTGAAATAGCTACACATCAATTTATGAGTAACAAGGCTTTGTCTTAGAGTTATGGCAATAGGTGAGGTCCCAGAAAATTTAACAAGATGAGCTGAACACGAGTTGAGAGGAAAGCCCTGGAGGCACAGGGTCTCCAAAACCTGTTCTTATTTTTTTGCTATTACATCACAAATGTGCTACTTAATGATTCCTTTTTTAAGTAAGTGAAGCACAGTTGTAACTACAGAGAGAGTTCCTGTTCCAAGGAGCTCACCACACAAAGATGTAGCAAAGTGGAAGGAGCAGATTCAGTGCAGCTATACTTCGTATGCATGTGGAAAAGCTACAATCAGCCATATTTTTATCACCATCAGAACTCAGCATTGCTATCAGATATAAATGTACTGAAAAAAAAGGGGAAAGGCTTAAAAAACGTGCTTATCTGTATATTTAAGAAACAGTATCCAAAAAGACAGGTTTTCTTTTTCCTCCTGTCAATGTTTAGTAAAGTTCTGTTACCATCACCTTTCAGCTAAAGCACCTTATAACTACAATAATGATCACTCGTGGGCCAATGGGAGACCTTTCGTTTGTGAACTGGTACATCCAAGTTCTACTTCAAGACACAAAGCTAAGGGTGAGTTTTGAAAAGACCCACCCCACAACTGCAGCTTCTGTAACCCACCTGCAGCATGGTACTCTGAGCGAGAAGGCTGCAGCACTCCTGTGAAGGTCAGGAGACAGCAGTGTGAGCTGCTGCCTCAGTGCTGAGCAGCACACATTGAGCTCTCTGGTAGGTGCCTGCACAGTCCAGCTCTGCTCCTAGTCAGGAGCAAGGTAACTCCTCCTGGAATGGCTGGAGAAGTACAAACTAGTAAAGACAGACTGAACATTTGATGCTGACAGCTGATGCTACAGGGAGGTTGTTGCCTCCTCTGCTACAATGGCTTTATGTCTTTACCTTGTGAAAACAAAAGAATCAGCACTGAAAGATATTACTGGGCCTCAGTTTCCATAAAAGCAGGGTGACAAAGTCCCCCTTCCTTTATACTGGTGGAAATTACAGACGGTTCTGCTGAAATCAGCAATGTTACAAAGCTGTAAAACGGGTCAAATCGAGGGACTAGCTCAGCAGCAAGGCAGTCTCTCTGCGAGCCTGACACTTCATTCTCTAGCTACAATAATGAAAACACAGAGATGTGCTAAAGCAGCAGGGGTCCTTAAACTCCTTTATCATCTGGGATCACATCTTAATAGGACTGACTGATGAACACTTCCCTTCCTATTCTCCCATCTAAAAAGATCACCTCCTCTTCTACTTCCTATCATGTATCCTCCCTGTGGCAAAGCAATAGCAATTACAGGAATATTAAGGAAGTAATTAATGCATTTTAGCCATCTTTTAATGAAATTCAGCAGCTGAGAAAAAGGGAGAGAGCCAATAAAGTGTAACCTGTTATCTCTACCACATGCCACATTTTGGCAACTTGTGTATTGGAAGTCAGAAAAATGTTTACACCCATTTAATATATAACCTCTTAGGTTAGCCTGTCCCTTGTATTGCCTGTTTGTAACACCACATGAAAGGTTCACATTTGTAAAATGAAGCAGATTTTTGACTAAGAGATCTAAAATGAACATGAAGGAATTTCTGTTAACGTGACAGTCACATGGACATATACTGATTTCCTGGAGCCTCCTTCAAACTCTTTCCTCTTACAACTTCTTCCTTGCAGTTCCTATTCGGAGTGCTCCATTTGCCTGTTGCCAAAAAGTGCACAAAAGTTGGTCAGATATGTGAATGGATAACCTCTCTTCCTCAAGAGTGTGCCAGAGCAGGTTTCTAACTACACCAATGGTAACACTTTCACCTTTGATAAATCAAACATTGTTATCAGCAGAGGGTAGTGGAGAGGGACTTTTTCTCAGTACCTTCTTCCATTTTGCCTGCATCATCCCAGGGCTGCTGATTTGTGCTCTGCTAATCTTAGTGGCTGTACAGAAACATCTTTGTGGTGTTGCTGCTTCCTTCTACAGAAGCTCAACCAGAGTCAATGAGATCTTGTGTTTTTACACTTTCCAAGGGCTTCCCTTGAGGATCTAATTTTGTGCTGCCCTCAAGCTGCTGTGGTCTGATAAATATGTCCCTATCAGCTGCTAGAATGCTAGCTTGGGCCACGCCTTCTTCTCAATTGCATTTTGGTGTTATGCTGTGATTAAACCACCACTCTACCAGTGACCCAGCAGTAGGTGACCTCCTTCCCCTTTCCCCCAGCATATTGTATAAAAATAGTCAAGTGATAATGGCTCATGTTTATTGGTTTCTCTTCAGCAATGCATATTTCCCACTGATGTCAAAATAGTTTAGACTGCACGTTGCCAGCACTTGGTCATACTTCTTCTGCCTAATATCATGACTTATCAGTGTTGTTGGAAATATCTTCCAGCTGTTAAACAATCCAGCTGGGATATAATTGGTCATCAGTCTAAAAGCATAGCTGCAAATGTCTAGTTTCTTTCTTCTGCCATGTGTGGTAATTGAGTCGCCAAATCTGTCAACAGCCTGTTGGTAGACAGCCTTCTCTCCACTGGGCAGCTCCATGCCCTTAGACTCTGCAAGCATTGCTATTTTTTCCCTCTTTTGGGAGTTGACACATTCAGACATTGCATGATTGTATATCCCTTTCCTGCTGTTCATAGCCTGAGGTTTTTTCCTGGTGTAAGCACTGCCTGCCACAACGTTTATGCTGGACTATGAAGGCGATATTTGGTTGGTATCTGTCCTCTCTTTTAGTAGCTAGGAACATCAGGAACTCGGAACACTGAAGGAATTAACAGTGTCATTTTGTCCAGCCTTTTTCAAGAGCAGGCATTCACCCCTGCAATCGACAGCTCATTCAGAAGGATCAGAACAGAACATCTCCTTCACTCAGGCCAAAAGAGTTTTTTCACCACCTTGCAGTAGATCATAGATGTAACAGCTGAAAACCAACAACTGTAACTTGCCATGAGTGAGGGACAGTACAAGAGATCACGGATGTCATAAAGGTCTGTGAAGCATTGGTGGGCCATTGTTCTAATCCACAATGCCAAGATAATTCTAGAGCATGGATTGGGAAGCTCTTTTTGTAATCTTCCAGGCTATTGTGTTTAGCAGTTAATCACATTTCCTTCTGTCCTGTGGATTTCACTGGCATCATATTCATGTACCATATGGATTCCATGTCAGTAGGAATAAACCTTCTCTTTATTAACAGGATCACTTATTGCACAGTCACATCTGTAGCATTCTCACAGTGGACATATAGATTGATATAATGGTTTATTTTCCAAAGCCTTACCTCCCACAACACATGTTCTTCCAAACTATACAGGGGCTGGTACGTAAATTTTTGATGTGAGATTTCCCTGTTCACCTTAGATATTCCCAGACTCAATATCTAGATCTGAAAGACCTTCCTGTGAGCAGAAAAGAAAAAAAAATCCAAATTTTAGTTCCTAAAGTAGAGTCAAAACCAGGGGTAATGAGCTGGATTGTTGAAGTCATAAAATCATTGAATGATTGGGCTGGAAGCAACCTTGAAGATCATCTAGTTCCACTGCCCCTGCCATGGGCAGGGGTACCAGCCACTAGACTATGTTGCCCACAGCCCACTCCGTCTAGGCCTTGAACACTTCCAGGAACAGGGCATCCACAACCTCTCTTGGAAAACCTGTTCCAGTGCCTCACCACCCTCTGAGTAAGAAATTTCCTCCAGGCATCTAATCTAAATCTTAGGAGAAAATACCTATTTCCTTCCTTTATCTCCAAAGGGTGCCTACATAGAGAGAGGTGAGTGTCTAAAACATAAGTGCTGACAGTCAGGTGGGATGAATCACACTTTTCCTGGAATATCTGAGGGTATAAAGACTCCCTCAGACCTTTTCTGCCAAGACAGAGTTACTCTTTCCAGCCTCTTACCTTTAAGTTCCTGCTGTGTCCCACTGATGTCTGCTCACATTGCAGCATCTGTACTGAAACAGACTAAAAAATGGAAGGAAGAAGATTGAATTTTCTTTGATCTGGCAAAATTCTTGTATGATGCTAACAAGACAAAAAGTTGTGTGAGCATGTCTTTCTCTTTCGCATTCCTAGCTGTGTATAGTAAAGAAAATATCTGAGTTTCAGTGGACAAAAAGGTTGGTTTTTACAAGGAAGTTTGAACACAATTTAGCAGATGGGACTTGCTGGAAAGATACCTGCAGTCAAATTAGGCAAGGCAAACACAGGTGAGAGAAAAAAGGAGTATGTGATTTAGAGATGGTATTTCCCTCCACAGCTCAGGAAGTTTTAAGTAGTTAGTGCATTTTCTTCATCTTTCTCAACAGTTCTAAATAAAAATAGTGCAGAGGACAAGATAACAAATGGGAGTGTGTGACCAGATGGTGATTTAAGGGCCACTGTTGGCATTAGCACATCAGACTGTGTTAGGGGACGCAGCTGCCCTGTGCACCAGCGTCCTTGCAGGGGAAGACAGATTTCCCTTGGCCTCCTGTCCTGCTCCAGGCTCCTTTTGGGGGCATGGCTGTGTACTTCCTGGTGTCTTTACCCTGGGACTTTACCTTTGGTCTTGCCTCCAAAGGGAAGGTTCCTCCTTTAGAATGTGACCTTTATGGCTACCCAGCACTCTGAAAGTGTTAAACAGAAATTTCTAGGCAATTGGTCTTCTCTTTACATTAGTTTTCTGCAGTTTGCCTGCCCAGCCCTATCTGAAACCTCCCCCTAAGATAGCACTGCTGTGTGAGCATTTTTAATACAGGCCTCCTAATACGGAGCTCACATCCAGCTGCTACAGGCAGGAACAAATTTTCACCTGTACTCCAGAGTGAGAGCAAATTGCTTTATCTGCATGGGAGCTCGGAAAGGACTGCTAGAAAGAAACAATACACCCCACTTCACCACTTCATGGAGTTGAATCAAGCCTTTTAATGAGTCAGTGATTATTTTTCCAGCCTTAAATGTGTGCATAGTTGCAATCTGTGCATAGTTTAATCTTCTTAGCTTGATGTCCAAATACAAACTAAGGCAACAGTGAAGTTACAAGGTTTCTCCGAAGGGTGCCTGTGAAGGCAGACCTTTTCAGTGAACAGCTCCCAAAAACCAGAATGAATATTTTTAGGCAATTGAAAGGCTATTATCAGAGACTTTTACCACATTATAGACAATTATCAGAGCTGAAATTGGAATTTAAGTGTTATATTTTGTCACGATTCAAAGTTATCCTTTATGTCTTCTAATATAGAAGGTCATCAGTGACCTAAAATTCTAAATGCAAGGCTGTGCCTGTAAACATCAATAACTCTTTTGAAAGAGCATTTATGGTAGCAACAAAACCTGAAGTATCTATGCTAACAAGTGCTTTAATACCCAGCACACACAGCTGTCATTGCAGCCATATCAATCCCTCCCTCCTAAAACTTCAAGCAACTCTCAGGGACTGAAGAAGAGAATACAAAAGGCATCAGGAACACTATCCAAGGACAGACACAGCAATCCTGTGCTGCTTCCCTCCCTCCTCTTGTGCTCGCTGTCCCTGCTGTGTGGGCTGGGGATGCAGCCTGCATGCTGGTACCAGAGAGAATATTCAGGCAGCACTCGTATTTTACCATCACAAGTTGCTGACTACAAGGACTGCCTGCTTTAAATGTATAACAATGCTGGTCCTGCTGTAAATCACACTTTCTTGGTGAGTTACAAGGAAGACAAAATCCTCACGTCTCTTTATGTACGTTGTTTTCTAACTGGATCACTGAGATATTTATAGCAACAAGCTGTGTACTGGGTTATAAACCAAGAGACTCAGTTCATGAAAGGGACATTGACTGTGAGGTCAATATAATTTCCCTATTTCTTATTTATTTTGCAGTTTCAAGAAGCAGACATAATGCTACCTTACCATGCTTGGGATGCAGTCAGAGCGGCTGGGGCTGCTGTGCTCATCCCACTCTACCTGAAGAACAACAGGTCCTCTGGGCAGCTGGTCAATCATTCAGAATGTAAGAGCAGTAGGTTGATGTAAAAATTGATAATTCTTTAGTAAAAGATCCCAGGGAAGATATGTCTTCTTGGGAGCAAAGTCAAATATCCAGCATGACCAATTCTTTCACCCACAAACAACTTGAGATCAGAGATGTGCCCTAGAAAATCCAGCTCTGGGGAACAAAAGAGCAGCAGGCGCTCTTCATAACCAGCTGCCTCCCACAGAAAGAGATAAAATACTGAGATGAGAGAAGGAGAGTCTGTGAACAGCACAGAGGCAGGAGCTGACTGATAGACAGCTGTGAAGCCAGGCAGAGGGGTGGGAAGGAGAGGCCAGTGGAGTGGAGTGACTGATGACCTCTGAGAAAGCACCCAGCAGAGACCCAGCTGCTAAACCTCTGGGGCTCCAGCAAGGGCATGAAGAAGCCAGCCCAGTGCCATGGGAGCATGAGAAGGGGATAAAAATAGGGAGACCTGTCCTCTTCTCCTAGCATAGGCAATTTGGGCAGAGGCTAAGTGAACAGGGATTGCCTTGTGAAGCAGCTGACTTTGAGAACTCTGTGGGCAATCATTGCAGTAAAGTCCTTTCCATGCCACACCTGCCAGAAAAGGAGCAGAAGCTTATTCTGCCCCAGAAGCATATTTCTGGGCTTATTCTGCCCCAGAAGCTCTGCATGCTACTCCCGAAGAAAGAACAGTCAAAGACTCCTTTTTCCCATCCTCTCAGGGATCCAGCTCTTCCATTCAGTGGGACTGGGAGGTCTAGACCCCATCTCACTTTGAGTCATCTCTGAGTGAGACTCACAGGCTGCTGTGCTGTGCAAGTGCTGTGCTTCTCATAGAGTCCTCATAGATGTAGATGTATATGTATATGTATATGTATATGTATATGCATATGTATATGTATATGTATAGGTATATGTATATGCATATATCCTCATATCCAGCTGTTACAGAACAGCAGAAAACTCTTAGTTGGCTGCTAACAGTTTAGGCAGATGAGTAATGCATGAAAGCCTGTGAGACAAGTATACAGTGTATTAATTCTCAGGTATATGTGCAAAAAGCTTTGTATGAGGTCCAGTTATATATATTGAATATTCCCCTTACCTACCTATTTCCCCAACATGCTATTGCTAACTCAGTGGAAGTGGAAGTTTGGCTTAAGGAGAAGCTTGAAGGAGAGGGTATAAGTTTTATCCATCAATCAGAAAGCTGCCACAAGTTTAAGAGATAGTATGATAGATAAGGAAATGAGAAAATCATTATATTCATTTATTATGAATAATAAATGTTGGTAGTATGCAGCACTGCAGATTCTACATGAGACTCACCAGTTTATCTGAGTAAAAGTTCATGTCATGTTCTTGTTCAGACCCGGAGCTGATTTGAATAAAAACTTCAAAGTGGAATTCCAAACTTTTTCAGATACCAGCCCTGAATTCTGATTCTGATAGGATTCTGATCAAAACTCCTCATGAATAGAAAGCGTCATGTCACTCTAGCCCCAAATGCCTCTTCAAATTCCTTTGGACAGTTTCCCATTACTTTATCTCACGTTCATCCTTTTGTCAAACCAAGCTCTGCTGTGCATCTGCTAGCAATAAGATAGAAATGTAAACAATTGGATCCCAGTGTCTTGGCTTCCAAGCAGCTTCAGGAAGGACTCTCCATGTCCCATGATTCTCATTCTGAAGTTTCTTCTGCTCTGCTGGTCCTTTTCCCAAGAAACAGCTTCACATAAGAACTGCAAACTCCTTTTCTTTAGCAGTCTAGCCACTTTCCTAGACACACTCATTTCCTCTGCAGATACCACGTGAGAACTACTACAGAGTTGGCCAAAATGATAAGCAGATGCTGCTCAGCCCTGGTGTCTGGATCTGCATTGCTCTTGCAAGGGTGGAGAGGAAGGTTTCCTTCCTTATCTGATGGCCCCTGTTTTCTTCTGACAGCCTAAGTATAAGGCAGTGCATCATCCTTTTCCTGTGAGGAAGTGCTCCCATCCTCTAAAGACAGAAGATGGCTCTTGCTCCCTTGGTGGCTTGCGTTTTGCACTAACCTGAGAGGCGAAGGACCAGCTCTGTAAGTCTTTTCTTCTCTCAAAATTTCTGAGCAATGGTTAGAAAGAGCTTTTAATAGAAAGGATGCTAGATATAGATAAATATCTCTTGCACTCCCTGTGGTAAAGATTGTGTCTAGTATTTCTCAGTTTGATGTGCAACTTTCTGCTGACCCATAATAGTTCATTGGTGAGGGCTCTGGTTCCTCTCTACGTAGTACATAAACTAGAAAGGGTATTAGGATTTTCCTTGGTAATACAGGAACTATATTTACAATTGCCACTCAGGGCTAGGCTGTGATCTGCTGCTTATAGCAGACACTGGCCCAGGGGCAGTATTGATGTGTGGGGTGGCTTTCAGGAGCTTGTGTTCATCACTAGAAGCACAGTTTGCCCATGCTATCCTGGGCATCCCTCTTTTTGGAGATGCCTTTCCATAAGAGACCTGACCCTGGGAGTTTTTCGTTGTCAGTATTTCACTTCCAGTTTCCTTTGCTGGAGGGTCAGTCTCATCTCTGCAATGCTGTGTGCCATTCACATGAGTGGAGATGGGCCCCTCTCACACACTGGCCCCTCCTGGCACAGCTGTTCTCCTGAAGTGACACCACTCCAGAGTATGAGGAAAAAAAAAGTCAGCACAGCACTTTTAAGCTGTCATGGAGTAAGAAAGGTTCCTTTCATTTTATGTTTTGTTATATAGCAGAAAAAATCTGTCACTTTGCAGGATGCTTACAGCAAACAGCTTTAAAAACTGAGTAAGTGGTTCAGTTTTACTTAGTTTTTAATCACTCAGCAGCTGTTTACTCTGCAATTCACAGGTATATTTATGTTCCCCTTTAGTTGAGGTCACCAGTTACCTTCCTTTCTAGCCCTGAATTCCCAGCTGAGTGGAAGGGTATGTCCCTCTGCAGATAGAACCCATGCATGCAAATCAGATGGGTTACAAATGCAGCACACCTATCCCCAGCCCAGCACTCAGGATAAGGACCCCAGACCCAGAAACAGATTGCTGGGTCAACAGCTAACCCCTTCCAATGGGAAAATGGGCATGGTCAGGAAAGAATGTGAAAAACCTTATTTTAACCTGAGAGCAATGGTCATCCTCTAGTGCCTCAGTTTAGCTCAAGGGTAAGCTGCTGTTCCACTACTGGGTAAAAATACAGGGCTTTTAAGGATTTGGATTTTGCAGCAATGGCAAGATGCAGCAAATCTTTGCGGAGCCAGGAGGAGGTCTCTTGTTGTACCAAGGCTGGCTCTCCTGCAGAAGCCTGAGGCTCTTTGGGTGCACACTTTCATCTGTAAATGGGCCTCTTAAAACAGAATTCACAAGTGCATTCCAGTAATAAGTAATGTGATATTGTCATGTGGGAGAGCAGCCCAATGATAGTTAATGGTGTTTCTACCTCTCTGCCATGTTCTGAGGATTGACTTGGCCTTAAAAATACACCAGAACCTCCAATGGGAAGGAAATCCCCAGAGCTGATCATTTTGGAGAATGAAAAGATTCCAAATGGGTGCTAATATTTCACAAGGGAGGCTTTCACATGAATGAAATGCATCTTGGATATTAATAGTGAAGTCTATGATCATTACTACCAAGATGTTTTTTGCCAATATTTTAAATGGAGAATGAAAGCATGTGCAGATTATAGGGAATTTTCCCTTTTTTATTGAAAAAACACACTGCACATGCAAATTAAAACTGCACTCACCACTGCAAGACTATAACATTTTTGGCACACGTACTCAGTGTGCATAAATGTTGGCTGTATTTAAGTTCTCCTAGACATATATAATTAATGAAATACATTTGTGTATAGCCTCATTTCGCGAGCAGCCTAAATTTAGACTGCCTATCCGTTTGCAATGTAAATCTTCATTTTGGTTGGTATATTAAATGTTAATGCTTGTGCTAATTTTTAGTCTCTAACCTTAAGGCAGGTCACACATTGCTTTATTAAAATAAAAGAAAGAAGATTAATTTAGTCGCTGGAGTCAACAATTAAAAGTACATGGGAGTTTGGACAAAAAAAAGTAAGGAAACGATAACTTAATGGCAAAAGGCATGTCCTCCAACAGCTAGGCACCATGGTGTGATCCTTATTTACTTTTATAGCGCACCCCATTGTGCCTATGTGTTGGAAGACATATGTCATGTTTCATCCTCAAGGGCCTAAGTGTGAATTTCCTGTTATTTTTTTCACAACTTTAAAAGTTGTTTCAATGAAGTTTTTGTTGGAAGAACTTTAGTAAAATGTGTTTTATATACTGTCTGTGGCTAGCCGGGAAAAATTGCAGCCCCAGAGGAAAATAACAAAGAAAGGCTATACAGCCCGAAGGAAAGGAAGGAGAGGGCTGGGAATGGAACGGAGCTTTAGCTGGGCTGGGAGTGAGGATGGCAGTCCTCACCCGCGGATAGCTCCATGCACAGGATCACCAGCTAGCAAAGACCCGTAGTCCCAGCTCCACAGAGCATCCTTTTCCCTATCCCAAAGGGAGGGATGCTTTGAATATCCACGGTGGTGTTCACACCCGGCAGGTTTTGCTGGCTGTTTTGCTGGTGAGCTCTCCGGAGCAGATGCGCACGCAGTTGCCGCGAGCACACAGGCTTCCCTCGAGAAGGCTGCACCCACCTCTCACGGGTGGACTGCTCTGATCCCCACGGAGCAGAAGCCCACCTGGAAATATCTAGGTCTTTTTCAAGTACATGACAGGGAGACTCTGCAAAATGCCATCATTTTTTGCCACACCAGGAGCTAATTAGCACCCTGATTTAGTGCAAAAGCAAACGTGAAAAAATGTTTTAAGCTACCAGATACTTTTTTTAATAGGCTTTTCACTGGAAATTTCTTAATCTTAAGTAAATACTTTCAACGCTGTTTCTAAGGTCTTTGAAATCCCCATCTGGTGCCTTAAAACAGAATCTCTGATATACAATTTTTCCTCCAGTTATGCCAAATATAGCAAGAAAATGCATGGAAGCAGAGCATACTCAACTTTATGTCCTCTGATTTTCAAAAATTACCTAGCTAACTTCAGTGAGCAAAACTTCACCAACAAAGCTTTTCAGCACCAAAATTCTGTACAAATGCCTTTTAAATGTTTGAAATTTTCTAGAATTAGGCTGTCACTTTTGCAAATGTTCTGTGAAATTTTAGCAGCAATTACTACTGAGGAAAACGTTTCAAAGAAAGGAATTCTAAAAAAAGGAGCAGAGGGAAAAAAAAAAAAAAAAAAGAAATAATCTTGCAACACTAGCTTGGGAGTCAGAACTCCCTTGAAGTGGAAATGAAGCCCGATCCTGCACGTGAGAAGCCACACGGATGCAGGTCTCCCTGTGGGGTCTGACCTGTGCGACCCCACAAAGCCACTTGGCTTCACTGCTTCCTGAGCCCCTGTCCATTATTTACGTAGGGAACCATCCACGTGTGGATGGTTGGGTTGCTGATCCAAACTCCCATGTTTTAATTTTAAATTTTTCTTTTTTTTTTTTGGTGGAGGGAATCTTTCATTTGAGTTTCTGGGCATTAGTGTATTAATAGGAATGCATGAATAAGAACATACTCCATGTTTAAAGTAAAAATGGGATAACCAAAAAATTTGGTGTGAAACCTGTGCGTCCTCCATCTTACAATACAGAAACCATTGGTCCATTTTAGGGTTTATTCTTCCAAGAGAGATTATGCCCCAGAAGCACACATTTGTTCCTAAGTAACTTACACAAACAAAACATTAATTCTTAAAACAAATACAAGTAAAGAATACCTGCTTTCACATCAAACCTACTTATCCAATGGCTAATTGAAAGCTTTCTAAACAAACATTTCATTCTGCTGGCTCCGAAATAACTGGCACTTATGACTGACTTAGTGGCATAAACTATGAACAGTAGCAGCAGACACTGCAAAAAAAAAAAGAATTATATATTAAAAACACAGAAGAAAGAGTCCAGAGTCTTCCCTCTCTGCCAGAGAAATGCCAGCTCCAATCTGTATAGAGCCAGTGGTAAATTACCCACCTGTATTCACTTACTTAACATTAAAAAACACTTATACATCATTACACTTTTGTACCATATTAGTGAAAATGAATGCTAGAGCAATATGAGGTAAACATTGCTAATGTGGGAGAAGGCTGCTTATATCTTCTAATGACAGGATTAACTATGGCAGTGATAGATACACCATGCTCCTTTGAACCCTGGCTCACCACCGAAAAAGCCACGTGGCAGCACAAAGAGACCTGCTCGGCCAAAACAGGCTTTTCTCCTGCTTTTTGAGATCACTGCAACAAAGAATGTTCACTGACATAAAATCGCCTGTCACTACCCTGAGTGGCATCCTGGGAATCCAGGGGCTTCCATGCATTTGATTGACTTTAATATTGTTTTCTGTCACCTATAAATCTTTTTCTCTTTAAGGCAATTTGAAAGTAAAATAAGGAAGTGGCTCATTTAATAAATATTTTGTTAGTGCATTTCTCACAGCAGTTCTTTGACACTCGGTTAAGTATTCCAGCACTCCTGTCCCTATGTTTAAAAATGTCAGCTCCTGACTTGGAGCAGAGGCCTGATCCAAAGCCCACTGGTGTCAGCAGAAAGTCACCTCCTAAAAGCAGGAGGTGTTTTATTGGCCCCACCTGCCCAGAAAACACAGAGTGGAAGCAAGAGCAGCCATGAAAAGGGTGGCATCTTGGACACAGCACCTCTGGGAATTCCTGTGCTGGACCTGAACTTCTGGGTAATATTGCACAAACCTTTCTGATGATGCAGCCCATGCCATCCTTGTGCTAGCCCATGCAAGCCATTTGTGCTTGCTCTCCACCCAGGCTGCTTTTTTGGGTGGACCCTTTAGCATGCTGCGTGGTGCTTAGGAGAGCTGATGTTTCTGTCCTGAGGGCAGGATTGCTTTCAATTTATTCCCACCCAAGTTATGCAAATAAAATGGCACCAGGATCATGCGCTTAGTATTCCACTAAACCACGCGTGCTCAGTGCTGGCTTTCCAAAGGTGAGAGATGTGTAATGGCTCTTTTCATGTGCCCACCACCTCATCCTCTTAAAAGGGGCAGGACAGCAGCAGAATCTGAGCAGAATTAAATTAAGTCAAGCAACCCACTTCTTAACATTAAATCCCAGTAAATTTCTCTTCTGCACATCGTTCACAAAGCTCCTCTGCCTCCACATCCTTGTAGGGATTCCCACCCCTGCCCTGCAGGCCTCTGGAGAGGTCCAAGGGGCTAGAGGGGTTGCAAAAGCCAAATGCAGACTGGTGCTGCTTCCTGCTATGGAGACAGCACATCTCTGCGGGGCACCGCGGGGCACCTCGCTGCAAGGACTCTGGAAGGTTCAGGCTAATCTTCAAGGGGAAAAAAAAAAAAAGCCTATCTGAAAAATGGAGAAGAGATAATAACACTTGTGGCTGTACAAGCGAAGATAACGGCAAAAATAATCAAATCTCATGCTCCTGGGAGGAAACTAATTGCACACAGGGGTCAGGAAGACATTTTCATCCACTGTTGAGCTTTGCACAGTTGGCTGCTGCGTTGTTATTATGAAAGAGGGAAGTGGAAGGAGGAAAGGGGAGTTTGCTTGTGCTGTTTGTTGCTTTTTTCACTGAAGAGATGGAGGGAAAGGCAAGAGTGGCTCTTGTTTGCCCTCAAGCATCAAGAGCTGGCTGGCGTCAGAGGCACAGTACTGGGCTGGATGGATACAGTATGGCAACACTGATGTGTCCGATGGATTGGGGAAGTGGGATGCATCTCTCCACGCGCACACATCTGCTATCCCTCACTTGTGAATGTTACTCCAGATGGCAATCAAGAAGGTGGTTTTATAACCCACATTAAGAGGACTGTCTGCTGACAAGTTATGTGTTTTCTTCCCTTGAGTACATGCTGTTAAGATGGATAAGTGCAAATGGTTGAAATTTGGTTGTTAACTCTGAATAATAATAATACTTTGCATTTCTATTGCATCTTCCATCCTAGGATCTCAAAGCACTTTGAAAACACTAATTAACTAAATCTTACCACACTGCTGTGAAGCAGGTAATTATTATTACCATTTTTTACAGAAAAAAGAAGCTTTGTCATAGTGAAACAGAATTTCCCTGGGTCACCAAAGAACCAAAAATAATCAAGAAATGATGATGACTTCTCAAAGTAAATTAGAAACTTTGCATTAATTTCCTGGAAATTAATTTAGTTTTGGGTTTTTTTCCCATTGAATAATTAAGCCAATCTTCATACATTTTCAACTTTTGAAAACTTATTTTTTGGGACTAAAACACTAAAAAGAAACTCAAACCTTGCACTTCTAATTCTTGCTGAGCAACCAGAAAAATATCAGTCAAGAATGAAAATGAGCTATGGAAAGCTGAGTTACTTTGAGAAATAGTTTGATGATTGCAATTAATTAATAATAAGAATATGGTGAAAACCCATGTCAGCTTCAGTGTCAATTCCCATTCCTTTTGGCCTCATCAAAGAATGCATTACTCTCTTCCCTACCCCTGGAAAAAAAATGCAGTGTGTTTGTGAGAACTAAAAGACTTCTTTTTGTTCTTTTTATCCCACTTCTCTTATTTTTTTTCTTCCTGTCATCTGTTTAAAAACACCCTCCGAATGTGCTGCTGAAGGCTGAGACTTCATAGACAATAGGCTCATAAGCTTGCATAAATGAAAGAAAGCAAGACCAAGTTTCAATGTTGATTTTTTGCCCGTTGAATAATATCAGTTATTTGATTTTCAGACCCAGAATCCATTCTTAAATTAGAGAAGGATGTTGCAGTCCCGTCAAAGAATCGAAGGCAAATTTTGCTAATCCTTTTGAGAGGTGAGACAATGGTAATGGGGGGTAAGGAATGACGTCTGGGTGGGCAATATTGCCTGTTCATTTCCTCGGCTTAGCTACTGATTGTCACTCTTGTGCCTTAGAGATGCCCATAAGCTTCCAGGGAGACTGCATGAAGGTAGAGCAGCTTAATTATGTAGGCTGCTATTTACTAGGTTTCAGCTGAATCCATCAAACTAACTTTACTTTAACCTGAGCCAGATTTGATTGTGAAGCCAATTTATCGACTGGTTTCTCCTTTGGCAGTACATCCTTTGATTTAGATACAGATGCTCACCCACTTGAAAAGTAGCAATGTTATGACACAATTTATATTTTAAAAAGCAGCATTACACGGAACATAATTTTAAAAAATAAACAAACAAACAAACACAACAAAAAGCCCTTTGAATCTAGAATAATGGCTACCTGTAAGGCAGTAGCTCACTTGAGAGATTTTGCTCAAGTAACTTATAACTATCAGCAGAACCCCCTAGGGAATCACCGCTGTTTTTGCAGAAGCTGTTTGCAGTGGAATAAACAGACAAGTGCTCTATATATCATTTTAAGTAAGACAAATAAAGTTCTGCTTCCTCCTTACAACGATGTCATTGTCACTTATATAAGAATAATTCTGTGTGACTTTTTATGAATCTTTCCCCTGTGCAGAAGTACAATGGCCTAATTTCCTACACCGTGTATTATAAATAAACGTCCTTCTTCAGCAATGTATAGCCAAGCTGAAATGATCCCACCACGGAGGGAGCAGTCTGGAAATGCTAAGGTGTGCTTGAGCACCAGCAATGGGTGGAAGGAAACCCCAACACCCCAGAAGAGGGAATGTCCACAGCTCTCCTCCTTCCCGTGGAGGGTTTCCCATGGCTCAGGAATAGATGATGGGAAGGCCTGGGGAAGCCACTCCAGTTGTCATAGGTTCCCCTTAAAACTCGTGGCATAGCTGGGACATGGTTTTATTTATTTTGGGTTTCAAAGAGGCAACATCAAATGCATGGTGCTGGTGAGTGTGGGAGAGAAAAGAGGACAACCCCCTCTCTCCCATATCACTGCCCACTACTGTTCCTAAGAAGAAACCTCAGATGGTAAAAACACGTTAAAAATTTAATAAAAAAAGCTAGAAAGTGTTATTCAAAATGTAATTTTAACACATTGTGAAGGGCTTTTAAGGGGAAATACATGTGGGGAGGGCTCTTATCTCTCTAAGGCTCCAGCTAATGTAGCTGGCTGCCCAGGGGAATGCCAGAGGGAGAGAAAAAGGGAGAAATGATATTAAAAGGGTGGGAACATTATTTTATAACTTAAAAAAAAATATTTGTTTTCCCCAGAGTCTTTCAGGTTGGTTTGCTCTTCTGGCTGCATTTGATCTGCCAATAGCAAAGCCCATCTCTGCAGTGATTGTGGAGTTCTGTCTGATATTCCCTGTGTGCCGTGAGCATGGGGATTTCATTTCATACATCATTTCCAGCAAATACCCTCGGCACGAAGCACAGGAGAAATTTCTGTCGCACACACGCACGTAGGCTCACATCTGGGTGTGCACACGTACGTGTGTATGTGTCCACATGAATCAAATCAGGCTGGGCAGAGAGATACCCTCCAGCTCTGGTTAAATTCATGTAATAAATGGTATTATCCCGTGTCTTTCAGTGCCCCACCTGCACTATACTGCCTATTAATCTCTCTGCCTGCATCTTTTCTAGTGTTCTGAACCTCTGAGAGTGATTTCAAAAGGGTTGCCTTTGAAACAACTGGAAAAAAAGCAACCAGCAGAGTAACGGGAAAATACCATTTCCCTTATCACCTCCTACAGAAAAGTATACACCAAACTCATGTCCCGGGACAGAAAGCATGCACAGAATGACCCATTTATAGTCCAAATTTACAAGTTATCAGAGCTATTCCATTCCTGCAAATGGAGTATTTCTGATAGGGCACAGTCAAGCTTTTACCTCTGAGGCATTAGATATTAACATGATCCTGGTTTGTACTTTCTAGGTGTTTCTGCAACAGCAACTTTGTTTCCTCAGTCTTTTGAGTTCTGTTTAACTAGACTTGTGGAAAAAAAAGGGAAAAACCTTTGCTGAGGGAATAGATGTCAATATACAAACACACAAAATGTACAAAACTCTTTCAGATTTTGTGTGTAGGGAATGAAAAATTGGTGCAGAGCAGTAGGAAAAATCTGCATCTTTTCTTGAGATTATTTACATGTACTTTCACTACTTAGAACAAATCCGGCCATCCTCAACTCACAGTGAAAACTCCCTCAGACCCAGTCTATCATGACTTTCCTATGCTATTACAAAGTACTTTGAAATTCCTACATGAGAAAATTCAATACAGGTGCCACGTGCAAGTCTTCATTTCACTGGATTTTTTTTGTCTATTCCTCCTGGTCTTTCATTGCTTTGTTGCATCACTGAGTGAGTTAATAGTCTTTACACACTAAGATACGTAATTTATAGCCCATTTGGAGCCAAGGACAAAGGACTGGAAAAAGACTCCTGAGTCATTCAAATCCTCAGAAATGCATGGGGCTGCCTCACCTGACCATTATGGAAGCTGTAGGAGCTGCTGGTGTGACAGTGTTACCCCTCTCCTGTGAGCAGCTGCTGGAGTTTCCTCACACTACAGGTGCTCAAGGGTCACTGCACACTTGCCACCCTGCCCCACTACTACTTGCAGAGATGACTTCTTGGTTTAGGAGAGTTGGCAGGGCTCAAACTGACCCCTCCACCTTGCATGGCTGTGTTATTCCCTCTCATGTGAAGTTTTATCCACTCTCAATCATATCTTAAGGAGATAGCCTCTCTGTGGGCAGACTATTTTAATACCCAGCTTGCCTGTTTTAAGGAAAAAAATCATGGTATCTAACCTAAACTTTTTCTTCCTTTGTTTGAGGCTGCTGCTTCTTGTTCTACCTTCTTGTACTAATGTGAAGAATTCCCTTACTTCATTAAAGGCACTTCTACATATTGGTAATGTCCCCAGTGAGTGATCTCTGTATAAATTCAGTTCCTCTGATATTTTCCCATATGTTTTATACTCTGATCTCAGTATCACTTTGGTGGTTAATCTATGTATGTTCTCCCGTGCAGTGTCTAAGTGATAGGAGAGCCATGAAGTGTTTTCGGTGGCATCGTCCTAAATTTACATAGGTGCCATATCACTCTTCTATTTTCACATGAGACTTCTTTTTAATTGCAGACAATAATACCACTGCTGTTATTTACCTGGGTTACAACACACATGTACATATTTCACGGAATAGCTGGAATAGCAGTCTCAGGCCCTGCACTTACTGGTTGCTAGATAGCTCTTCTTAAGCTACATCTCTCTCTTTTACTGACAGTCCCAGGGTATTATATTTGATGAGACCCCTGTTCAAAGTGCTTTTGGATATAACCTTGCTGTATTTTATTTTCTGAGTTATCTATGTTTTGGTCACTGGACTGGTACATGCAGTGTTTCTGAGATGGTGTGAAATACAAACCTGCAAAACAAGAGCACGGTTGTAAGACAAGTGACCCTGATTGAAAGGGTGGCTATGAAAACTGATTACACAGCAAATTGCCCATCTGCACAGGCTCGGAATAAGAACATTTCAAAGCTCATTTGTGGGCTGATGTTGCCATTTAATTCAGTTTCCAACAAATCATTCATAAAATTAATGGCCTCAACTGATGCTTGTTTCTCTCAAGCTCTTCTGTGAAAAATAGTTCTTCCACTGATTCAGGGAGATATGTAAAGGAATGGGCATTATTTGAAGAAAATGGAATTAAGTAATCTTCACAACTGCAGATGCTTGAGCTGCTGGTAACATTCTGGGTTACTGTATAATTTTGTTCTTCACAATCCATCCATCAGTTTTTCTGTTATTAATGCTGCTTTGTTCTGTAGATTTCAGAAATGCATGTAAAGGAACCTGTCCCTTGTCTCTGTGCTGAATGTCCCTGACACCGTTTTGTTTACTCCATGAATGGTTGTTTGAGGAGTGGTAGCCTTGCTTCTTTTTCAACTTCTCTCCTGCCTATCATATGCCCAGAATAACTTTCTATACCTTCTCAAAAAATAAGACTTCACAGTTCATGTCCCAGGTGAAGAAGTGCCACTTCAAATTTCCTATACCCTAATTGCCTTCTTTTCCAGAACTTGTTTTTGGGGGGACTCTGAATTTGAAATTAACCTCTTCAGTTTACAGTAGAACTGCATGGAGACTTTGCCAAAGGCTTCACAAACCAGTTGCTACTTAATCTGACTAATACAAGAAATGTTCAACTCTAATGAAATAAATAACATCTACGATATGTTTCCTGATCCCTATGTGTATCTTTCCAGCCTGGGCTAGATGCCATTTAATACCAATTTCTTCCCATTTCTTTTGAATGGGTAACCTTTTAAGTCACAGAAATCTATCTTACTCCTTAGCGGATATTTTATTTTTCCCTGAGATAGTTTTGGAGTTTGAAAACTTGTCTTGCTGGCAATTTTTTTTGCCCAAGGGTCCTGTGTCTTTGCAGACTCTCCCCAAGAGTCTCAGCCTGTGGTTTCACAATGCAAAATGTTGAACATCAGTATTAGTTTAACCCACACCCTTTACTCCAACCACCATTTCCTACTCTTCCTCCAAGTGGTGCTATTTTTCATATATCCTGGCAGAATTGTTGTGGGGCAGAACTATACCAGAGAAGTTAACCACCCTTTAAATTCTGCAGCCGAATCCCCCTTCCCCTCATAAATAATAGCATTAAAACATAGCCCCAGGTTCAATACCTTTTAAAATCAAATATTAGCAATTAATCAATATTTGTTGCATGACGATTTTCCAGTCAAAACACAGATCTTCACCAGGAAGGAACAAGAAAACTGCTGCTTGTCAAGGACTGGAGGAAACCTCCTTTGTGTACCAATAGTTTGCTGGTCACAACCTGCTCAGAGAAGGACAAACAGTCCTCATCCTGTCTCCTTAGCATGAGAAGGGGAGACCATGTGTACTGTGTAGGATGGCTGCAGTACACAATCATTCACGCTGCATGTAAGCCAAACTGAATTTCAGAAGAAATTTATAGGAAGGGATATATGTGTTAACATGGAGAAATGGTTTTGGAGAAAATTACTTTCTTGTTGGAAGGATTTCAGTTCTGATTTGGAATGTGGCTTGATTTAAGTCTCCCTGCCTGATTGTGATCTCAGACTAATTTTACACTGGCATGATTCCATGAACTGCCATGCAATAGATATGAGTGTAACCCAAGGAAGACTCAGATCCTGAGCACTCTGAATCACTGGATCATTGCACAGGTACCTATATGTAGCATGTGGTATTATTATCCTTGCTACACCACCAGCGATTTCCTGCAGAAAATGGAAACACAGGGCTACTCGTTCAAGACTAGTATGTTCAGCTGCACGATAAACTCCTAAGAATCACATGCAATGAATCTGTCTGGTTTTAACTTATCTTTTTACTCCACTATCTCTCCCCTAGTTAAAAGGGGCTTCAGACAACCCTGAAATGTGACCTGCCTTCCTGAGTCAGCAGAGCCTGACACAGTGGTCCTGAGGATGTGGGCTCCTCCAAGCCATCTCAAGTCCAAAACCTCCTAAGTTTCCTGCTAGCATCTTATTCTATTCTACTGGAGTCCACATGAAAAGGAAGCACACAAACACCATCAGGGAACCTTCACACACAGTCACAGCCCAGGCCCCTTTGGCTTCAGGAGTGGATGAGCACAGCAAACCAACAGATCTGGTGGGAACACCTCAACCTGGTTTTGCTGTGGTTTCACCCATGGCATGAGCAAGTGAAGGGAGGGCACAGAGTCCAGTGCATCACATAACAAAAGAAGCCAAAACCTTGGAGGTACATGTCAAGGTAACTACCCCAAACTGGGCCCAGTTGGCATATACATTTTGACAAAGCCCTGTGATGTTTGCTCAGCATGGCAAAATAGCGAGGTTATGCCACATCTTCTCAGGGAAAATCAAGGAAGCTAGTGGCTCTGTTGGGGAGCAACTCAGAGCAGCTTGGGAGGGTTTCCAAACTGTATACTTAAGCAGAGAAGAAAATTTGATCTGGTAATTTTTAGGAGACTTTATATGCAAAACCTGTTTTCTGCTGTTGCCATGACATTATGTTCCTGTGTCTCAGAGTGATTTGAAGACACCCTGGTTTTCCTCAGTTCTCCCCTTGCTAGTTCATTTCCTTCCCAGCCATAGCTGGGTTCAAAGATCACCCAGTTAGTAAAAAGAAATAGAAGAAAAATGCTTCCATCCCATTAATGGACCTGAACAAGACAGTTTAATATAAGACAAACTTTCAAAAGTGTTACTACATGAGGAAAGTCTTTAGCCTCACAACAAGGAATCACTCAAGGACAATGCAAATAGATTGAAATATAATCATACAGACAACAATTTAAAGGTGTTTCTGAAAAGACAAAACTCCCCAAACAAAACTCTTTTGGTTTTTTTCCCCAGCATACTGCCCCAATGGCTGAAAAGAATGAGAGTCTGGTTTTTTTTATAGTGATTGCTCTACTAAGATGCTTCTCCCTTCTTACTGTCTTCCCCAGTGCTTTTCTGCCAGCTCTAATAAATTAACATCCAGCTGGTCAGGTTGCTACTTTTGGGGTAGGAAGGCAAATATTATCTTGTCAGCGCTGCTCCCTAAGTGTCAGAAAATCTTTAGTTTATCACACCACCCTTCAGAGAGATTCTGTAACAATGCACAGCACATATTTTGCAATTTACTTCCTCACTAGTTCAATTTATTTCCTTTCCTTTTTTTGTTTAGAAAAGGCAGTCTTCACTGCAAACTCCACCCTGACCTAAGAGGGAGCAATAACAGTCTTTGAAGCCCTCTGTACTTCTCCATCAATGAAGCGAATGAGAGGTCACAGAATTGTCACTGCACATCATTAGTATGTTTTATACTTACATATTTATGTTGCTTGATAGTGTCATCCCTTGTATCATGAAAAATTCTCATCTAATTCCCAGGTGGGAAACTGCTTCCCATTATGTCAGTTCACACTGCGATTTCTTCATGGGTATAAAATCACGTGTTTATACAGAGGCTTCTTGGTTCAGGAAGAAACAGCTCTGGGTAACAGGAGGGCCAGGTATCCTGATTATCCATACACTTATTGACCATACAGCATGAAACAACATACTTGGAGCAGAAGTGCAGGTTGGATGTTTTTCAGCACACTGCAGCAGTTTTTTTGTGCAAACACAGCAAGCTGCTGGTTTACCACTCTCTGATGGAAGTATTCAGAGTGGCAGTGCACTAGAGAGAGAGAGAGAGGAAATTCATTTAGATTTTTAATAGAAGTGGATATCAATTGTATGTGCTTTAAAAAATATTGTTTGAACCTTGTGCTTGGAAGGCAAAGTGTAACAAGTCTTGATCATGGTTTTTTTACACTTTGTTTTGCAAGCTAGCATCGTACATGGTGCTTAAGCACTTAAAGATTTAAATTCAGCTGACCTATCTCAGCATAAACAAAAGGGCTATAAACAGAGCTATAAAAATAACTTCTTAGATTTAGTTTTGTCAGATTTTCTTAGGTAGATTGGGGATGTTTGGTTGTTTTGGACTAGTTTCAGCTTTTGAGGGAGGCTGGCTGCAATCATCAACTCACTGAGCATGGAAGGGTACTACTGACAGCAGAACTTAATTTCAAGGGCAGTTCCTCCTTGGAGTTCACACAGGATCAAACATTGCTCATGATATCTATGTGCCACATCTCTGTTATTAGTGTATACAGGTGAGCCCTCTAAGTTGGCACTGAATAATGGGAAAAAGACCAATGATAAAGTCACCCCAGTCACTGAGTGTTCACAGTGATATCCTCTATGGGTGGAGAACCTTTGGTATCAAGCATTGAAAATATAGGCACAGCACAACGTTTTAGATGTGATTTTTAGAACTATGAAAGGATAATAACACTAGACAATGCAATGAAAAGAAAAAAGAAAAACTTCGTAGCAATAATTTTCTGTGCACCCCTGCCCATGCAAGTGCTTGCAATGACTGCAGGTGTAACACTGAACTGAACTGCACATGCTCTGGTAGTTTTTTAGCCATGGGTACAGTAAGATTGACTGCATTATGTAAAAATGCCCATTTTTGCCATCATTATTATTTGGACTGAAATGTACTGTGGGAGACCTTGACACAGTCACAGGCTAATTACACATACATAAAAAAGCACAAGGAGACATACTCAAAAGATACACAAAGCCTAAGACAGTCTCAGGTGCTTACAACATTGCTTAAGTCCAAAAAAGCCATTTTGGGTCAACCAAACATTGCCTAGCTCTCTTTAGGGAGTCTAAACTGGTCCCAGTTGTCTTTTGCTTTTTCAAATTTTGGGGCCACAGCAGGGAGTCAGAATATGGCCCAACACTTCTTCAAAAAATGTGCCAAGTAATGTAGGATGGCACATAACAATACAACAGCCAACAGCAGTTAACGAGTAGATGAGTGACGAATTGAAGGAAACATTTTTGCTCCCAGAGCCAGCAACACTCTTTCCAGAACAGCAAGGCTTGCTAGCACAGGATTCCAGGAGAGAGGATTCAGTCTAGGCTCTGGCCTAGGAGCCATCTCCATTTTCATGGATCCTAAAGTCAATGAGAAGATATTCTGTCATCTTGCTTGGTAATCCTGTTTCAAATAAAACACAGCTTGAGATACTTAAAATTTCACCAGAATTTAGATTTATATTGGAGCAGGATTTATTGAGAGCAGGATTTACATTGAGAGTTCTACCAACAAAATGAATGTTTGGTTCAATCTTTCTCAATAAGATATTTTTCACCAAAAAAAAGAACATTATCCATCTGCAATCATTACAATAACTTTTGTTTTGATTTTTCTTTTTGAAAGCAAACCATCTCCATTTGAAAGGAATCTTGAAACTCGAAGGCTTTTTTGAGATGTAGGAAAGTCAAATATCAACAAATTACAATCCTCAGGAAAAAGAATTTTCCACTCTTTTCACAGTCCTTTCCTCATTTTTCCTTCCAGTATAACAGACAGACTTCCCTTCATAAAAATGTTAAACAATATTAATCTTTCTAATAGCTTCTCAAACCACTATGCTTTCTGGCTGCCAGGACCACAGTGGCAGCAGAAGTGGTTTGGGGTTTTGCAGCTCCTCTACCAGCTAAGGATGAGCCCCAGCCCCTGCCTCACAAAGGTTCTGAAATTCACCAGGACAACCCACATGACATGCAACACCCTGCCCTTGGCCAGGTCAGAGCCCATTTGTTGCAGAGCACTGGCACTGACATCTTGCTGGCAGTCTAACTGCAGGGTAAGGGTACCTGTGGTGTACTTGGGTAAGCTTCAGAGGCCAATTTTTTTGATGTGTGCAGAGAAATGTTCAGGTGTAGAGCGCTTTCCCTTCACCTTGATTTCATTTTCGCAGCCATCTGAAGAGCCAGCCGCATCTGCACAGCAACTTTACTGAAATTACCAGGGCAAAGACCTTACCAAATAAAATAAGTCCCCTGTCAGCTGTTTTGGTTTACAGAAAACCAAGAATACTCATACTTACAGTCCTAAATGGAGAGAACCAGAGAAATAATGGAATGAAGTTATACAGTGTAGACCACACATACATTTTCTCATGCCTCCTTTATGTTGTCCACAGGGCGAAACCATTTGTTCCACATTATAGAGGCACTACCACTGCTTTTGAGAAAACACCTTATCCTGTATCCCATACCCAATTAAAAATATGTGCTGTACATGCTTATTTGCCATTGACAATGTCTTCTAACAGCTGTCTGAGACAGGGTTATTGCCTTGATTATGAAGAGATGAAGAAGGTAGATGTTTCTACCTGATTTGAGAGGAACTGAAAGTGAAAATATACAAGCCTTTGAGAGGCTTACTGACCAGCTATATGATCATCATCTGACCATCATAACCTTGTCTGGGCCTTGTGCTGAGATTTGTTGGATAACTAGATACAGTGTGCAAGACAGAAAAAAAAATAGTTGTGGGAAGAAAAGGCTGAAGCTGGGAAGACAAGGGGAAGCAAAGAAAGAAGGATTTTATTCTTAACAAACTAGAAAGCTACAAAGATGAAGAACTGACATGGAAACAGCTCTTAAGTTGAGAGGGTCCTGTTTCAGAGATGTGATGTTGTCATGCCCAGCCTTTTATTCCACATGTTCGCCATAGCTTAGGGGCATGTCACACACTTGTGAGAACTTTACCAGAGTGTTGATGCAATATTGTGTCAAAAACCACATGATTTGTTTTTCCTCTGGACATTGATTGAAGAAATTCTTATTACATTTTATAGCTTGCTTGGCCTTGGTATGAGAGTCAAGACATAAATTGGACCATAAATTGGCCTGTGTCAGAATCTGCATTGAAACGACATCAAATACGTGTCATCATATCTAGCATTTCAGCTAACAGCAGGAACCTGACACTCCCTGTCAACTTGATCAAATGCTAGACCCCCTCACATCTTTGCCATGTGGCCCACTTTAACACTTATAGTGAAGGCTGTGGAGGCAACTCCTGCAACGATACTGGAGAATGCTACAGTAGGAAAATAAATCGTGTCAGTAGACCAAATTGATTTGCTTCGACTTGTTGCAAAGTAACAATCTCCACTGTGAGCATTGCAAGTATGTGCATATAAATAAAAATTGGCACCAAAAAATATATAGATACACTGAGAGGAAAAAAGAGCATACATAACTGAGATATATTTATCCCACAAGTAAAGCAAGACTTGATAATTCATGAGTGGCAAAGATGCAGTTGAGTTATGGTGATCTTTCCTCTGGAGTGAAATAAATACAGCATCTTGATTCAGCCCATTATACAGCATGATTAATAGAAGTGAATGCTTTCAATAGTTTGGGTTTTTTTTAAACATTTAGATTCCATATTTTGCTCCTAATTTACAAACTATCAAAGGTCTTCGTGGTGATATGAATTTAGAGAGCAGTATTTTGGTAATACTGGTTTTTGTGGAGAGGGCAAATTTCTGTTTATGACTCTGCAAAGAGAAATCGAACATTTTAGTTGGAAACTGAAGTTTAATTGTAAGTTAGTGAATCAATCTTCATCAGAAACCTACAGCATAGCTATAGTGCAAGGTAAAACATAGTGTAATGCTGTGGCGAGCGGTGGTGAGGTGCCTCAACCTTCTGGAAGCATCTTTGTGGAGAGCCGCTCGGTGGAGCCACACACACGCTCACACACACACCCCCACACCGGAGAGCTTCTTAGCTGCATCGACGACAAAGAGCCGGGAAGGACTCTTGTTTGGAGTTCCACGGGAAGCTTTATTGCAGCCACAGAACTGAACGGGCCCAGAGACAAAAACCAAGCGCATTGGAGGATACAGGTTTAAGTATGGGGAGGTGGTAGAGGCGGAGAGAGCATCAGGGTCCAATGGTCAGAGGGCTTGGGGGCGGTACACAGGCAGGACTAGGGCAAGGGAACCAGTAGGGAAGCAGTAAGGGAGCGGCAGGGGAACAAGGGCCAATGGGGAAGCAGGGAAGGGAGAACATTCTGGAGCGGGACATATATAGGAGAAAGGGGCGGGGAGGCCAATGGGCCAACCAGGGGGACAGAATGGGGGTATATCTGCATAATGGAATACAGTATGCTGGGAGAGGCCTTCTGTGTCACCCCAGAATCTCCCCGGGGCATACCCTACCAGGGGAGTCCATCAGCCTTGTCTCTGGTGGGCTCAGGCTTGCTAGCCTCCACAGTGTAAGACAAAATCTGCAGCACAATATGAGACACCTTTGATGCCTTAGGTTTTAACTTTTATATTTTTCAAATCCTGTACTGCCAACGTAACTCTGAAGTTTCCTGTAGCTTGTTAAGTGCTGTTCTCTTATACTGAGACAGACATAACAAATCTTCTCTAGCTTGCTCTCCAAGGACACCCAGACTGTCCTAGGCCCAAGAACTGTAAACCATCATCTTGGAGATGGGGGGGAAAGCTTGGGGAAATTCCATCATTGGCTAGGTTCTGGTTGGTGAATTTATGATGATATAAAACTGTGAAGAACTCGTGACCTGTTGTCCATTTTGGGATTCACTGAAGCAAGACTGTCTGCACCCCAGAGTATACGTCTGAAGGCCTTACAAATACATACCTCTTTTGTTTCTTTATTCCTGTCTAGTCTCTGTTTCTAGGTAGCCATTTAAGGCATCACCTTTTTGTCTAGGAGATTTTTAGATGAGCTTCTACATTGCATTCAAAGTAAGTCAACATTTGTCCACCACCTTCACCACCACTCTGAGGACTGGCCAATTCCCACCCATTTCACTCTGCATCCAGCAGTATCTTAAGACCTAAACTCGTCACTCCTCTGTAGCTGAACACCAGGAACGCTGCAGGCAGGAACACGGCATCGCCACAGCTGCAGTGCTTTCCAGCATGGTGTAAACACAACAGGCCTCTCCCCAGTGGCTAACACAGATTTTGCATACTGTCTTCTGTGGAGACAAATGGAGAGTACCAGCCATGGAAGGTGGCCCAGGGTTATTTTATGGCTCTCTCTAAGTATCTCTCTCAGTATCTTTTTCTGGCTTGGATTTCAGCTGTTACATACCATGCAAATGTCAGCACTATTAGCTACATGCTTTTAACTGTAATACAAAACTCTCAGTAATGTGCTTGTTCAACAGTCCTAAATCATGAGACCTTCCTTTGGGCCGAGACCCAGTTACCCCACAAAACCCCCAAAATCTAATTTTTCCATTGCCAATACCAACAATGCTCTGAGGTTCTTTTAGTATAAAATTGGTAACATATAAAAAACTGAAAATGTTGAGACAGCACTGAGGAGTAACTCTATTAACTCAAGAGATTTGTATGACTGTCAAAAAGAGAAAAGGGCCAGACCTGCAGAAATCCACATGGAAATAAAAATCAGAATGATAACGGCATGTATTGCAGAACTAGATTCTATTCACTTTGTTCACTTGGTTCATTAGAAAAGCTCATTTTCAATTGAAGTCAATCAGAACATGGAAGAACATCCCAGAACTTTCCTTTCCAGAGAACTGGACCTTATCCATAGGTCTGAGAAAGGTGCAGTGAGTGATATGCCACATACATGGCTGAAATACACCTCACAGTAAACTGCTGATAGGGGAAAAGCAAGTGGATATTTATGCTCCTCAAAGTTGTGTGTGACACACGAAGGAGTGAGGGACTTGTTTGTCATCTCTTTGACGAGTCAGAAAGAATTCCAGAGCAGAGCAGCACCTTGAATCCACTGTAAATCGTCAGTCTTGTTATCATTCAGTGATCTGCAAGGCTGCAGCAGAAGAGATGCTATCTTTGTTTTACTGTTTGCACAGCTGGAGGAATTATGTCCATGCCCACAAACATACCTCTATTTAAGGGTCTTCAGGGCTGCTATTCCAAAACCAAGCTCAGGGCAGGAATGCTGAAATACAAAACATTTCAAGGATAAAGGCTGAAGTGAATTGTGAAAACTGTTAACGAGAGCTTCTTGTAGAAACCAGCTCCTTGTGTCTCAGTGATAACAGATCTAAAATCTTTGCTCTAAGACAATTTTGAAAAACAGCTCTGGATTTTCAGCCAGGCTCCCTTGCTGTGTTCCCCTTCTTCCTAAGCCCATATGTAATTATTTTTATATGCATGTTGCCTTACAGAACAGATATTTTGTTGTTTTACCAGAAATAGGATCACATAGATAGAACTATCAAGTTGTTCCACTCATCTCCTATTACACTTTTGCCCCTGTAACAGAGAAATATATTGAAAAACTGTAATTTTGACAACTTTTCATTGAAAAAAAGGAAAAAGAGATGGAAAAAGTTCTGCCAATGTTTTGTCTAACTTATAAAGGCCACTGTCCAAACCACCAAACAAAAAAATTGCTTCTACATAATGTTTCCTTAAATTAACTATGACTTAGAAATGAGTAAGCCAGGTCAGAATTTAATCACAAGACTCACTGCAAGAATGTCTCTGATTTTTATTCAAGAAACTGAGATTTAATTACATGCAGAAAACTGAGCAAAGTAAGGCTTGAGTATGTTCTTATATTAAGGTTACAAAACTTAGTCAGTGCCCTTTCTCTAATGAAGATATGTCCTAAGCCAGAAAGTTTTTACAAACAAACGAGAAGGTTTTCTAGATCCGTATTGTCCACATCAAACTGTCTCTGGCTCCCTGGTTCAGGTCCACACTGCCTCAGTCTACATTAGATCTGCCAGGAAATTTATTCTGAATGGACATTTACATCTGCCCAGGTTACCTTTCCCCTGGAGCACTTTCTCATGCCCCACATCTCCTTCTGCATTAGTCGATAGGCAATACTGCAAGCAGACAGTATGACTGATGCAGAGAAATTCTCTAAGGACCTTGGCTAATCTGGGTGATGTCTCTCAGTTACCATCCAAATAGACTTTGCAGTATGATCTGACCATCACCATCATAGCAAAAGCCTTCTGTATCAAAAGTTTGGCATAAAAATCTGCAAGGCACTGCAATGATTCTGATGATTTCTCTGCAGGAAACAAGTTTCTATTAAGAACAATTAGAAGGCTGGTAAATGGCCAACACTTCACTTTATAAAATTCCATATTGAATTCTTTGTAAATCTGTCAAGCTCCAACATTGTAGACCAAAATTGCCATGGTAGCTACTTTCTTCAAATGAAATATTAGGGGCAACTTTAATGTAGAAGAAATTAGGCCTTTTCTGAAATATGCTTGAGCAAAATACACACATATAGAGTTTGAATATAGTGCTCCCGTACCACGGGGAGAAGACCTAAAATTTGCCAGAAGGGGCATATTAAGAGAAGGAGAGAGCTGGTGGGGAAAGAATTTTCCTGGCCAGGTATTTTACAACTGTATCATATGCAATCACCCATCTGTGGTAGCAGAAACAAGGTTGGATGGACTCCCATACCCTAATTTTTTACTGCGCTTTTCCAAGGTTGATAAGACACTTGAAATACAGTCTTTGGCATAGCATGCATCTTTTCACCTAACTTGGTTGTTGTTCTATGGGAGAATCAGAATGCAGAGAATTTCCCTTTTCTTTTCCTTCACCAAAACCCCACTGCGTGGGTTTACCTTGTTGGAAAGAAGAGGTCATGGTGGGACTATTCATATGGATGAATCCTGAGGGAATGTGACATCATGACAATGACATCAGTGAACAACCTTGGTAATGGATTTGAGAACAGCTTTTTCAAGTCAGGAGTGAGCAGGGTCCTTCAGAAACTGAAATGCACATAAAATTATTCCAAAGCTGTGCAGAATTCAGTAACCTGAGTAGGATGGACATTCTGGTAAACCTTACAATCATCCCAGGGAATACAGCAACAGATTCTACCAGTTAGCAGAGTGCAGAGGTGAGATTAGCATTCACTGTTAAATCACACCTGACTCTTTCAAGGACTTCTCCACCAGGCCTGTGGCTCTGGTGGACTAGGGCCAGGTTTACAGCTGCTCTTTTTCCGTGTGTGCTTCCAGCTCTGTGCTCTGCTACCTGAGCCCTCTGCAGGCACGAGGTCTCCAGCAAATGGCACTGGGGCATTGATTCCCACAGCTTCCCTTCCAGAGTGGCTGCAATAGAACTATAGTATAGCCTTCAGAGTCCCAGCTGTGTGTTCTCAAGGTACACCATAGCTCCATTCATTCAGTACAACATGAATTTAATGGCTCAAAGGAACACTTATGTGCAAATGAGAGATGTTATCCTTTCCTTTTTTTCTTCAATCTGACTTTTAGAAGCCCTCCCACACACAAAACCATACACATGGAGCACTTGGGTCTTTCAAATGCAATGTCCTTGGTGATCCACTTTGGATGAACCAAAGAAGAATTTGAGTGAAACTCAGAGAAGCAAAGACTTTACCCTATATTCTGTAATTTTGAGGCATAAAGCAGGGATTTAAGGATGTTATCTGAGCTTTTTCTGTGAGTATCCTCACTTTTGTCAGTTTAAAGCTGGAACCAGTGCATTAGCTGAAGGGATTGTATATGTGTGTGTGTGTGTGTGTGTGTGTATGTGTGTGTGTGGTTTAATACACTTTTAATATAGCTCCTGGGAAAGCTAATGGAGTTGCCTTGGGGAGTTGAGCAACCTCCCAGTGTGCTCTGCATAAATCTTCTTTAGCTGCAGGTGAACAAAAAGTTATGTTAAGTGCAAAAGTGAAGGTAACAGCTGCTGAATCCCTTTTTCTGGCCTGCAGAGAATTGGTACTGCATGTTACCGGCTGATTGGTGATTTCTTAACCTCTTCTAACCTGTGAAAATAAGAGGAAAAATTGAAGCTTTTGGGGAAGAATTTCTCTCCTAGTAGAATTTCTTTTATTCACCAAGGACAGCGGGTTAAAAAAATAATTTGGAAAGAAATTCAGATAGTAAATGGCCAGGATACCACAAATGCAGTTTTATAACAATCTTTCTTCTTCTTCTTTTTTTTTTTTTTACTTGTAGAAGATAACTCGGTTTTATACTTTACTGTCTTATTAACAGAGTGCATTTTGGAAGTCTGCCACTGTTAACAGTATCAGAAGGATTTAGGGCTGCTGAAATACACTTGAAGATTTAATTCTGCTGACTTCAGCTCTGATCTGAAGTAAAAAGTGTAACCATAGATTAAATGTTTAGCACCAGATATTGCAATTGCTGCTTCTTGTCGTAAATCCTTGTGTCTATTGCTGTTTCAGACAGCTCTCCGCGGGCCCTTGGCTGTGCATGCAGCACAATGCTCATGTTGTATAAGATTCTTCACCAGGGGCCAATTCCTGAAGTCCTCTCTCCATCCTTCCTCATAAAAGTCCCAGTTGCCTGAGTGAGAACCCTGAGACGTAACAGTGCAAGGCTGCCTCACCAACATAATTCCCACGTGACACTGTGAAAACCAGGACCATCACCTGCTTTTTTAGTGCCCCATCTTTGGTTCTCACACAGAGCATTCCAAGGGTGGGGGAAAGGGCCTTCTCAGACCACTAATCTCTTAGGAGACTCAACTAATATAAGCAAATAATCAATACAAAATTAGATTGTCATGATGGAAATTAACTAATGTGGTCATTCATACAGTAGAATATCTGGTTAAAAGTTTAAGGGCTACCTCCCTCTCTTACTTCTAATTTTATAGGTCTCAGTAGACTCCTTTTTTTGGACTTCAGCAGCCATTGACATTTTAATCTTTTTAATGCGGTCATCTGATTTACACGTGGGGTTTGCTTTTTCATAGTGACTAGTTCTCCACACGTTGCTTATTGCACTCAAATAAAGTTAAAATAAGAATACATTTCAATAGTCTCTGGTCCAAGACTGGTGCTTGTCTTCCCTGACCTTGGGTAGATTTATTGCATTGTAAACCTCGGCACACAAGCTTTAATTTTTTTTCTACTAAAATTTTAATGTCAGGGGTATAAACCAAAATATTTTCAAGGTATCTCATAGCAGCTGTCATACCAACATGTGAGAAGATGCTGGTACCCTTACTCTTCTAATGAAAAAGAAAGAAGAACGAAAAAAATAAAACCAAAGCTGAGAAAATGGCACACACTAGAAGGAAAAAAGTACTCTGGTGTCTCTCACACCAACACTGTGCCTGCATGTAGAGATTGGGATGAAAGGCATTGAGTTATATGCCTTTGTCTGGGCTCCTAGCTGGTGGGCTGATGTTGAAATTTTATGCTTTCAGGAAGAGGAAAAAAGAAAAATGGGAAGAAAAAATATAGGTCGTAATGTTGACTGGAAGGTTAGCAGCACTACCCCAGCCCAGGTAACCCATAAATTAAGTAAAAATTGTTTACTCAGTTGGCTGGATATCTATATTTTACTTACAACCTCTGGAATTGGAAAATTCTGGCTTATGTTTTATCGTGGTACCTGGAAAGAAGCAACTTCAAAATCTGAGAAATTTGGCTTAAACAAATTTTAATTTTAATTTGAGCTCCTGGAGTTTCGGCATGACGGTGTAGTGATCACTTGCTGCTGCATTGTCTGGCCTGCTTGTGTAAGCTCACGTTCAGTTAGAAGTTTCGACTGGTTTCTTGAGGCTTCTCATACTTCATCAGCTGTTTTTTTCAGATTTATGTAAGACCCATATAGAATAAAAGCATCAGACTTATTTCGCATGGCTATGCCAGTCCCAAAGCATGCAGATAAAAGAAACTGCGCAGTGATGCACTCAGCACAGCTCCAGTGCAGGAGGCAATCGTTTCCTTTGTTCCTCTCCCATGTGAGCAAACTAGTCTTTTATTAATTCTCTACCCTATCCCCATTTAGTCTTATAGAGAGTGCCAGGGAGAAGCTGGGAATATAATGCTTTCTTCCCTTTTTTGCTACAGGTCATATAAAATGGATATTGCACTCAGTGCAGATGGGGCGACATTGTCATTCATCAGTTCCCCAAATTGGCTGCTTGGCAGACAGAATTATTTAAGTAAAACTGAAGTAATTTTCAAAATTGAAACTTAAGCTGTTTAGTGACATAAGCCAAGAGCAGTTTTTCTTGGACCCCCAACACTTCCTTGGCTCACATTCACAGTTCAGCTATTTTCATTCCCGTCAATTAGCTCAATCTCCATGGATGTGAGGAAGGGCTAGAGCAGTGCGGTTTCTTTGATGCAATTTCGTGTATACATATGGAGCATCTGTTACTCCAGGAGTCTTGCCGTCACTTCCATTATATGGAGAGTATTGATAGTGATAGGAACTCAGGACCTGATGGGCCATTTTCTTCTGAGCTTCACACAGAAGTGCCTTGGCAGAGAGCCGCGTGCCAGGGTATGCCCCTCCGAACAAAGGAAACACGCCGTGGCAAAGCCCTGCAAAGGGGTCCAGGGAAAATAAAATGTAAGAGTACACTCCCTTCCTCCCCTGCTCCACTCCTACTGAGCTTCTGGGTGTTTGACACCTGCAACCTCCAAATAACACTGACACAGTGGGTTTGAACCCCAAGCTCGGAGTACTCAGGCTGGTCCACTCAAAAATAAAACACTCAAGGACTACACTTCACTTTTAACAGCCTCCTGCTATCAGGTCACTCCTTTTTGGGGGGCAGGGGGAGCTATAAAAGGTTTTGTTTCCATATTTCTTTCAAGACAGCATGTATTCCACTTGTATTGATCTGCCAGAGGCTATCATTACCAACAACTCAGGCAAACATCTTCAGCCAATTATTAACCTGTGATAGAAAGATAGCAGTTTCTCTCCTTCTTGGTATCTTTTATTTATTCTTAACACTTTCCAGGGAAATATCTGAGAGTTCTTGTTTTTCATCTCATAATTTGGTCAGGAGGATAGGTTAAGAGTCTAAGACTGCTGCCTCAAATCCCAGCACTTGGTTAAGTGTGATTTAAGTGGCAATTAAAATGTTATGATGGGCTTCAGTAGGCAATGAGCTTCTGTCTCTCATTTAGCACACCCACCCATTGCCTAATTTCAGAAAGGGCCTGATGGATGGTTTCAAGGACTATTCAAGGAATATTTGACAGGTACCTGCTCTGTTTCATAGATTGCCACTGGTTTAGTAACCACTACATTTCCAGCTTGTGTGGGTGTGTTAGTCTCCAAGTGAGCTTCTTTGTAAGGAAAAGCAAACCATAACGGTAGGTGGTTAAACTACCCACAGTCTCAGGAACTCTCAGGTGGTCAGAAAATGCTGCCAGTGCAAGCAGAAACCCCACACTCTCTGTCAGGGCACCTCGGGAACCCAGGGCTTCCCATCTTCAGGGAGCAATTGGCTACTTCTGCTCCAGCGCACATTGAAAATGAGGAGAGCTAAAGTTTCATGTAAAAAAAAAAAACTGACAAATTAACAGACATGCACTGTTCTGATTTGAGTTATTTTGTTAGAGAAAATTTTCTAACAGAGGAAGAAATGCCTTAACAAAAGAAAAAGAGAGAAAAGAGTAACATTCTGTTCAAAAAAAGTTTAATGGAGTATTTCAGTTATTCTTTCCAAATAACATTGCACTGAAATCAACACAGTGCTGCAAAATGTTTTTTATCAACTGACATTTTTCCTTCTAAAAATTTCCAGCCAGAATTTTTCTACTCATGTATCAGTATTGCAGTAGGAATATTTGTAACTGTGGTTTGAATTTATGTGGGATGCTTTTAGTCTGACTCTTCAACCCACTTAGATCAAGGCAGACTCTTTTATAATTTGAAACATTCCACAGTGTTTATCTCTGGGTTGGTGAAATGGATTAGAAGGTCAGTTTTAAATTATTGCTTCATGAGTTATGTTGCTCCTATAAATTCCTGCGTTTTCTCAAAATAGGTTAATTGTTTCTTGTCACCTCCCACATAGTATTAAATTATGTGAAGCTGGTTATGTACAAAAATATTGAGTTTGCTTTTTCCTTGGGGTTTAAAAGAAGTTATTTGTATAGTGAAATTCAGAAAATATAGCAGAGATATAGCCTTTACCAATATCAGTTCTCTCAGCACACTCCCTAACCTTTGACTCTGAATATGGAATCATGATAGCAAAGCATGCTAGCTTTGCTATTTAAAATATATATATGCATCTATACAGACTGCTAACAGAATATGGAGAGAGAATACAAAAGGTAAACAGTGCCCAGCATTGGTGGTTATTAGTCTGAGACCTGCTTTGTCATAAGATAAAAATATGTTTCCTATTCCTGTAAGCCAGTTGTAATTTAGTGGGTTAAGTGACTTGGAACCTGCCGCACTCTTTGAAGGCTGCAGTTCCAAAGACACATCTAACCCATCATTACAGCACCTCTGAACCACCAGAGTAGGTCTAGAATCTGCCCCGATATGTTTCGGTATGAGCTAAATGTAAAGCTGCCAGATACAATCATTCATCCAGCTTCTTCTTTCCATGGATCAACATGTGGAAACCGTCTTGTAGTGGCCTTTATTTCTCTTAAATTACAAGCACCTGTTCCTGATCAGTTTTGAGCAGTACCTAAAATTTGTAATCATTACGTAGGACTGATAATAACAGAATATTTGTTGGTAATTGCATTCTGTTCTCTGATTTTAGGATTAATAGTTTTCATTGTTTCTTTTTTTCATTTGTTTGGGGTTTGTGGGGGGATGATTAATTTCTTCTCTTTTGTGGTGGTTGTTTTTTTGTCTGTTTGTTGGTTTGGTTTTTGTGTTTCTTGGACTTTTTTTTGTTTATTTTGAGGTTTTTGTTTTGTTTTGTTTTGTTTGTGTCTCCCTATGCTTGTCCATGAGCAAAATTATCTGGGAAACAACCTCATCGCTTGGTTAGGAAGCACCAATAAACCTGACCAGCATTTTTTGTTGTCTGCGCTGAATAGGCTTTGCTATGTAATAGCCCAGCGCCATTACAAATTCAAACCCTATATATATATTGTTCATGGCCCTTTGTGTCATCAGGAAATTAAAGTTTGCAGCTGGCCTCTTCATCTTAGTTAATCATGCAAACATGAAATCCTTAAAGGTCCACGCAACGGCCCCTGCAGGGGCCCCACTCAACACTTCTCTGCAGCGTGACATTGTTTTTCAGCTGTGTTTTTATCTTCTCCCCTCTTCTGTTCTGAGCTCCTGCTGCTTTTAGCTTCAGTAGCAGACTGTCATGTGGCACTTTATCATGGGCTGTCCAGAGCACCGCAGTGGCCATGCCCCTTCACCACGCACCACAACCTGCTCACAAGTTTAGGAGGTTACAGATGAAGCCTCTCCTGCTCTCACTACCCTCTTTTCCTGCCTTCAGCCCTGCCTTGGTGGAAAATGGAGAAAACCTTGGAGTATATCTTGTACTGTGTCTTATACAAGGTTGCAGGGTGATGGCTTAAGGGCTTAGTTTCTCCTGCCTGTATTTTATGCTCTGGTTGCTTGTTTTCTAAGAACTCACTTAAATTATGACAATAAATCAAAGATTTCCTTCCAGATGTCTTTTAACATCTAGCATCATTTCCTCCGGGTCCTGGATATGTCCTAGATTTTGGTTTCCTTAGGTAATTTCCTCCACTGGCCTTAGTGACCCTGACACAGGTTGACCTGTAGTTAACTTAGTCCCCCTTTTTAAGATTCGGTTTGAAGAAGTCAGTCAATACCTCATTTAAAGAGGGTGGGGGGAGGTGGGAGAGAAGGAAAGCCTTCACTACCTTCTTCATTTTCATTTCCTGTGCCATTGTGTTCTAACTTTCTCCCTGACTGATTTCTACTGTCTTGCAGATGACAAGAAAAATCTCTTCATGTTTGCTCTCCTACTTTTTTTTTTCTTTGCTGTAACCTCTTTAAAAATTTTTATTAGCTTTTCCTTACCTCTTGATACATAACATACATGTGGAACACTTAAAGGGCTTCTATTTTTTACCAGATTGTTCCAGGGTTGTTAATATTTTTCTCTTTACCATTGAGAAAGCCATTTTGTCATTTTAAAGATCACAGCTACTTTTATAGAGCTCTAATCTTTTGGGCCCTAATCCAACAAATCTTTTAAGCATGTGCTTAACTTCAGACATGTGAGCGGTTGTATTGAACTCAATGGAACTAGTCAGGTGCTTAAAGTTAAGCAGATGATGAAGTGCTTTGTTTGGCTGGCCTTGCAGAGCACCGTCCCCCAGGAGCGCCTTCGCCGGCAGCCTGCGCACAGCTACCCGCGGGCGGCTGTGCTGGCTGCACTCCGGAGACAGGCACTGCAGCAGGGAGGGGAGGATCCCACAGCACACGGCTTTGGCTCCTCCCAAAGCTTTTAGGGGAGTATCTGTTCGGTTACTGATTTTAATATAATGCATGCCTCTGCACATGGTGCCTTTTGACCTCGAGGTGTCTGCGATTTAAGTGATACAGGCGTGGGCCAAGCAAGAGGGGTAACCAAACCAGGTGAAACAAGAAAGATGATACAAAGACAGCCTCACGGGTCTGATTTCACAAGGACGTGCGGCTTCCCCATTGTCTTCCCTCGCTGATTTCAGAGAGACCCATGTGTGCTCAGTCCTTACCTGGCAGTATTCAGCACCTTGCAGGATCAGAACCTGGTCTTATCTACATATTTATTTATTTGTTTATTTATGTAGCCTCTCTCTTTCAGCTGCCCATATTCTTGGCACTGCTGCTCAGAGATGGGAAGATGATCCACCCTCACCAGGTGCTCAGTGTGCCACTGCCTGCCCCAGCTTCTGCCCAGTACCTGCAGAGTAAAAAATCACTTTTACAACTGCTTGAGAGAAATGGGACAAAACAGGAGCTGAGCCCCCTTTGCCTCAAGGCACACAAAGGACACTGGTATGCCAGCACTACCCCATCACAAATTTCTCCTGGCTGCTTCCACATGCCTGAGTGATGGAAGCTGTTCTGCAGCCACTTTGTGGCACAAAAGGACATGCGCTGACTAGGGAAGTTAGGTTGTTAGTAGCAGCTTGGCTGCTCAGAAGTTAACTTGAGCACAGGACTGCATTCCAGCACCTGGGAAAGGCTTCTCTGGACAAATGTGAACCTCTTAAAATGAGGGTTTGTAAAATCACACATGGTAGGCTCCTATATCAGCTAAACTATCTGGCTCTAGTCATGTTGGCTTCAAGGATGTGAATAAGCGGGCTGGCAGTTTTGTGTGCTCTGTCAAACCAGTTAAATCTTAGGACACTGCTTTCTCAGAGGCCTGTCCAGATGAAGAAAACATCATCACCAAATAAATAGTATAGGCCTGATATAAACTATCAGGTGTTTCCTGGGACAAGTGAGTTTGGAGTTTCTCATAGATACAGGCTTGAAAGTTCTTTATATAAAGGCTGTTTCATGTCACTCTCATTCCTACCTCTTTTGAGGCTTCTCTGTCTGTCAGAGACTGTACATAGAAAATGTGTCCTTTTAAGTTAAGGGAGGAATTCCCTCAGCTGGCAGCAGTCATAAGATTTGTTTTTCATACTGGGGTGGCAGCCAGGACCAGTCACACAGGTGCTGTGCAATCGTTTCCCTTCAATCACTGTAGGAAAAGCTGGTAACAATTTCTATCCTCTTTTGGAGGCTGGCTGCTAGGAATGGGGAGAGACTTGGGTAATACCACTTTAAAATAATTTCTACTGACCTCAGACTGAAGAAGCCACTAAAGCAGGAATGGGAACAGGATGAAGCTGATGGTGACAGCAGCAATTTCAGCATTATTCCGGGAAAGATAACGTGTCATTCTTCTGCATTGGTAGGCTGGCATCTCTTTTTGTCGTGTGACCCTAATTAATTTATGTAGTATGCGTCATGGGGGAAGACAAGATCCAGACTGAAGCCTTTGTAATGGGATTTTACCCTGTGCCAGACAGAAGTAATTAACTGTATCTATCTTTTTCAGTTTCGCTTGCTCTTCCTTAAAAGATTTCTATTAGGAAGGTGAAATCATACACAGTCGCACCTTGTCCATACAAGCTTTTCCTATCTCCTGTGGCAGAATTAAATGCTATACTTTTTCTCTAGCAAACAGTAATATCTCTATGACTAGCACCAAACTAAGTCACTCTGAGCATGCTCATTCTTTATGACATTATCACTTCTCTGATTGCTGGATAGCCTCTAACATCCCATATTCATTTACATTTCCTCTATATTTACTTTGATTTCTCCAGGTATATCCTATTCAGTGCATAGTGGGTGGGGAGGTAGTTGTAGTTGGATATGTGTACAGACAGCACCAAACTCATCAGAAAAGAGCAGAGGAGGAGAGGGAGAACACAGTTGCTCTTTTAAGCTAATGAAAGGAGAATACAGTTTCACACAAACTACAGCAGAGCTGTGAAAATCCTTTGTTGTTAAAGGTCTACAAGGACTGAAATATAAATGATTGTCTTTTTAGCTCCTGAGTTTGGGATGTTGGGAAATGGAGAGGTTTCCTCAACCCGTGGAAGACTCTTGACTATGTCTGATGCTGCCAGGATAGAATTCAAAGGCAGTTTCTTTCTTCTGTCCTGGCCAAAGAGGATCATCACTTTGGCACGATTTCTCTGGGCACAGCTTCTGTCCCCCTCCTCTCCAAACCCTCCAGTTCAACACGACCCTTGCCCAGCCCATCTTCATGTAGCCATCAGGCCCAGTAACAAGCTGCTAGGGAAGCTCATGTGCTTCAACACTGGACTGAGGAGCCAGCACGAGGAGTTCAGCTGGCTCGGCTGGAGCAGAAGTCAGCAGGCAGCTGGGAGTGGGCTGGGGGCAGCCAGTGCTGCAATGAGTGTGGCTCTTTGTAGTTGAAGAGTTTGGATACACCCCTGGAGGAAGTGGTGGTCCAGCAGCAGCATCACCTGGAGTAACGAGTTCTGCAAGAGGCATAGTGGGCAAAAACTGCATCACCAAGCAGCCTCCCCACCCCTGGGGCCTCTGTCCAGCCCTGCTGCCAGTACTGCTCCCGTTGACAGTGCTGAGAGCTGTGCCTGCCATTCCCTAAGCGCAAAATGCGAAGGAAATGTAACCTATTACACCAAAATTGTGATTATTCTCCACACCCCTGGCACCTGTATTTTGTTTCTAATGACTAGTTTGTCCTCTCTCTAGCTGGGATAAACTACAGAAAACCTCTCTCAGAGGCAACACTTCTCTCTATTCTGGCTGACTTCTGTCTGTCTCAAGTGGTCCTGTACCACAAATAAAGACTACACGACTAATTTTAGACTGCCTCACAATCACTAATATACCTCTTTAAAACCTATAGCCATTCATTTCTCTTACACATCCACTATAGGGTCTTGCTGTAGCATTCCAGGCTGCTCCTGTCTAATTTAAGCCTTATATGTCTTAACTTTTGTCCTTGGCATCCAGACAATTCTTCTATTCTCAGGATGCTTTCTGCTGAACTTCCTGTCTATAAAAATGCGCTCAGGGAGTCTATCACTCTTCCAGCCTATTCCTTCCCCTTCCCAGAGCTTCCCCTTCTCTTACCATACCAAGCAATTATTCTTATTAATTATTCCAGCTAACAGTAATTATCAGCAGCATGCACCCCCAGCTACATTAATAACAGCGATCTCTAGGACACTGAGGAATTGGCTGAAAAGATTCACTTTGCTGCTTGGATTGCAGAAGAAGACAAATTCCTTTTCTTCCCTGTGTGTCTATTTTTTTACTATTATTTTATTTTTGGGGGGAGGGAGGAGGTTCTTACCACTTTCTTATTTTAAGATGGGCAAAAAGAGGTCAGATGAAGAAGTAAGGACTTACTCCATAGGCCTTATTGCCTAAGAAAAGTCAGGAATAGAGATGGAATGGTTAGTCTGTGGATTTTGTACACAGTTTCTAAGGAGTGTCATTAATTGATTTCATTTTTTACCTTCTGATATTTATGGGCCAAATACTGAAATTTCTGCTTGGCCTCCAATAATTTGGGGTCTGCCTCAGGGTTAGAACTTTGAATTGTTTTCATCCATTCCAGAGTCACGACCACAATTCAGCAGCAAATGGAATAAAATTTGGCCATGTTTCATCATCTGTAATATGTCAATATTTTTCATCTCACTGCTGAAAAACATTGAAGATTTTAAATGTGATGTTTCTTTAGTGCAAAAGAAGAAGAAACAAAAAAAAAAAAAAAAGCAAAATATATCTTGGAAAGAAATGAAAAAAGAAAACCCTTCTGCAAAATGAGAGTTAAAAAATGTTTTCCCTCAAAATTGCTTACCATTTGCCTAAGCTGCAAAGTTTTTAATGACATTCTAGTGAAAATAGAGCGCTCTGGCTAAATTCCTTCAAACCCAATAAAGCAGATGACTGGGAACTGTAATGGAATTGATGCTGTCAAGTGCATTTGCTTTTTTAATGCTAACATGTTTTTGGTTATTAAGAAACAAAAAAACCTAGTGGTATATGATCAGCATAGCTTTTGACAGGGGCATTGGAACCCATCTGGCTTATGGATCCCCCACTTTTTTTTATTAGCTTGAGATTATAAAGTTGTAATACTGTAGTTTAGCTTCTGGCTTCTGCAATTGTAAATTGGCAAAGGGCTCACAATAAGGTGTGAGTTTCTGAAAACTAAAACACTCCACTGACCCTGTGCATACTACACAGGCCTGCAGCAGATGTTCTGGATGGAGGAAATACAGTAGCACTGTTGAAATGTTACTGATTGGTTCCAACTGAGTAGCCCTAAATACAAACCAGCTTTCAAAAGCAACAGATGAGATAAAAATGTCAGAAAAAAGCATTAAAAGATGATGCCATGTATTACTTAATGAAGTCACACAAGTCAAAAGTAAGCATCCTCCAGCGGTAATGGATGTACTTCATGAACATTAGCTCCACAGTTGTCAATATCTGTGATGAAAAACAAAAACCCTCTCAATCTTTACAGATTTCTTTAATTTAAATAAGCCTTTTAACATAGAGAGGATTTGTTCTCTCAGTGTGCTTCATTAGTGTAGCTTACCACCACAAAACCTGGTTGTATTGAGAAAGATTGCCCCATTATCAAATAATTAGTACTGCTTTAGCAGGTGCATACACTTACCTTTGTAATTAAATCCTTGTTAAAACACCAAAATCCAGAGAATTTAAATGGTTACCTGATCCCAGAGGAAGTAGCCCAGAAAGTTATTCTATAAGGTAGATGTCATCTGGGAGCAAAGATACTGAGCAGAGCATCTTTTCCTCATGGGATGTTGATGAAGCACATCTGCACACATCATGCAGTGCAATAAAAATTGCAATGACAATACTAGACAAACACCTACTGTACAAGAAGCCAGAGGAACCAAGCATAAGCCTGCACAGAATTGTATGCTCTGTAATGGAGCTCTCACAGCTGCGTTAGTTGTAGAGTTACAAGCAAAATTAAAGATGACGATCCCAGTTTTTAATAATTCTTTGAAATATTTGTTAGTTTACTGTAGTCTACATTGTGGCTTATTCCTGAATTTCCTTCCAAAATCTTACCACGGTGGAACAACAATGGGTATATGGCTACACACAGAGCTATTTTTGAAGAGCTCAGAATCCTAATAAAATCTGAAAGAAAATAATTAAAGTAGCAGTAATCTCCAACAGTCACGAAATTCACATTTCTAATATGTTATAGATACATTTATGTATTATTGTGTTGTATGTTCTCCATAATTACAGATCAGTGAATGTCTGTATTAATAAAATATGCCAGCAAGTGGATTAGACAGACTATTACAATAAATTATCTCTACTCAGTTGGCACTCTCATTGTCCTCACCAGAACTGATCAACCATAATTAGTTACTCACCTACAGAGGTGTAGCAGTGCTTTTATTATAAAGAACACTGAGCAAGCCTCCCACTGTCCTGGCTACTTGTATTCAGACTCCTAGTATGGATCAGAAACCCCAACCAAACTCTAGTTTCCAAAAGCCAGAGAGGAAACGAACAGATTGGAATAGATTTGTTATCCTGCTCTCAGAAGAACTCTGCTGACCGAAACAGTAGGGACCAACATGAAAAATCATTTACAAGATCTGTGCATACTCATTGACTTCAATCTGTGTTCAAAGTTGTAGATTCAGTGCTGACAAAAGTACCCTTATATTTTAGATGTGAAACAGCTATAGAACAGCCAGTTTCTGGAACGAAGTTCTTAGATGAATGGAGTTAGTCCTGGAAATCAATTTAGACAAAGCTGCAGCAGTGCTGGTATTGGAATTCACCAACTCGCTACATAATTTGAATAAATGGGAAAAGAGATGACTCCTGAGAGTAGCACTGGCAGCCAAAAGAATTATACTGATGGACTGGAAAAGCAAAGCCATGCCATGTATTGATTTATGGACTATTGCCCTTCTGGATATAGCTAAATGTGAAAGAACTCCCTTTATTCATACTAATAAAATGGACATAAATGCTCTCAGACAAAAACTGCTTTTGGAGTTTTATTGTGAATAGCTGGCATGTGGGATGGTCTTCTTTCACTTGCCCGTCACAAATGCTCTGTGGGCTGGTGAAGTTTGAGACACAGAAAACAACAGGGACTTTTTCTAGAGTTGCCTTATTTGTTTGGGTCTTTTTTTTTTTTTTTTTTCCCCACTCCAAATGTTTTCCTTTGCCTTTTGGGTTTTGGTTTTTTTTTCTTCTAAAACCTCTTGGTGTAAATCAGAACTTAAGATAGTATATTATCACTTAATAAATGTGGTTCTGTGATGGTCAAGTTTCAGCATTTTGGAAACAAGTGCTTTTTTTTTCTGGCTTAGAAATTCTAGACAAAGCTAAAGGAGCATGAACATAGCACGTTACTAATCCTGCCCCCTCTGTGACAGGGTTATGACTGTGATCTCCCTGTCCTACCTGCCAAAGCTGGGTTGATGCTCATCACACTATATATGAGAAGACCCCTACAAAGCAGCTCTCACTCCCTCAGCCAAACCAGTGCTATCCCTCAGGCCTCGTTTATCTTTAGAGGACCCTCTGAAGATTTCCTGCTCTCTGCAAGTTCATCTCCATCAAGATAAGTAATATGGGGAGCCCCACTGCATCCTGGCTGCTGCCAGAATTTTTAATGCTGTATTGATTTAACTGCTATGAGTGGGATGAAATTATGTGGTATTAGTTGTGCTGGCAACTGGTTTACCTCTGGGATCCTCACATTGCTAGTGCGGTGGAGCTAAGCCAGAATTAGGAACACTGGGAAATTAAAAAAAAAAAAAATTAAGTCATTATGTAGACGTGACCTTGATAGTTGAAACTTAATGTCACAAGATGAATAGACCTTTTGGAGTCTGGGACACTGCTGTGTGCAGTGACAGGCGCTGGTCTATCTTCCCAGCAGAAAGGAAGGAGCCCTGCCTAGGAAGCCCTGAGTCAGAGCCTGCACCAAGCACAGCTGAGAGTCAAGGAGAAAACCAAGTTGTTTCCTGCAGCTTTTGTAGGGCCAGTGGAATAAAATGAGAGAATGAGGTCGATTCTGGGATGTGCAGGAAAGCAGCTTTGTCCTGTTGTTATGCCCCTTTCTAAAACCTCGCCCCATCTGCTTTGAGAGACATTGGCCCTTTCTCTGCCCCTTGCCACTGTGCAGTGAGGCTCCTGCACTCAAGGGACTGAGGGAAAGTGAATCAACCTGCTCCTTCAGGCTTTCTCTAGACCTGGCAAAAGGACTTTGGAGCAACCCTGGGCTGAGAAAAAAACCTCAGTCCCTGGAAAAAGAAGCAAACACACTGTTCTTGCTGTGACTGTGATGATGAGACCACCTATGAAGTGCTTAAACCTTCCTGAGGTGCTTATAGAACTCAGTGTATTCCATAAATGATTGCCCATTCACCTACTCCTGAAATGGTTTTGTGTTCAGTTTACATGCAAAGTTTATCACTGCTCTCCAGATGAACCTGAAAAAGAATTGCTACTGCCAGGGTGGGCTTGGTAGTGATACAAAAACACATGGCCACCCAGGATTGCTGGGCAACACGGCCTTCCACCCTCCTTGAGCTATAATGGTCCAGTCTGCTTCAAACACTGACCCCAGGGCTTACAACAAAGCACGTTTTCTGAGGAGGGCTTCCCCAGGGCTCTCTGCAAAATGCAGGTGACAATTATCACTGTGTTCCAGACTAATTAATGTCACTAATGATATGACTTACAGTGTGACTTCTTCTAAGGCTACAATACTTGACCTTAGTGAAGACAGAGAGAACATAGTAAGTTTGTTAAAATTAAACTGAACATAGACTAACAATGCAATTTGTAAATATTGAGCAAAGTTTAAGCTTCAGTCATGCTGAAGAGAGAAAGGCTTGCACTGAGGCTTTTATAAGTAGAAAAGAAAATTGAAAGAATTGGATGATACCAAATATTTCCTACCTTATTAGTTATTTTATTGCAACATAATTTCAAAATTTCAAGAAAAATGAACCACCTGTGCTTTATAGATCACAAAGAGGGGGAAAGTCCAACAGTTTTAATTTCTGTGTTGACAAAACTCACCTCCAAAATATTTGGGACTAGATGGTTCCAGAATTTAGAGTGATATTGCAAAACCTGTCATGTCCAAGTCATGGGCTGAAGCTGAGCCTGAATGGCTAATGAAGTGACTGAAAATTGTTTTCAGCTGAGAGGTCTTCAGGGGCCTGTGACAATTGCAGTCCCTGATGGAGAATGGTGGCTGCCATTTTAAGTATACAAACTGCACTCAGGGTAGGACACCAGAAAAGCAAACCACCCCAAACAAACAAACAACCAAACAAACCCCACAACAGTAAAAATTCATTTTGGCTGTAGGAAGGATGGATTGGAGCAGATGAAAGATGAAGATGGTGTCAGAGCATTGGAGTTAACATCTTCCTTTCATCAAATGTGCCACAGTGTTGTAACAAATACCTCAACAAATCAGAAGCAGAATATGCTTTGGCAGAATGGCTCACAAGGCATTGCAAGGAGTGTTTATCTTCTGAATCTTGTAGTGGTTTAGGTCTGTCTCAGTTATTTCCCTGGTAAAGGCTGGCCCAGCCCATTCCTGGTACTTTGCTTATAATCTGAACTGATGACACTAAAGCTGCAGAGTTTCAGTGGAGATGATTGCAGAATGTTTCCATCTATCAGCCATGATGCCCAAGTAGGCAAAAGATATGCTGTCATTTCGCTTTCTGTTCATATATTGGAGGTAAATACAAGAACTTATCCTCAACATGTCTGCATATGTCTTATTTTCATGACACTGTGCCTGTGTGGGACTTAACAATGATGGAGCAGAATCATTACGGTGTCATTGATTCCTTACAGTGTAAGAGCTCTTGGAAGTCAGATTACTTTCAGAGCTATACACTCAGGGTAATCATCTCTGCCACTTCCTGCATCAGAGCAGTGTTGTGAGATCTTGTTTAAAAATCTCTTCTCCTTCAAACCTTCTGCAAACAAAGCTGTGTGTTCCTCTCTTGTTTGGGTATGGTGCACAGGCTGACCCCACTACAGCCCTGTGCCACTCACACAACAAAAATACCCCTGAAGTGTGAAGCTGCAAATCTGGAGGGAATCCCTTTCCCTGGACTACTCATCTCCTTCAGTATGAGCTTTACTGAGCTCTTATTCAGCAGATGGTGTGGAGAGATAGCCTCAAAAACCACAGAGACAAATATTTGATTTGGATGAGTGCATTAAAGATTACTCACTTCTCCCCTCAAATTATCTGTGTTTTGCAGAGAGAAGAGGATCATCCCTTCTCTAATAAAAGTGATTTCCAGCCTTTGAGTTTTGAGGGTATGGTTCAAGCTGGTAGAGCCTAAGCCCAGTGCCTCTGGAAGGCAAGATGACAGTCAACTGGCATTTGCCAGGACAGAGCAGAAATGAGAGTGTGTGCTGTGAGTGGAGCAGGGTGTCAGCTCTGCCTTCCCTCTCTGGGCAGCACTGGCCCTTGCTCTGGTTCTTTAAATGGTCCCAGTTTATCCTATTGCAGGGCTGGTCATTTGGGGAAAAGAGAGGCTCATCACCTACTCTGGGCACTCTGTGCATGTGCATACACATCTGTGTGCCTTCAGACTGGCCTGTCTTTATGATTTATCTCAGTGCTGACAGCTCACAAATGTACTTGTCTGTTTTCCCCATGGATCTTTGTACCTGTCTTTCTGGTAGATTATTGTCATTAGATTAAACACATTGATAAAAGCAAGTTATTCTAGGTTTTCTTCCTGCCTCTGCCTTCCTCTCTTTCTGTTGCCCCTACTGTTCATGCCATAACAAGACCATTTCCAAAACTTCTATTTTTTTTCTCCTGGACTTCAAGCTTCTCAAAAACACTTTCTCTCGCTCTCTCTAGAAATTTTGTTACTTTCTTTATGATAACGTGTTCTTTTCAATAACCACATCCCTTCAATCTGCCTGCCCTTGCTTTGTTTCCTCTCTGCAGCCTGTATGCAATTCACCCCCTTTAAAACTTAGTCACCAATATTACGCCAATATTGGTGTCACCAATACTACACCAATTGGTCACCAATTGGTGACCAATATTGGTCACCAATATTACACCAATTTACTTTCCTCCATAGTATCTGTGAGCACAACAACTTCCAGTTCCTCATGCCTGACTTCATGAGTGCTCCCAGCTCCATGCAGGACTCTACATTTCCTTTCTTAATGCTTCCCCCGGGGTACTCTGTGGCCCTGCAATGTTGTTTCTTCATTCCTATGCTTCTTCTTGTGTGCTCCTGGTCTATGCATGTTCCTTTTTTAAGGTTTTCAAAACTTACTGATACCAATTCACACTCTGTTTCAACATCATGAAGGAAGGAATGAAAGAAAATATTGTATTAGTCTTTCATGAAGACTGCTCCAAACTCATGTGCTGTTACTGATCTTTCAAATTTCCTTGGGGTAGAAGCTACCTTTATTTTCACCATCTAGTGTTCCACAGAAGCTGCTAGGAGGAAATAATAGATGGTAAAAATAGATTATAATAAAAAATACTGATATTTATCTTTGCATTTTACTAAGGATGCTCTCACCCCTTCTACATGCAGCATGGAATGTAATAGTCAAGCATTACTACTATAGCTGTTTTTAATGTAAGGAATGCTTTGCTCCCAAGTATAGGACTCATGAACAAGAAGCTGCAAGTGCAACTGCTAATAAACTAACTGTGAATATTAATCCAGTATTCCCTTTGTAATCAGAAGGTTTCATCACTGCCCCATTTGCTTTACAATCCTGACAAGTAGTGAAATGTATTCAAGGCAAAAATGAAACAGGTTTATTTTTACAGTCTATGCTTTATCGCTACTTCATTGATTTTTCAGTGTTTTAGCAGATACAGCACAACTGGATTAACTAGGTAGGGAACCTTTCACTCTTAGGTCATCAGTTCACATCTGAGACAGGTTGGTACTGACCGGAGGTCACTTTAGCATTATAATTTTAATAAAGAGAAAGCGAGAGAGGCCTTCAACAGGCATTAAAAAATGTTTTAACTTTCTTAAGCTGCCCACAGCATACACAACTAGACCAACTTTGTTGCCTGCCAAAGTCAAACTGATAGAGAGTTAGACGGTCATCTAGTTGCCAGATGTCTGGCTGTGCAACTTTCTGGCACTAAGCATTATATAGAGACAGATCTATGGATTGGATCAATTAGCATTACACTTACCATCTGACAACTGTTTGGTCGCCTTCGCCCAGTTCCTAGAGGACAGGTGTTCGCATCACAGAAATCACCATCACAATTGGTACCACTAATTGATACGGTTGTTGGCAGTCACAGCAGAGAGGACAAGGGCTGAATTAGCACCGAGACCAAAGCACTGTTTCACCCCCAGAGAAGGTCTCTTCAGCTCAGGATGTCCAGGGCATTTGGAGGATGCCTTTCTGCCATTGCATGTGTTGTGCTGAGCAGAATCTGTTCTGTTTTCAGATCCAGTAAAATTACCAGAACTAAATTCAGTGAGGTTTCCTGGGGTACAAGGGAAAGAAGGGGCCAGGGGGGTGAGTGTTAGATATCTTAAAAAACTATTTCCGTGATGACTTTTTTTTTTTTGGCCATTTCACCAGTGTCTTCTGTTTTGTTTTTTTTTTGTCTGGAGGGAAAAAAAAAGAGATAAAATGAGTGCAGAGATCTTAACGGTATGAGTGTCATGCACAATTTTGAGGGGAAAATGAAAAAGTACACTTGCAGAAATATTCAATCATTTACTGTAACTCTAGTGCTCCCTCATTTCTTCTGTTTTACACTCCAGACAGTCATGTAGAGAGCTTCACGGGTATATTCTCCTGTGGACCTTGTGGGTATACTCGGTGATTAGACAAATGGGGTTCTGCTTTGGCAAATGTCCATTGCTTTCCCCATCTGATTTACAGAATAAGCTATAAAATGCATAGGAAGGCAATAAACCTCCCATCTGCAGCTGAGATTTCCACTTTGCCAAAGACCCTTTTGCTATCAGCACCTTTAACTATGACTTTCAAAGAAGAGATGGGTGTAATTTTTTCTGTGGAAGATATTTTACTGCATTCACTAGCAGCATCATGCTCCCCTTATGTGAATTGATTTTGAATGTTAATCTAAGAACGGAAAAGCCAATAATTGTGTAAAATATAAATAGATATTTGGGGCATTATTTTATCTAAAAGGAAGGGCAAGAATTTCAGCTGCTTTCATTCTTTTGCACTCCAAAACAATTCTACCTTTTTATGGTCTATATGTCATCTCTGCTTTATTGATTTTTAATACTTTCAGCAGATACAGCATTATTACAGCCAATAATGCAAATACTTGAAGAGAGAAACGCAATTAGAAGATACCAAACACTTTGCAAACAGGGTCACGGGGAAAAAGAAACTTGTCTCAGTACTGGGATTTTCTGGTCTTGGCTTTGTATTCTTCAGAGGTTAGCAAAACCAAGAGGAATTCTACTCTCCTCTTTCCAATATTAAAGGATTACAGAAGAGCAGACATGAGTCAAAGGTATTTGCCCCCAAAAAGCCCATACATAGCAAACAGTTGCTACGACAGAGAATGTTCATTGACTGTAGCCTTAATTTGAAAGGCATCATTATCATTAATTTTGACAAGTAGCTTCTCCCTGGGGAATCTAAGCCTGAGCCATTCAGGCTTTTCCTTCAGCTCAGGTAAGTAATCCCTATCCACGTGAAGAGCCCAAGTGTGTTTCCTTTCACCTAACAAGAACATCAAAACAGCTGCTTTCAGGTTGATGACTGTCTGCAGAAAACAAACAGGAAACAACAAATAAAACATAAATCTTTGCAAAAACAAAGAGAAACAATGTGCCTGGGTTGCTACTAGCAAAATGACTCATCCCACTGCTTCCCATCAGGCATGCCAGGGCACTTCCACCTCCTACCACACAGCACCTATGGACCTGAACTGAGACATTTCCTCCCCTGCTCTGTGGGTATACAAGTGTTACTCATTGGAGGGGTCCCAGAAGGCTCACACGGGTACAAAAGTCAGGTGCTGGTCTTTCCTTCTCCTTCTGCCTGCCAGGGAACTTACCTTCTCATAAGAAGGGACAAGTTAATTCAGACTCAACAGCGCAATGTCTCCTCCTGAATATTTCCCTGTAGTAGGCATTTTTAATTCTGGCAGCAGAATGTCCTCTTCCCCTTTTAAATTTAATTTGCTTTATTCCAATAAAAAGCCCTCAATATTCCAGTTTTTCTTAATTCAGTAGGTGAAACTAAAGATGTTCTTATTCTGTAGCATGGGGGTAATCACTAAGTTGCTCTGAAGCATGCTTCATCAATTTATTTCTGTCATTTTTTCATGAAGTAAAAGCCCAGCTAAGCTGTGAGCTGTGAATTTACCTGTTTCCAAAATTACTATTGTATTTTTATTATAATGCGCACTGTAGTTTAAATTTTTTTTCCTCCAGATAAATTATTCAGACTAGGAGATAGGAATTGTAAAAATCAGTGATTGCCATATCCCCATGGCTAAGAAATCTTGCTTTACTTTCTATAGATTCAATACTAAAAATCTGTCCCAGCTGCCGGGTACTGCTTATCTGTGGATGCAAGACAAAACAAAATAGTTCAATTTCTGATTGCTTGTACTGGACCAGACCCAGAAAATGCCACCCTTGGTTCCTACTCCATAATCTGAATTCCAGGATGCTGATGGCCAAGCACGTCCCAGGTCTGCCCACAGAGTGCTCACCATGAACCTGTGCTGCTGCCTGGCCTCAGTTCTTCCTTCATGTCACTACTTTCCACCCCTCAGCCCCCATTCAGCAAGGTGCATCTGTCTTCTGAACTGCAAGGGAGTGAGTGGCAAGAGGATTTCCTCCAGCTCCTCCTTGCTCTGAAAGATTGAATGCTCCCCTTGTGGTGTATTGACAATCCCAGAACTGCTAGACAAGCATATAACCAGGCATCACAGAGCTAACAAAAGTACTCTTTTTCCTATGAACACTTATGGGGAGAAACTCCTTACCCCTCAGGCAAAATTCTGATGAGAGCACCCTCTGCTGGGATCCCTCTCTCGTCCTTGTCCTCACAGAACAGTGCCTTTTTCCATTCTAACATATACTATATTTACAGAAAAACAGTCCTTGTCACTATTTCCTAAAGCAATCAATTATTTATCCCCAGACTTTTTTCCCCTATTCTCTGTTGCATTTTATATGATGATGAGATACCTGTCACCTGTGACAGCTTCTTACTGTGAAAAAAGAAAATTAAGTTGAATGAGGGACAGACTGGCCTCCAGAAAACAGAACTCTGCCTTTGAAGAGAACAGAAATACCTAACCCATTTGCCATATCCTTTCTTCTCTGGTATTTCAACCTTTCATCCACATGTTCTTGGTTCCTGAAGAATCTCTGCCTTTACCATGACCAAGGGACAAATCATGTACTTCTTATCCAAGTGGCCACTTGCAACTCGTATGAGAGGTCAATTCTCTATTTCTCTTGGCATTCTAAGCCACCGTGCTACCTTACTGTTGCATTATTTTGTTTTGACTGACTTCTCCGTGTGCCCGGGTTTACAAAACACTGTGGATCATTTGTACCTCTCTAAAGCCTCCTTGTTTCGAAAATCCTCCTTCCTAGGCATAGAAAACCAATGTTAAACTGGGTCAACAACTTGCAAATTTATTCAGTGATGCTGACAAAGAGAAAATGACAAATGACATGAGTAAGTCCTGACTAATTTCCAGTTAAATCAATGTTATTGAACATATCAAGAGAACAGTGTCATTTACACACCTTTTTTATTCTTTACTGTTGTGGACAGCTGGTAGAGGTATTGCATGTTTAGGTCATGTACCCCTCACACACCACGTGAAACCGACCATGACAGGAGGCTGCAGGGTCTGCTCCCCCCTGCCTGGTCCTGAGTCTGAAGCTGTCCACTTTGTGTAAAAAGGTTGTGTTCCACATTCAGGCCAGGAGGTATGGTATGTTTCATGAAATTCTCATCCAGAAACAATCAAGAACCTACCCCAAAGTAAATATACGTTGTGTGAAGACCTCTCCATGCCTTGCCTGTATTCTGGATCTGCGCTGCCAGGACTAAGAAACAACTGCAGGGAGTATGGGTAGCACACAGGCTCTGGGTTTGTAGGCAGAAATGCCTGACCTCTGGCAGATCTCTTGAGATATCCTGGTTCCCAGATCCCAATTGCTTTGCTTGTTCCAAGAGGAACAGGGGAGGGCAAGAGATAAATATACACTTAATGCCTTCCTGATGGAACTGTCTGTAGAAAATTCCTCGAGGGAGTTTCCTGTCCTTTCTTGCTAGTTGTTGTGAGTCGGGAATGAATTGGCCCATTGGTAGAGTTATTAGAATTTTTTCATCCAGAAAACTTAAATGAATACAGCAAAGCTATTTACGGGCTGTCCCACCGTCTTAAAATAATATTGCAAATAAAAGAGTTATTACAATAACAATGAGCCAGAAAGGGAATGAAATTGAACCAACAGCATTGTTTATGAACAGCAGTGGGCCTCAGACAAGGCTGAAAATTTTGTCTCGAGGTGCAGCAGATACAGGGTATTAGTTTGCTTCCATTTAATGCTTTTTCCAATACTAAGGGAAAAAAAATCTCCAGCCTTCTCCTGACACATCTGAGTCCAGCATATGCCCCAAGATTGGCCTGTGCAGTTTTAGCTTGTAGGAGAGCTATTGTACTCTTGTAACAGGAATTCTGCCGTGCTCCCCCGGCACAGATGCAAACACATCAGATATTAAACCTGAGAGGATAATGCTGATGCCCTGCATTGCAGGCTTCCTTTGATGGCTCCAGGGGATATAGAGGTATTTGGCCGTTTCCTCTCCAGAGGCATCTGGTTTAGTCAGGTGGTTCACAGCGCACATGGTCACATTTATTGTTTGGTTCAATCTCCATTGTGCTTCTTCCCCCTCCCCAATGTTTTATCTGTCCTGGCCTTTCCCAAGGACTTTTACACAGAACTGAAATATTTGTTTATTTCTGGCATTTCCATCTGGTGTTAAGAGGATGAGAAGCAGACTCATGTCACTGACACTCCCTGACCGTCAGAAGGACTTACAGCATCTCACAGATCGGCGGTTTTACGTGTCTCCCCACCTCTAACAAGTTATCAAACATAAGTGCTACAAGATCCTGTGCAAGTCCTGGTAAATATCCCCTTGTAAAGGCACCATTTCTTTCACCAAGGCCCAGCATTTTACAAATCACATACATCCGTTGTCACAACATATTCTGCAGACCCTAGAATGTTATAAATAAAAAAGTAAAGCAGAGCTAATTCCTAAAAGATGCTTTAGTTCTCAGAAAAGCCCTACTTTTTAAGTGACTGAGCTGAATAGAGCCACAGATAGGTTATAGTTTTAGGTAGTCTGACACTACTTTTTTTCACTTCTGTCTAATGGTCTTTCTGTCACTTGCTTTACAGAATCACAAAATCACAGAATTGTTGGGGTTGGAAAGGATCTCTGGAGATCATCTAGTCCAGCTTGCCAGGGCAGGGTCACTTAGAGCAGGTTACACAGGAATCCATCCATCAGGGTTTTGAATATCTGCAGAGAGGGAGACTCCACAACCTCTCTGGGCAGCCTGTTCTAGTGCTCTGACACCCTCAACATAATGAAGTTCTAGCTCACTTTGAAGTAAAGCTTCTTGTGTTTTAGTTTATGGCCACTGTTCCTTGTCCTGTCACGGGGCACCATCAAAAAGAATCTGGCACCATTGTCTTAACACCCCTCTTTGAGATATTCATAAGCATTAATGAGAACTCCTCTCGGGCTTCTCCTCTCTAGACTAAACAGGCCCAGTCTCTTCCTATAAGAGAGATGCTCCAGACCCCTAGTCATCTTTGTGGTCTCTGCTGGACCCTCTCCAGTAGCTCCTTGTCTTTCTTTATTAATGTGTTAGATGAAAATCTATTTCATATCCTATTCAAAATAATCTGAAGTATTTCTGCACTGCTTTTTCTTTTACCTTCTGTCGTGACAGGTAATGGCTAAAAGACCTTCATAGCCCCCAGTTTAGGCTCAAACTTCATTGAAGCCTTGATTGCAACTAGATGCCACCTGTGCAGGCCTCAAGGAATTAATTCTCCAATGAGTATACTTCCAGGAGTTTTTAGCTGAGATGGCACTTGCAGAGGTGTTGGCCAGATGCTTTAATTACAATACAAATTGGTTTTTGCCCTGCTTGTAAAACATTGTTTTATCAAAGAATGGAGATGCACTGGACATATGCTGGAGATCAATTCTGTATCACTGAGCATCTGCTTCTCCAGCCTGCATGGAAGACACCAAGTTTTAATTCTCAGGTGGGTCAGATGTGGGTTACAAGCAGCACCTGGGGGTCAGAACATTCATAGCCTTCCTCTGTGGGACCACACCATAGTTTTCATATTTAAATCAAGAACTCCTCCAGATGTGAGCATGTCCCATCCATACAGAGCTTCATCTCACAAAAGTTTGTTTTGTATGGCAAGACATCCTTGGCAGTTTGTCAGAATTCACTAGAAAATCTCTCTTATATTGTCTCTGAAAAGACCATGGAAACACCTTTTTCATTAAGATTTGAATAGATTAGGATATCTTAGAATTTTTCTTCTCAACATAGGTACTCTTACAAAAGAAATGAAATATATTGCCTATAATTTTCTATAAACCAATAACTGACATCTAGGGGGAAAGAAAACACGAAATAAAATTTAGCAGAGTTGGCAGAATCAAGAACACACAAAGTGCCTCCTCTGCACTACTTAAAGTAGTGTTTTGTTAAATTCTTAGGGCCCAGGAAGTCCATATCTGTATGAGTATGTCTATGTACTGTCCGTGTTTCAGTAGACACCCTCAGATCCAACAGAAGATGGCTTACAAGGTCCAGAACACCCAGAAATGCTGAGAATGTTTAGAGTTAATACAGAAATGTTAAATGATCCTTTGTCTGAAGCCAGGCTGAGGAAGAGAATGTTGGTTGGTGATAAGGATGCAAGAATATCAGTCCTGGTGGCAAATCACTTCTACCGGTGAGTCACCACGGCTGGGGCTTGTTCCTTCCTGGGGGCATGTCCTTTCTGGCCTTTCTCAGACAAATCTGAAGCAGACTTAAGCTTCACTCCTTACAATATTTTCTTCCATTTGCTCAAAAGGTGCTTTTTTTCCACAAACTTTCTGGCAACAAAGAATTCCTCAGAATAGCAGAGGGAAATGTAAGAGAAAAATGGGCCAGCAAGGTTACATCAGCTCTTAAATTCTTCCAAAATTGAATTCACAAAACAATAGTGAGTTAGTTGCCAAGCCCGGGTTCAGAATGACTGTAAATAAAAGGGAATCTATGCTGAAAAGGGATACACTGGGGATACGTGGCATTTTTGGGTTGAAATATTAGACTACTGCACAGTAGTACTGTACAGTAATTGCATTTACCCTTCCTCTTTACATTTCCTTCTACTAACAGAATATAGCATACACAAATTTTTGCAGGAGAAAGTGTAAAGTGACATCTCCCTTTGGCTGAGAAAAATCTCAGCTAAGTTAAAGAGATCACAGTTTGATCACCGATTTAATCATTTAACAGTAGACCTTTTTACAGGGAGATGATTGTATAGGAAGTAAAGAAAGGTGTCAGTGGCTTGAGGCTACTGAATAAGTAGAACCACTAGTTGCATTATTAAAAGAAGTTGTGTCTCTAATTTTTTCCTGAGGCATGTAAAACCAAAAGATAACTCTCAAATGTCAAAATGCCAGTGTTAGTAAATGTAGTGCAGGAGACAAAATTCCCAGTGCTACTACAGGTAAAACAAATTTTAAGGAGGATTCTAACACTTTCGTAATGATGGAATACAACCTTAGGCAATATAAATTCATAATCTCTCAGGATGAATGGCCTTTAAAAATGCAACAGATTACCCCTTTCACCACTGAAAGAGGATTTGCTCTGGCATCCTTACAATGCCTGTAATGCATACTACAGAACTTCCCATTAACATGATTCTGGCATTATCTTTCAATTTTTCATCCAAATCTGATAGGCTGTCAATAAAGTCATGATAATAATAACCTCTGCATTAGCCTGGGTATCTGCGTCCCTTTCATTCCTTCTGGTTCCTCCTTCTGCCACTGCCTCTCCAGGTAGAGGGTTTATGCAAGCCAGGCAGAGCAGAGCAGCTGGGGAGCTGCCTCGGTCAGGTGCACAGGAATTTTTCCGCTGTTACTCAATTGTGCACAAAACAGTAGTTTTTTGCCTCTGTACTTTCATCCCTCTGGTGGCTCTGTCCCTCCTGAGGGGGCTGGTGATGATGGTATGGAAGTGGGGAGGAGGGCAGAGCTGATGTGTGGGTCAGAAGTCACAGAATCAAAGAGTGTGCCAAGTTGGAAGGCACCCGCAAGGATCACTGAGTCCAGCTCCGGCCCTGCACAGCACCATCCCCAGGAGTCACACCATGTGCCTGAGAGCATTGTCCAAACACTTCTTGAACTCTGCCAGGCTGGTGCTGTGACCACCTCCCTGGAGAGCCTGTTCCAGTGCCCAGCCACTCTCTGGATGAAGAACCTTTCCTATTAGGGAAACCAACCCAAACCTCCCCTGGCACAACCCTTGGGTCCTGTCACTGGTCACCACAGAGAAGAGATCTGTAGTGGAGTGGGCTGTCTGCCCCTCCTCTTTTCCTCACGAGGATGTTGTAGACTGCAATGAGGTCTTCCCTCAGTCTCATATGCTGGAGCAGCAGATCCCACACAGTTTCAGGGTTGGCTGGGAGTTGATCATTCTCATAGTCATTCTCCTCCAGCTCAGGGCGCTGAGACCCATTTTGCTCATGAGGTCCATGGTGTTGACAAGCATCAGATCAAGGAGGGCATCTTTCTGAGTCAGCTTCCTTAGCATCTGTTCCTTCATAAAGTTGTCATCCAGGTTTTTTAGGAGCCTTCGGGCCTGGGTTGTACTAGCTGTGTGATGCTCCCAGTTAATTTCTGGCAAGCTGAAGTCCCCCATAAGGACAAGGGCAGTTGATATGGAAATGTCCCTCAGTTCCTCAAAGAATGATTTGTCGGGGCCAGCATCCTGACTCAGAGGTCCGTAGCAGACTCCCACAGTGACAGCCACATTATTTGTTTGTCTCTTGTTTCTTACCCAGAGGTTCTCAACTGTGCCACTGACAGTTGTGAGCTCCATAAATTCCATCCCTTCCATTACATACAATGCCACCTCCACCCCCTCACCTCCTCTGCCCTGCCAATCCCTCCTGAAGAACCTGTAACCATCCAAAATGGTGCTCCAGCCACAGGACTCCTCCCACCAGGTTTCAGTTTTGCCACTGATGTCAGTACTCTGGGACTGGCCAAAGCCTCCAGCTCCTCTTGTTCGCTCCTCATGCTGGGTTATTAGTGTAGAAATACGTTTCAGGTGTGGTACAGTGTAGCCAACACTTTGTGAAGCAGATTGAGGCACCATTAGTGCTTGCTTCCTCAAGTTTTGTCTCACCATCCTATCACTGATCACTGGCAAGCCTGGTTTTATTCCTTTCCCCTGCCCATGCTAGTTTAAACTTCTGTCAACAAGCCCCACTAGCTCCTGTGCTAGAGCTCTTTTTCCCCTCAGAGTGTGTCCCGTCAGGTGTCAATAGACCAGGCGTTGAGTGGATTCTTCCATGGTCAACAAACCCAAAATTTTTCCACTGATGCCAACCTTGGAGCCATGCATTGACCTGATGGATCTGCCTATTCATATCAATTATACTCGTTGTTACTGCGAGAATCAAAGAAATCACTACCTGTGCTCCTGACCCTTCTACCAATCACCCCAGGGCCCTGAAGGCTCTTTTGATTGCTCACAGAGTTCTCTTTGTTATTTTGTCACAGCTTGAACAACCAATAATGGAGTAATCAGAGGGCCTTACTAGGCTCAAGATTTTTCTGGTTATGTTGCTTATCCAAGGGAGCAGACTTCTCTGGGAATTGGGTCCTGTCTGCATATCAGGCCCTGTATTCCCCTTAGAAGTGAGTCTCCTATTACAACTACCCTTCTTTTCCTGTTGAGGGAGGAGGTCTTGATGTGGGGTACAGGTGGTGTTGTTTTAGGAGGCCCCACTATCCCAGCAGGACCTTCACCCACGTCATCGGTTGTCTGGCCTTCTGGTTCCAGAGCCTCATACCTGTTGTAGAAGGCATCAGGAAGCCCCAACAACTTGCACAGGGAGGGGATTGTTTCTGCAGTGGGTTTTCATGCTGGTCCCCAAATGATTTGGTCTTGCCTCTTCCAATTTCTTCCTTCTGTCTTCAGCTGTAGCAGGCTGACATGTTATCCCAAATGGAAAATTTCTCCTACTTACATTCATTTTAGCCAGCAAAGTTTGATTTTTTTTTTTTTTTAATTTAAGTAAAACAAATGACAAAGCTTAAAGTGGCCTGGTTAATTGTGAGTAAAAGGCATTGCCAGTGGACGGATGGCTGACAGCCTGTGTGAAATAGGTTTAATGGTTCTGCTTCGGTTATAAAAGACAAATGTTCACCTCACGCCACTGCTCAAGCGCACAGCACAAATTAGCATTATCTTTGTAAATATCACCATTACTTTTCATTATTAAATTTACTTTTTTCTGTCTTTTCTGAAAGTGAGAAAGATGGGATGAAACCAAAACCTTTTTTGTAACTATGTCTTTTACTAGAAGGACAATTTACCCAAATGACACCTTATTGCATCTGGTCTAAGAATGCTTATGCCAAAAATCCGATGAGACTTATGTAACAGCCATGATGTTAAGTCTTCAAAAAACAGTCATAAAGGAACAGATTCTTAATTGAAAGCAGGCTGCTAATAACAGTGCTATTTCAAATAAATGTTTGCTATCAAACTAAGTGGTAAAATAATGATTTTTCTATGCATATAGATTATCAATTTGATAGGTTTACTCATTTAATTGTAGTTCTGTATATTCAGTAGTGATGAATTCATATTTCACCTTGCATCATTCTGTAAGAGATGTGGTCACTGTAGATTGGTTTGAAAGAGTTAAGATTGAAAAATGAAGAAGGAAAAGCAGTTTAGGTTGTGTTCAGCCTACACAGAGCAATATGAAATAAAACCTGATATGCTCCTCTATATTTTACCTTCACTCTTCTGCCTGGAACAATTTAACCAGATGCTCTACTGATTGCCTTTACCACTGTATAATGAATTTTACTCTGCTATACATTGTGGACATTCAAGACTTAGTAAATCTTCAGAGAAAAGTCCGGGTCAATGCCTGTGCAGTGCAGATTTAAGGTCCTTTACCTGGAGTTCTGATTAGCTTTCCTCAGATGCTCATTCACTTCTGTGAGGTTTGGACTTTAATGCCGTAACTGTAAAGCACAGCTTAGCTTGCTTGTGCAGAGCCAGCTGTCTCCCGAGGTTTCTCTTGCAACTGCTGGAAACCAATTTGCCTCCGTCACTCCAGCTCCTCAGCTCAAACTGGCAAACTGACTGGTTCACATCACAGGGTGGCTTTTTTTTCTTTTTTTCTTTTTTTCCCTTTTTTTTTTTTTTATATAGCTTGTTCGTGAGAATAAAATATTAAGTGCCCTAGGCCCACTTTGTGTGTGTGAGTGGGTAGGTTTTTTTTTTCTTTATGTGCTCCCATAATGTACAGGAAACAAAGAATTCTGACTTTGACCAGCAAAGACATGCAAATTCAGGGAACTTCAAACCCTTCCCCTACAATGCACCTCAGGAAGGAGCAAGCCAAAGTCATTTAGGAAAAATCACACATGGGAAGGGGCCTTGAATTTTTTAAGAGCTTTCTCCAGTTATGTTTTACCAGTCATGCTCACCTTATTCCCTAATCACTGATTAGCACACACCAATGTGCAAAAGCCGATCATGGAGACAGTGCACACAGTGAAAAACCTTTGGACTAAATTTGCCATCTTCGTATAAAAATATCCACAAATCCACCTGTGCTAAAATCATATATTTGAACATTTTTCCCACTTATTTTTGACTAGAGGAAGTACCAGCAATGAAAGGTTAAATTTTTGACATGTCTCTACCCACCTTGTTTCCTTGTGCAAGCTCTGGCTTGACGTTGGCTCATTTTGGCAACGTGTGGGGTCGGAATCTGAACTGGCATAGACAACCTGGGAAGGAAAAGATTAGTACAGATATAGCAAGAGAACGAATATGAAAATTCAAAATGACAAAAATGGGCATGAAGTTACACTGCTCCAACTTTGAAACATTTGACACAAATGTTAAAAGGAGATATTTCCATGGTATCTGCATTTAGGAGAGTTATCTCCATGAATATTTCCACCCTTATTTAGTATATTTTTCATAGCAGAATGACATTATTTCCCTTGGGCCCTCAGATTTTAATGCAGCATTGAAGGCAGAGGTAAAAGACTAAGAATCCCCTTAACAGAAGCAACTTTACATAGAGATGTCAAGGAGCAAATCATCACCAACACCATGTAGGTAAAACAGGACACATTTTTAATACTTTTTTAAAAACTTAGTAATGCAATGTATTTTAAAAAAAATTCTCTATTGAGTCTGTCAAAAATATAGTCTTAGAAAAATAAAATCTTAAACTGAGAAAAATCAGTTCATAGGAGCAGAGAACTAGAAAAAATGTCTTTGGTCACTAAGCCTTATCTCCTGTGATAATTATAACCAGTTATTGTCATGTCATTCCATTTCAGAAATTGATCAGGTTCCCTATTAAAAGAAATTAGGTATAGTTTATAACTGTGAACATAAGATTGTTTTGGAAACACAAGTCTTTCATGGTTAGAATCTGCTTCTAATATTCAGCTTCAATTTATTCAGCATATGTGTGTGTGTGTGTCTGTATAAATACATATATATTCATATTTATGACAAGGTTGTCCTTTAGGTGTAATACCTATTTTTTGTTGCCTGGTGTTTACCCCCTTGACATTTTTACAGGGAGCAATTAGCTCCCCTTTCAGCCTGTGTTCTACTAGACTGCACAGGTGATGTTTTTGTGTGGCGCTTTAGCCCAGTGGGTTCTTGTTTCCCTTCATGTCTTCTAGCCTTTCTGTGCCCCTGTCTCAGGAGACAGGTCCTGGACACAGGGAGACCCAGAGCTGCTTGCTGAACGTGGAAGAGGGCCCTTATAGTGCTGTTGACCCTGCTGTGCCTGTGTGGAAACTATCATCCATGTAGGGATAATGGCTATCATCTCCATCCCTTTGCCAATTTAGAGTCACAGCAGGACCAACAAGAACTTCTTAGTCTTTCCAATGCCATTTCTAGCTGAAAAGCAAATGTTTGTGCAATGTTGACCTGCAAGTACACAATTCTGCAGTTTGGGTGTGGTTAAGTTCTTCTAGCTCTTTCTTAATTTCTGATGTCTCACTGATTTTTGTGACCACCAATTTCAATTTTTTTTTTAGTGCAGTCCTACTCTTTGCACCACAGTTTCAAAATGAAGCTCACAAATAAAGGCTAGGTCCTAGTAACCTTGTAAGCCCGCATCCTGGCAGCAGGTAACCTCATTCCAGGGCTGAATCTTCCTTTTCAACACAATCAGTTGACATCTCCCTTTAGTTAGTTTCTTATCCACGTTATACTTTTTGAACTAATTCCCATCTTCTTCAGCTTAACTAATAATTTCCCATGTGGCACCTTATTACCTACTTTTCACAAGTCCATAGAGATGAGACCTACTGCATTTCTTTAGTCAAGAAAATCTGTTATCTCAGAGAAGAAAGCTCTCCAGTTACTCAGCCACAATCAGCCTTTGGCAAACTCACCTTGCAGCCTGTCCCGTCTTTCATTTACCTCAGTGCCTTTCTCCTAGAGGATTGCACACTGTTGAGATTATATTAAAATAGGGCATGTAGTTACTGCAAGCACTTTCTCCCCTTTCCTAAAGTGGGTGTTGTGAGCACTACATTTGCCTTTCTTCCATTATAAGGCATGTGAGGGCGTAAGCTAATACTTTCTTTGACAGATGGTGTGGGCAAGGAGCACCCTGACAACTACCCCCTCTCAGCTGATGGACAGTAATGTCTTAGCAGGAACTAGTTTACCTATTGCAATTTTCTTAAAGTAGCCCTGGGAGGTCCTTCAAAACATAAGACCTGTGTAAATACCCACTGGACCGACAAGCTGAGAGCAAACCAGGGAATACCTTCTGGAAAGCCTGGAAAGAGAGCCTCATGTGAAGTTTGTGGGCTAGTAATAAAGCCAAGCCCTCAGAAGGGGTAAGTTTGACCTTATAGTGTCACGATGAATATATTTGAGGCAGTGTAGAAACACCACCTGCTCACACAAAGAAGTTCAAAGCCAGTCTGTCCTAAATCATGCCACTGTGTTCGGTTATTGCATATATATCCCCCAGCACAGCATGATCTTATGTATTATATATATTGCAATTAGACAAAATGGTGTGACTTAGGAATGAAGTGGCAGCCTTAATTGCTGTTTTCATTTGTTAGGAAAGTTGTAACTTGAACACCGAGGGTAACTTTAATTCTGGCAAGCCAGTTCAGTTGGAAAGGAGAGAAAGTAGAAGGGAACAAGGTGCCTCCTCATTAATACTCTCCTCATAATTGGAGACTTTCAGGCCTCCCTGTGGAAGGGATGCTGGTGGGAAAAGACCTCGATGGGGAGAGCCCAGGCTGTTGGCAGGACCCACATCCCCATGCTCCTCCTTGTACTGAGGAGAATACTGCAAGCAAAACCAAACCAAACAGAGGGCTTGGAAGACTCCTGTCCCAGAACCTTGACTGGGAAGGGCACCAAATTATGATGCGTATGGCTGAAACACAAAGTCTTTTGTGAAGTTGCTTCCATGCAGGAGAAAAAGAAAGAGTGTGAATTATAGGCAATGGCAGCAAGGAGTCAAAGGAAAAGGGTGCAAAAGAGAGGTTTTGTTAGGCTTAGGAAGAGTACAGACCATCTTCCCTGTGGATCAAGAATGGACCCAAACAAGCATGTGGCTCTTGTTACACTCAGTCTTGGTTCTGGAAGAACACAGCTATGGAATATTTTGTTCCTTAGGAATCTGTAGCTATGTAATGCCAAAGCCTTTGGGCTTCTCTTGGTCCTTGAACTAACTGAAGTTTGCTTGTCTAAAGACAGAGTTGAGGCCCTGGGACACAGCCCCCTCTTAATCTGGTGACCAGTACAGAAACTTCATTTCCCCCCAGAGCGCCTCACACTGAGCATGCTTCTAAAAGCTCTGCATAAAATGTAAACAAAGGAGAAAAATCAAGTCTGTAATGAGCAGTCTCTCTGAAGAAATGATGCCCATGAAGTGGTGAAACTCTTCATTCATTTGAGCTCATTTAACTCCATGACATGTATTTCTGTTTACCACGGCAGCTTTGGTAAACCTGTAGCAATGTCACAGCACATGCACATTAGACATTAGTTGCAATTGACTGAATGTTGCCATTTAACAAAGATGAGAATAAACTTCAGGTTAAAAAAAAAAATTTAATGGGATTAGAAAGAACTACAGATACTCTGTGATTTTTACAGTTGCACACTGTATCAAGAGTTTGGTAATTTATAAAACTTCTTGATAGAAATATATGAATATACCAGTCAAAGTAATAATTAATCCCCTTGAGAAAATGCTCATTTAAAAAAAAAAACTGTAACAAAAAAAGAAAATTCTAAGAAGCTAGAAGATCACAATGTACACTAGCTGCCAATTAAGCCTTCATGGGGCTGGGAAAGGAAAATGAAGGCAACAATATAGCTTTCTGACTGGGGATTTGATCTTCCAGATAACCTCCAAATTGCAATGTTTCATTTACTCAAAGCTCTGCTGAAATACATCCTACCTGATTATGCCATAATACCGTACATTTATCCTCACATGTAAGGAATTATTCCATTACTCATAAATGCAGTTAGTTATGAATGGTAGACAGTAGTGAGTCTGTAAGGAAATACAGAATTTAATTTTTTTCTTTTTTAACATTATGCTATATCCCAAGAACGCCATTTTTTTCTGAAAATACAGGACTATGTATTCTGCACTGGGGTATTTTCTGTGATACTTTGTCTATGTATCATTAAACATTTGTGGGACTGGAAAGGAGAGTGTAATATCTTAAGACAGTGGAGAACCTGTGTCGAGCAAGGCAAGACTATAATAAAAGACTAAACTGTCTAAGAAATATAATTAGTTCAATGAAGCATTTCAAAGCTAGGCACTATGAATGGCCAAACACCAGCAGCTCTGGCTGCAGAGAGCAGGGGTCTCCATGACACATCCCAGAAATGCCTGGGTCCCCAGTGGTGTGTGGGTCACCTTTGGCATCCATATCCATCACTGCAATAGGTACTGGTACAAAGTACAGGGAAACTTCCATGAAATGAGGGAGCTTGTGCTGAAAATTGTGTGTCAGAAGAACTGTAAAGTCCAGGTGGCTCATATTTTCTGTGTATTTGTAAAAAATTGGATCAAATAGTATTTTTTTAGAGAAAGTAAAATTTTTACAAATGCTTAGCAGACATAGGCTAATATAACTTAAAAGCTTTCCTACAACAGAATCCAATTTTGCAACCTTCATTCACATTGAATAATACCTCTTCACACATGTTCCCCTGATGTCTAATGGCTGTGACTCACGAGCCCCAGTGAATCACATTGGGGTAAGGAAGAAGGTTACCCACAGGTGCTCTGCCCCTCTCCCCTCCTGGAGGAAACCTCAGAAGCAGCAAAATGCCTGTGTTCACCCTTCCTCAGATGTTGCAGTTTATTGTCCAATTTGCTCATTTAAAGTGCTGTTGGTTGAAATTTACCTTAATCTGCTGGGATGCAACTTGGGATTTAGTGGAGATGGGTAAGGGGCTGGCGAGGCAGCAGAGCAGTGCTTCTGCCATCACTTAGTCCAGTACAAATCGAAGTCAAGACAGGCAGAGCGATATCTCACTGGCCTGGGCACAGTGAGAACCAGTGGTTCTTGGCTATTAAACACATCTGTATGAAAATGCACAAAAGCAAACACTGCAAATATCCTGCCAACACCATGGACACTTTCATATCACAGAGCAGAAACCCACAGGTTACGTCGACCGAGTGTAGAGCAAAGCTATTTTTTCACCCACTTGTGTTTAACTGTTCTGCCTATCTTTGGAATCACCTGGATATTGCTGAAGATAAAACCTTACTTAGCTGGTACAGATGATTTCAATGCCACAACAGCACCTTTCCCAGAGACTCTGAAGTCTGTGGAGGCCTATAAGATACAGTGGTCCATGCCCTGTCCTACTCCCTCATGCACATGTGAGGCACAGGGATGCCTCAGTCAGCTCCCAAGTATGCTGACTAGATATTTGTCGAAGCTGGATGGAAGAGTCTAATTACAAGGTTTTAGGAACTGAGGTTTTACTTGGGTATGGGATGACTTTGCCATTTTTTTGGTAGCCACATAGGAATTGACAACATTTTGTTCCTCTTACTTATTTATCTTTTATATGGAATTATTCTCCCCCTTCAAAAGTAGAGCACAATTTATGACAATGAGAGCCGAGTATGTTACACAGTAATAAAGGTAAGCACTAACAGAATAAAGCTGTCTAAGGGGTGCTATAAATGTATCTCATTAATTTGTATGCAAAATATATTTTGGACTCTGCTCAGAGCTTTGCAGGTGAAGGCTGTGTGGGAGCCAGAAATTATGCATCCTGGGTCCCTGAAGCAGCCTTGGCCTGATCCTGGACTCAGTCTGAGACTAAGCATCAGTATAACCATTGGAGAGGCCTGTGGCTCCCCTTTACACCACAGATGGCAGCTGGTGCACAAGAAGTGTTGCTGGTTGGAAGGAGAAGAAGAGAGAGCTACAAGTTCCAGCTGTATTATAACTCAGTAGGATAAATAGGCTCCCTCTTAACAGGTGATCCCCCTGGTTTCTTGCTCACTTGCCCATGGCTCAACGCCATTGAGCCGTTCCAGACACCCCTGTAAGGTGCAGCACACTTGGGTTCAACACCAAAGAGAAGGAGACTTTTTGTTAGTTACTACCAGGATTAAGGTCACTGATGCAATACTACAGTTAATATCTGACACTAGTTAGGTGTATACCAGTATTTAAAATACTCTTTTCCATTAAGCCCCCTTAGGCTGACCGAAATAGTCATGACTCCCATTTCCCCTCTGTGGATCTTCGGATTGACTCGGACTCCGAAGTGTTAATGGCTGCTTCAGAATATCTCAGTTATGTCTCCTAGAGGTACACCCAGAACATCAATGCTTGTACTGTGTTTGAAATTGCACGTGTGGGCACTGTGCAGAGGTGAAGCCAGCAGAGGTAGGATCCTTCTGCTACTCTTGTCTTTCCACCCTCCCCCACCAAAAAAAAGGAAAGCTGTCTTTTTCCCAAGCTGAAAAAAAAAAAAAAGGTGAAAAGTTAATCCTTGTTTATCTTGTGGAACTGCTAATTTTGCTCTGAATAGAAACTACACTCCCCCCCACACACACACGTGCACAGTTTGGTCTCAGTCCCACAGAGGAGCTACAGCTAAGCAGCTACACAGAGTCACTTGAAAGCCAGCTGAAAGTACCCATTGAATTTGTTGAGGATTCCCCAGAGGACACCTTAGCTGTTCTGCTCTTACAGCTCAAGGAGAATTGGTCGTTCCACAGCTACGGTGTCATTCTCCCTTCTCCCCAGACGAGAATGCCTAAGGGTGACTTATGGTTGCTGCTTCCTAACTGGAGCAATAGCATTTTTTTCACCTTCAGCTCATGCATCAGCTGACTCACAGACTCAGGCATGATACTGTGGCCCAGGTTGTCTGACATGTGCACATGCACACAAACACACACAAAACCTGGCACATTGTAGGAACTTCTGTGTTCACACTGCACACAGAGGGGTGAGGGCACAGTGAATTTAAATGCGTACAACACACTGAAATACAGCACTTACCATGCTAGAGGAAGCTGTGTCACTCCTTTGCTGATGTCTCTAAATCAAATTAATAAGTCAGAGTCAAACATGTGTCTTGTGATGTGAAAAGCTTTTCACCCTGAGGAGATGCATGACTCGTGCCAGAAAATGCCATAGTCCAGTTTTCACTGTACCTAAGTTACTTTCATTTAGTTATTTTCTCCTTCAGTGCAGACAACTGAAAAAAAGAAAAAAGAAAATCAAGAAAAACATTAAAATGCACGTTGTGTTTTTTTGAAAATGTGTTAGTCTTATTCTAATTATATCCAGATTATGTCATGAATATTTGAGAATTAAATCCCTAGATCTTAAATATTAACCATAAAAAATGCCATCATCCAGATTTGCCATTGAGACACTAAGCTATGAAGCAAACTGACCCAAAAGAAAATATGGAGTTCCAGCAATTTTTCCTGCTGAGCGCAGGACTTTGCATTTCCTCTCCAGTGGAGGCGCATCTTAATCTAAAATCACACAGAAGCACAACACCTCCTGCCATTCTGCTGGAAGAGGTTCAGATATTTTCATTGTTCATACAGAATGAGTCAGACCCACATACTGTTTTTACTGACAAACTCAGAGATAAGCAAGTAGGTTGATATTAATTTGTGAATTAAAGTCACTTTAGGACTGTAGGGAGTAAATACAGCAGTTTTCATATTGTAAATGCGCTCAAATAGTTAGAATTATTTCTTTTCAAAAGAAAAGATACAGCTGAAGGGTTAAAAATAAGTGATTGATGAGCAGCAGCCTGATGAATCCAAGCAAAAGGAGAGGAAAAGTGCAGAAATGGCATTCTTCTGTAGGTGTTTCTTCTGGGGAATTATCTCTAGTCATCACCTAGTCATGAGACAAGTTTTTGTCATAATTACAAACCCAGGCCACTGTGGCTGGGCATAGTCCAGGGAGAAGGGCACTGGAAACAGTGGTTAAAATTTATGGGGGGAAAAAAAAAAAGTGTTGAAAGACAAAATGAAGGTTTGTTCATTAAAAATATTGGGGAAGAAGCTCCTTCAGGATCAGGAAAAACAGCTCTGGAAACGTAAATTATTTGCCAGTTCCTATGTTATCAAAATCAGAGTGCTTAAAATGTAGTTTTATTACAGGAAAATCCTACTAAATACACAGACGCTGACAAAATTCCCCAGTGCAGAATCCTTGATGCCTGGTTTCTGGCAGCAAACCTGCTCATAGCCCTGACTGGGAACCCTGGTTTTCCTCCTCTTTGTCAGATGGGGCAAAAGCCACCTCCATCACTGTCCTCACTCTCCCACAAAGGCAGCACCTTCCAGGTTTTGCAGGCAATTCTCTTCATCCATGTTCATGAAAGAGAAGTGCCAGCTTCTCTGGCTGCCCCTACCGTGGTGGGCCAGGTTACCAAGCCAGAGTCACCTCGCAGGGCACTCAGAGCCCAGCCCCTGCCTGTGGCCTCCCCCCACAGCTCCAAATGACCTCAGGCACCCCTGGTGCAGCAGGGAGGCAGGAGGGCACTGCTGCTGGTGACCTGCTGGCTGCTGAGGGAAGGTGCTGTGCTGTTTTGCCTCCCATCACTCCTCACAGGCACCACAGGGCTGGAGCAAGGCGAGAGGGCAGCCCTGCTGCTGCTGCTGCCCGCTCGCTCCACCGCTGCTCATCACTGTCCTTCGCTGACTCCATGTAACCAGCCCCTCACCTTCTCCTCTGGCGGTACCTCCCAGGCTTCATTTCCACAATGTACACCCCTGTACTTCCTGCCTTCACTTTCTGCCACCTCCCCTTATCCACCGAGGACCCAGGACCCTGCTCAGCAGAGAGCTACGTTTGTAGCTCTCCTGCTCTAGTGCTTACCCACCTCAGCTTAGGGCAGGAGCTGCTGCTCCAGGCGCCACCTCAGCCACCCGTTCCACTGGCTGATTTATTTCCCACTTACCTCTGGTGTCACCCTGCCAAGCTCACTTTGTTCCTAGAAACATCTGGAGGATATAGGAAGCCATCCATGGGAACATTAGCAGCCTGGCAGCTTAGTGTAAAAGGAATGATGGCCCCATTCCTTAAATCTTTGAACAATGAAGGGGATAGAGAAGAAAAAAAACAACCAAAAACAATGCCAGTGATACAGCTGTGTCCCGTTCCCAGTAGCAACTTTCCAAGTGGAAAATTTGTTCTGTATGTTGTGACAGAACAAGAGGTAATCACTTTACACTGAAAGAATTAGGTTTAGATGAGATATTAGGAAGAAATTCTTTACCATGAGGCACAGAAGCAGGCTAACCAGAGAAGCTGTGGATACTCCATCCCTGGAAGTGTTCAAGGCCAGGTTAGGTGAAGCTTTGAGCAACTGAGTCTAGTGGAAATTGTCCCTGCCTATGGCAGTGGGGTTGGAACTACATGATTTTTAAAGTTCTTTCCAACCCAAGCCAGGGTTATGGTTAGCTGTCAGGGTACACTTTTATGGCTGATTCAGGATGCTTGACATTTCCAAGAAGCCTATCCTGCTGCTCCAACCTCAGTGCAGCATAGGAAGTAGAATGGGAGTTTAGTTGGGATGAAATAGGGACTGGCAGAAAGTATATCAAGCAAGACACTGCTGCACTGAAACAAGTAAATAATATGTATAGATTGATAGACTGGTGAATTGACTGGGTTAAATGTATCCAAGGTCATGCACCCTGGATACAAAGGAGTCCTGGATTTTCACCCTGTCAGGATTCCGTGATGATGGACTAGCTTCCTTTGTGCCCTTGCTCACACATTTCGAGTGCTGAGTCAGTGAAATGAATGTCACAAAGTGGTCTTTTTTCTGTACCGTGTTATGATAGGATGTGTCACAGCAAAGGTCATCAAGCCTGGAGATCATCCATGAAGTCTGTTTCTACAGCCTCCCCCAATAAAAATGTTTCCAGGGTAGATCAGTCCAAGAGATGCTGTGACAATACTGGAGATCAATTTCTCAGAACAGTGAGAAATTCCCCATCATTAGCAGTGAGACAGAAAGCCCTTCAACACGGGTCTCCCCTTCTGCCTCCTGTGTTTGGGACTACCTGGACCTTCGTCACAGTGACAAGGCACTGACCAGCCTCACCGACTCCAAGACAAAACATGAAGCTCTTACTGCCTGCTGGGATGGTATTACAAGAGTGAAATGCACAAAATGCAGGTGGGTCTGGCAGATCATTAGTGTCATTTATTCACGAGGGTAGGGGATTAAATGTAGTGCTTGGAGCAGACCATGCCACCTTAGTCGTACTAGATATTGGCTGGCTGGGATAGTGGTTTTCATGTGTCTGTGAAGAACTGATCAAAGGGTTTCCTGGTTTTGCAGTTCACCCTGTAATACTAACATCCCAATGATGCTGAAGGTTGTGAACACTACTTGTGTGACACTGGTTACATGAAGCTCTGTGTGTGCCACCTAACTCTGCTAACCAGAATGTAGAGTTCTGCAGTATTAAAGACCCTCTGGTCTTTGATCCTGACTGCACAGCTACTCCATTGTTCCATGTGAGCTGCAACACTTGCCTCTGGTTGGTATTTATTCTTCCTGGCTCTATCCTTGTCAAGGTGGAAGAACAAAAGAGCCCCAGCTTGGTTTGCTATTTTCCTTCCTTCTGGTTATTTCTTTGCCAAGGCAGAAGTAAAGGTTTGGAGTGATGAAGATGGGTCTCTTTCACCTTCTTTTTTCTTCTTGCTTCTCGAGCATCTTGCATAAAAGTGGCACTAGCACCATATTCCTACACATATTCCTCTGAACAGCTGGGAAGGAATGCAGCTGCTGGTCTGGTAGCTCTCCCACCCACCAGCATTAGCCAAAAGCTGGGGTTTTGCCCTCCCTTTCACAGAAGGGCTTGCATAGCATTAAGAGACATTCCTTCCTAAATGTTTCTCTTTTTTTTTTTTTTTTTTGAGTTTCTTTACCTCACTGAGCACAGTAGAACCATTAATTCCTAGCGTTCAAAATAGTCATTAAAATTTTGCAGGCAATTTTAAAGCTGACAAAATTAACATTTATAAAATCTTGAATTTAAGAAACTCACTCAGATGTGAGATACAAATTCAGCACCTAAAATGAGAAATCTCAGATTATCCCTTGCCTTAGATTATCTTGAGAGGCATATGGCTTGAAAGGTAATGAAACAAATGGGGAACTGATCTGAAAATGTGTTTTCAAACCTGAGCTTGTTAGTTAAAAGGTCTTCATGGATCCTTTTTCATGGGTTTCTTTAAAGTTTGGCATACCCAAAATAAGGATGAGATACATTTGGATTTGGTTTTGACTGGTTCTTACTGCTTAGGTAATTTTGTGAAAAAAATAATGTATCATATAGATATATTTACCCTCCAGCTACAAGGCCAGGAAACAGGCATTTGAATTCTCTTTCTTAAGCATGTCAGTGTTAACAATATTATGTAAAAAGGATAAGGACTACCAGATATTGTGACTGTGATTGCTGAGGTATTTTAGGGGAGAATCCTATTTTCAGTTGTAATTTCTAATCTATATCACTCCAAATAAATACTGGTCTGAAATCATATTGAATCAATTTTGGAAAGTTTCTGATGACATTGTAAACCTATAGGTGCTACTGAGGCTAGAATTTATGTAGATTTGTGTATTTTCACATATTTGTGTGTATTTTTTGATCATGCCTTGTATTTTTTGAAGCTCTGCTATTTCTTGGTTTTGAGCTGCGTTAGGATTTTCACAGAGGAAGGTGTCTCTGTGTTAGGAATGTGCTTTTTCCTGTTATTATAGGAACTGGGGTTAATGGCTGTGGATGAAGGGAGGGAAGCTGAAACTGTTTTTGAGTCAGGGCCTGGCCAAGCAAGGAAACTGGAGAAGTGAGTCAGATGGGAGGAGACAGGGGCTGGCTGGGCTCGGAAACTGTGTTAGGAACCATTGGAGAGGGAAGGTGAGATCACAGGGCATGTTAGGGCTGTGTGGTACATGTCCATCATCAGAGCTGGGAAGGGTTTGGGGTGATGGTGACTTGGGCCCAAGCACTTCAGAGCTGCTACACAGCAGAGTTACCTTCTTCTATCCTACACCTTGGTATGGTCTTCCACCATACCACCACACCACCACAATATTTCCTGTTTTCTTCATCAAGCCCTTGCCACTGCAGAGAGTGGATGCTATTCATCTGCTTCATTCTCGTTATTCACTGTAACGGCCCTACATCCTATTTACTGCTCACTATTCAAACCCTATTCCAAAGATAGAATAATTAATTTCCTCATGGGCTGTCCCTCATGGGCACTCATCATCACAGTACTTCATAAATAGTAATTCATTCATTTTCACAACACTCATGCAAGAGGTAGGTTGGTGTTATTCCCATTTTTCAAAAGGGGAACTGAGGCAACAAGAGTATAAAAAAGGCCAGCATTCAGGCTAATTCTGGAGGGCCAAGCTAAGTCACCACAGCCTGGGTTGTCAGGGAGCTCAGCACTGAGCAGCCCCATGTCAGTGCACAGCTCAGAGTCTCAGGTGGCACTTGGGGAGGGAGACTGCTGGAGTGCCAAGTCAAATGCTCTCCAGACATAGTAACCATAAATGAACAGCCTTGTCTTGGTGTTTCCACAGCACTGCAGGTGAGGAAAAGGCAAGGACAGACCCTTCTGTGTAGGACAACATTCAAATATGTAGTCTAGGAAGGCCTCCCTTTTCTTCTTGCATACTTGCTCCTAATTGTACAGCCCTGCAATACATCATATGTTCATCTTTCACTGCTGCTTTTCCTAGCTGATTGACAGATAAGTCCATCCTCGTCCTACTGCAGAGAAAGAAAAAAGGGGAGGAAAAGTTAGGGCTGCATTAATGTTTTTAATTGTTCTTACATTTTGAAAGTTTTATTGTGTGATATTTATCCTTTAAAGGTTTCTCATGTGCTATCCTATAGCTTTCTGTAAAAAGACAATTTGAAAATCCCACAGATGTCCCATTATGGTGGCTTAGCTGCAGGACTGAAATCTTTAGACTTACAGGGCTTACCTCAGCTACTCAGGGTAGCAGAAGGTGGCTGATGCTATCCTGCCTGCACACCAGCACTTAAGAGGATGAGCCATTCACTTTGTGGGTGATTTCTTGGGTGCATAACGGATAACCCCAGATGACTGGGGTCCATCCCAGCTCCTGGACACAAGCAGCCAGTGTCCCATTCTTCTTCTGTTCACTTTCCAGCCCCCCAGCCTTGGTCCCAGTACCTCCTCTCTTCACCATCAGGCTTTTCTCACTGGATTCCTCACATATAGCTCACTTTTTATACACCTCTGATCCACTCACAATTTCTCATCCTCTTCTTCCTCACCCTGCTTTCAATCCTTCTGCCATCCCATGGTGGCAGTAAACTCACCAATCTTCTCCCCTGGACCCCTTTCTTGAGCTCCCTTTCCTTCTGCACACGTGTTTCTTGCCAAGCCAGGATGACAGTCTTCCACACTCTCAAATCATTGACATCTAATCCCAGGTTTCTGCCTCCACTTCCCTGCAGTCCTGCATTCCATGCTTATGAATGGAACCACATAATTTAGGAGCAGCAACAAGAAGGCAGGTTTTGCTCGGAGCCTGCAGCCTGGGAGTTGGAGTGTGCTTGGTACAGGCGGAGACCTTGGAGGACATTGCTGCCAAATTCCTGTGAATGTCTACTGAACTTGAGCAAAGGCTAAGCATTTAGCCAACAAAGTCAGTCTGTTTTCACATTCTTGACACCAGGTCCTCTTCTATGCCAAATGTAATGTCCATGCTACAAGGGATGGATATATTTGAGTTAATCGATTGAATAGTTGCAAGAACTCTTTTTTTTTTTTTAATGTGGGCAAAATAATATAATTTCCATAATCTTGTTCTTGGAAATTTCTGAGCTGTTTTTCGCTAAAATTTTAGAACAACAAATAAATCAAAGTGAGGCATTCATCCAGCAAGGGGAATTTTAGTTGAACACTGAAAAGTCTGGCACAGTTATTTGCAACTGAAAAAAGGGTTTTATAATGGGAAGTGTCAAGCATTAAGTATAGGTGGCACTCCCAACTCCACCTATAATATAGATTGGATTAGATGCCTGGTTCCATTCCTAGGGCATTCTGGATTAAACCAACAGCGGACTAGGAAGAAGTTCTTATTTTCCTCAGGCTAATAATTTGCATGGCATTTTTTTGTCCTTAAAAGAAAGAAGGAAAAAAAAGTGTCATGTCATTTATCTAAAAGATTTATTTATTTACTGGTATTGGCAAGGAATGCATAATTTGTTGACAATATGGAATGAATGATTACGGCAACCAATTTTATGAGAGTCTTATAAAATAGAGGCTTAAAAATAAAATGTTAACAATTATAGTTTAAAAAATGAGTCAGCTACAGAGAAAATAAGACAAAGGCAAAAAAGAAAAAAGAAAAACCTTTCAGAGCAAAATGTTTTATTTCCATTTATTTCCAATGCTTTGCAGATGTGTGTGGGGCAAGTAGGAGGCTAATATATCTCACTTTAGCAGTACTAATTGTTTGCATTATCACAATAATCAAATGCAACCATATTAATCTCTGTGGTTATTAACTTGATTTTTACACATTAAGATTTAGATTTAATCCCCTGGGACCATCTATTAATGCTTTTAAAGTTGAAGGGTTTCAACAGTTTTAAGTTTTTTTCCCCTCTTTTAGCTGCAGGCAGTAAAATTTGAACGTGTGTGGAGTTTTGTATTTTGCATTCCTGTGGGATTTTCAGAGACACTGCTGTCAAGGACCATGAATCATGTTAATACATAGCAACCTCTACAGCTATTAAAATGTCTGCAATAATGTGATTATTTAAAACGGAAAAACTAATATCATATGTATTACTTAAAGATCAATCCTTTTTATTTTTTTTTTTTAAGTCAATGGAAAGGGCTGATTCTGGGAGGGGGGGAGGGAAATGTTAGTGGGAGTCACTAAAATGTGAAATGTTTAATCCACTGAGAAAAGAAACTTCAGTTCCTTTTACAAAGCACATCCTTACTGAGCTTATAGGCAATGAAGTGTAAAAATGACCAAAAAAAATCAAGATCAATAAGCATGAAAAGCCATTTTATTTTTTGTTTAGCCAAACCGTGGTTACACCGACCTGGAGCAGCATCTGGTTTCATGCTCTCATGATCACTGAGTGATGACACCCAAGCAGAAAACTGGGCATGGAGGTGTTTTTATGAGATGTCAACATGGAATGTAGTGCTAAGATTTAATAATGACACCAACTGGTTAAAAATTCAGTGTTCAGGGTGTATGTATCAGATACATCATTTACAACTTACATAAACAAGAAAATATAGAGTATATACAGAGTAACCCCATGAAATTAAGACAGTGTCTTGAAGTGTATTACAGCTCTAGTCTTTAAATATTAACTCCATAGACAGAAACTGCAAGATGCTGGTTTCAACGAGAAAGAAAATAGTTCCTCAGATGATGTAATTTTATTGGAGTTAATTGTGCATATCCATATTGTCTTTCCTCAGTAAGTCCTGTCTTGGTTATCTATTTCATTGGCCAGACACCCCTTGATTTCACATCTCCAAAGAGGGTGAAAAATCATGGAAGCTTCTACAGCCCATCTGTCTTTTCTGTATCTGCCTTCTTGGACGTGCCATGGCCTTCTCCTCCAGTAAATGCTCCAGTATCTCATGTCATTCAAGAGTTCAGAGGTTTGCACTGGAATGAAGCACCACAGAGGGAAAAAATGGTCCATGTCCTGAACAGCAACTGAAAGATACCATGGGTAAGATGTAAACATATTAATAGGCGAGAATTTAGCTAGCAACAAGCATTTGAGTGGCATAGGGTGTTAAGCAGATCTGAAATGTGGAACTCTGCTCTTTCAGTATACAAATGGCCAAACACCATGTGATATTCTACTGGGTGCTCAGAGGGACACTGTCGTGAAGTAATGGGCTTGAGTGCCCTTGTTCAAGGTCAGTTTGGTTCCTCAGACAAGCATTTCTAGCCAGCTAGTTATTGGCACCACACAAAATAATTTTAGATCATGGAAGATATGAGCCCCATTAGCATTGTTTTAAATTGCACTTTCTGTTTTGTAAAATCAAAAAGGAAATTTCATGGGGAAAAGAAGTCTCGCATTCATGCAACATTAATGTTTAGGGAATAATGTGGTGTTTTGCCATGTTAAAAGAATTATTACAAACCCTTCATTGAGAAGCTCTAGAGATCTCATACGTTGGAAAAGAGACTTGATAATTGGATGTGCAGGAGGGGGAGGAAGATGTATGAGGAGGGTGTCACTTTTGGTGACAGCAATGAGCTTTTTTTGCTCTTGTGAAAAAAGACCCCAATCTGGCCAAATTAGAAGCCTTTGAAAAATCTGAGAAGCAGGTAGCTGCAGGTTAGCGTGGAGCAAGTAACTGGAGCTCAGGGTAGAGTGATTCACTCGTGGCCTCTCTGCTTCCCTGAGCTGAAGGGACAATACCAGGAGCTCATGCACATGCAGACAAGAATATTTGGAGGAGGTAAATTAAATTTGTACATGCCACTTCCAGGGAGTGCAGCCTTTTACTTTCATGGTTCTTTTTTTTATTACCTGGGCACCCTGGAAATCTTGAATGCTGTCAGTAAATACAGGCCAGCTCACGTCTTCCAGATGTCCATATAGAGGTGATCTCCTTTCCCAGAGCCACGAAAGCCGTGGCAATGTTCACCCCCCTCCTGGCTTCGGCAGCCCCCTGCCCCCAGGAACAATGGGGCTGAGCTGCCAAGGCGCCAGGGTGAGAGGTCACGGCATCCCACCGAGCTGCCAGATTTGGGGGCAGATCCCACGGCCTCTACTGCACCGAGCCAAAAGCAGGTCTTCTCTTGCCCCCTGCAATCCTAGCGGGGAATCTCGGCAAGAGGAGCCTCAGAGGGATTTCTTCTTCAAAAACTCACCTTTCACAGCCTTTTTTTTTTTCTTCTTTCTTTTTTCTTTTTTTTCTTTTCCACATAGAAAGGGACAGGACCGTATGGAAAATTAACTGCACTGGTTTACGGGTCACGTGTGTGAGAGCCTGTGAGCATTTGTGCACAGGGTCATTGTTGGTTTTTACAGCAGTTGCTTTTATCCCTGGAACCAAAGCTGCCACGTAGCTTGAGATACCTGCTTATTTTGTAAAGCTAGATATCTGGGCAGAAGAACTGAGGGAGTCTCTCGGCTCCACTGAAATATCTTGGACTTGGAGAGCTGAACCAAGTGACAGACGGAAAAAAAAAAAGAAACAGAAAACATAAACACGCAAATGTGACATCTGCGATTCCACTTTACAGAGCTTTTTACATGTGTGAAAATAGCTTATTGTCTTGCGAAAGTGAGAACTTTGGGGTTGAAACTGATGACAGAAATTAAGGGGACTTAAAAGGAAAAGCCCAGCTATAGAAATGAATTTAAAAGAAGAAAAAAACCAACAACCCCCCCAAAGGCTATGCCAACATTTTCCTGAATGATAACAGAGATGTGTGCTAAAGAATAGGTGTTGACAGAAAAGAAACACAACCCTTTTATTAAAGAGGTGGGCAGGCAAACATATGAACTGCTGAAATTTCAGCATTTTAGTGTCCTGTGGGTAGAACACTGGAACACAGGAAAAACAAGTAGAAAAGATCTTAGGAAATCCTCACCTCCTAAAATTTTCAATCATTTTAGATGCCATGTCACTTGAGAAAAGAAGCAATTTTATATATATATATATGAATTACAAAGAAAAAAGATGACAGGGAGGGGGGGAGGAGGCAAAGACACATTAATGCTTTGACTTCCATTTCAGATATCCCCTGCACTGTGTCATAATAAATCTTGCATCTTGCTGCTCAGCTGAGGGCTCTGCTGCAACATTCCTTGGTCGCTTTTTTTCAGAGCGCCGTTTGTATTGGATTTGGGGAGCTGTCTAAGCAGCTGTTACACTGTGATATTTCCTCACTATCTCCTAGCAAAGTAGGATCCAAACCCACACTTTTGGGGAGGAGACACTGGGGAAGCACTGCTTTAGGGAGCTGTGACTCCCTGAGGCTGACAGCCTCCTGACAGACCCTGGTATCGGCAGAGTGAACGTGTGTAGTCCCCTCGCAAGCTTTGTGATGTGTTTTTGATTTCCTGCCTCAGAAATGCATTTTGGCTAGAAAACAAGCTAGCCATACAATTCCTTTTCTTGCCATACACATATCAGGAAATTCTTACCCCTCTACCTTGTTCACATTAGGTAATTGAGCTGCAAACATTCAGGAAGAGATTTTTGCTCTTTGGCTATTCAGTTGTGTGAACATGAGTAAAAATCATGAAGAATGTGAACTCTGTGTGATTCTCTCCTATTTGAGGTTTTGTAAAGGGTGCTAATTTCCACAAACTATGCTTTATTTGTCTTTCTCTCAGCTACTTCTTTCAATGCCTTTATTCTCCAGAGGTCATGTCATTGTCTTCTGAAATCTTCAAAGATCTTGCTTACATGTGAAAAGTGCCATTTTATGAAATGCAGAATTTCATAAATTAAAGCTAATCAAGACACCTTCTGCTTCCAGCGCGGTCAATTGGTTGTGATTGTTTCTGTGTATTTTTCTTTTTTCACTTTAATATATGTAAATGGAATGGGAAGAGACAACATCAAATTAAGAAAAACTATTGCTCAGTGCTCATCCAGCAGGCCTGAGATTTGAGATATCTTCATAGATGAGCCACAATTTCATTGTTTTTACTGTGTAACATCCTTCTAATTTGCTGAAGACTTCTCTCTGTGTTAAAATTTTCTTCTGATTATGCCCTTTTTTGTAGGAAAAAAATTGACTGACCAGAGGCAAAAGATTTTAAGATAGTTGGCAGAATATTTCCCAGTAATACAAGTTCTTCAGATTAAGTTGTTGATTCTGAAGTATGATACAGGCTTTAACTACAGTGTCCAAGTAGACAAGTGACTTTGCAGAGCGACAGGCATCCCCCTGCCTTGCCAGTTCTTGATGCATTTGGAGCTTCCATCAAAAGCAAATAAAAATTTGCATTTAAGTTGACTGAGAGATCTATTTCTGTTGCAAGAGGCGAAGAGAAAGAGATCACTTTTCAAAGAAGATGTGAGAGTTTCCACGTGGTATTGTGGTATAAATTAATCAGAGGTAGTTTCCCCCACTTATTTTGAGGCTTGATTATGACAAAAGGCTGTTCATCTGCGTGTTGTCTGATAAATGCTACAGAACATCCTCCAGATGCTTTCTGGAAGAGTGTATTTCTTAGAACCTAATTCTCATCTTTGCTGTATTGTTTACTCTCTGACTTCTATAGGAGGCAGCAGAATTAGCTGACAATGAAACCTTGGAAACACACTCTGATGCAGGTTCTTTGAGACAAAAAGATACTTTGAAACATACAGTTGGTCCTAGCAATGTGCTTTAGGGTGAAGAAAGCCACTAAAATGCATTGCAACAATGACCATGATTAATTTCAGTCTTAAAGAGAAATGGATAATGGATAAAACATGTCACTGACCAACTTCCAAATTCAAAAACTCTGCTTCTAGATTCCACTCTGCTTTAAAAAAGAAAAAAAAAAAAAGAAGACATTTAAGCAAGTGATCCCTCTTTTTAACGTCCCAAGCCCCTGGAATATTGTCTTTATAGATACACTTCGGAGTTCAGCTAAAAGATCATATTGCTTTAAAATGGGCATAGTAAAACCAAGCATGCCTGGAGGAGAATTTGTAAGCACAATTATGTTTGCCATAGAGTTGCTAGGTCAGTGGGTGGTATACGATGCACCCATCTTTCTAGGAGCAGTAGGATTTCCTGCTGTTTTTTTCAGTAGTGACCTAGAAGGAGGTTAATGATTCCAAAGAATGACTTTTCCCTTAGGGAAAATTTAATCTTCTGACCTTTTTCTCTATCTGTCCATTCCTTTTAAGTCACAGACCCCCTTCATTTAGCTTACATCAAGCTGGTTTATTTTCTTCAAAAACATGGTTGAAGTGATTGCTTTTGCTTTCATTTAACCCTTGAACTGGATGCATTTTCAAACCAAATCATTGCCCAGAATACAGAATTGCTTGTAAGCATTTATTTTAGATTTCTATATTTGTCTTAAATGTGATTGTCAACCTTCAGGATCACTTTGACAACTGACTAACTTCGAAAATGCATGCCTTTAATGTACTCTTGCAATCATCTCCGAGAGCTGCTTTAGAAAAAGAACATGACAGGAATAAAGCAGCTATTGGATTTTTTTTTTCTTTTTTTTTCCTATCAAAACGCTGATGGAACCAGAGTAATACAGAAGAAAATTTCATTTAAAATTAGTTCACCAAGAAGGCCATCATGCCATTTGGGGGATTAAATTTGAGCATATAAAAACTATCAGCATTTTATAGTCAAACTGTTGGAGTGTTTTGCTTTGTCTGAACTGTGCAGACACTATTGAATCAAATCTGTTGTCAGAATATGGTAAAATAAAATTGTAATTACTTCATTATTCTCAAAGGTGTTGACTCTGGGGTGCAAGGAGTTCTGGAGGGTAACTGGAAACAGAAACCACCTTGTGCTTGAAGCTGTCAACTTCCTTTTACTCTGCAGCAGACGCTGTTTTTGTCTTTATTGCATTACACGCGGTTATTGCCAACATAATAATTCATGAATATTCCTTCATTTTCAGAATTATAATTAATGCTGGATTTTGACATTATGACAAAGTAGGGCGGCTCGGCAGCAGAAACATGCAGCCCTAAGAACAAAGGAATTGCCATATTGAAGCAGACCAGTGGTCCATCTAGCCTGGTATCTCTCTGCCTCTCACACTGGCCAATGCCTGAGGCTACTGAGGAAGGCATAACCCCCTCCTAATGCACCTAATTGCAATACTATACCACAGAGGGAAATTTCTTTTCGACCCCAGCTGGTGATCAGCTTATGCCCTGAAGTATGAGGATTGATAGCCCTTATAATTTTTATTCTAGCTAGTGTGGCTGCAGATGCTATACTTAATCAAATAAATGTCTAATACTTTGATAAAGCTAAGTAAGGGCTAAATACTCTGATCTCTCGGGAAAAATCCCAAGGAAGAAAAAAGTGCTGAGAAATTCCACAAGGAGAATCACATCGAGTTCCCACTGCTTTCTCTACTCTCCAGGGAGTACGGTTTGCATGCTTGTGGAGAGGCTGGCAGGGCTGGAAAGGATGTCAAGCAGCAGTCCTAGGCTTCACAGGGGAGTTGGGCTCCAAGTTTGGCCACTCTTTCCTCCTGCCTCATTCTGTCCCTTACCCCGGACCAAGAGGGCTGCTCAGACTGAGCCGTGGGAGTTAGGCAGACCTATAGCAGCAGCTATTTGGATTTCTGCCTGAAAAAGCAATGGTTTTAGAGGGCAACCATGGGATGCTGCATGGCATGGCTATTTCTCAGGTCTTCCTCTGCAACCTGAGATGCCCTTTCCCCACACCTGCATATCACTGTTGTGTGCTCTTTGTGTGGAGGAGCAGCTGAAGAGTCTCAGGAAACTGGGGGACATGACAAAGTCTTAGTCCTCCTCTTTTCATTTCCTTTTGTTTTTATTTTCTAATTTTTAGTCCCTCATTGCCCAAAATCTCCTTTCCTCAATCCTATGCAGAAGCAATTAGTCCCACAATTTAACTACATATTCTGATGAAATAAAAGCCTCTCCATATATTCAATTAAATGTGCATCCCACTTATTTTTTTGCAAAAGGCAAGAAACCAGACAGGAACACCTAAGCTCTTCTGTATCAACTGGAATTTTATGTGGTCTTAAAACTCTTGAAAAGTCTTCTACCTCTTTCTGTTTCTAAATTAAGTGTTCTCTTTTGCTAAATCTGCCTTCTTGGTCCTTTCCCCTGTTTCATTAGTCATGTTTACTGCATTTCTCTGTATGTTTCCATGGTTTTCCATGTCCTGCTTATAACCCATAGACTAAAATCCAACAGAATGACCAGAAGTGCAGTTTTTACTCTTGAAACTGCATAGTAATATTTTCTGTTTAATCATCGTTTGTTCATAGTGTTCAAGTGAATATCTTATCTGCTTGTGTATGTTTTCTAAGCTCCTGCAATATCCTGGATAGTATCTTCAGTAATTGATGCTTAGATTGTCCTGGGCTAATTAATAGCCATCAGTTCTTGAAAATATTTTCCAGCATAAACTCCTTGGCATTGGTCTGTTTAATTTTGCATGCCATCATGTGACCGTTTTATCTTAGTTCACTGGCTTGCTCTGGAATTTCTTCTAGTTTTGTCTAAATTCAGTTAACTTAATAAACGGCCAAATACCCCCATGAATTTTCCTGTTAGAGCATTGGGCACTGGGTTTAAATACCAGAAAGCAGGCTGTGACTGTTGCAGTGAAAACAAGTTTTACATTCTTTGTTTCAGAAAGCCTTTTTTTCAAGCTTTCTAATGAATAAGTTGAACAAAACCATCTTTATTGCCACTATTGATCCCAGGGGCAATTCAGAGTTAACCTCTTTCTCTGCTTCAACTGACCACTGATTCTTCTGCAGTACCTAGAGAAAGGGATGCTGTCTAGTCATCTAAACGCAGCTCTGGAACTTGGGTGCTCATGAACTGAAGTCTGGTTTTGACACAGCTTGCTTTTACAATTGTAGGTAAGTTACTTCACCTCTAATATAACCAGCTCATTAGGAAGTCGTAGGAAGCTGACAGTGTTTATAAAACACTTTCAGAGGACAAAATTCTAGTTCTAATTGTGATAGTTCTGACACTTTGGGGTTTATTTTCCCTCTTTTATTCAGTACTTACAATATAGATGGATTTTAATTCTGGATCTGCTTTGTTTTTCTTTTCAGAAACCTTACCATAAGATGTTTGAAACACTAAATTAATTGTATCTTCTGGTTCTAGTTTATTGACTACTAATTAACTCTTTCCTGTATTTCTAGGAGGGTTGATCAAATCCAGGCAAAAACATTGCAGATTTTACTTCTTATCTGTGTGCCTAAGCATATTATTTTTACTGATTCTCTGAATAGTTTCCTCATACTAAAGCAAGACTTACTAGCTTATAATTCCCAGGATCATCATTAGCACCGTTTTAAGAGATAGGTACACCCTCGGCCACTCTCCTGTCCTCTGGTACGGTAGCTGTTTTTAATGATAAATTACATATTTTTGTTAGCAGCTCACTTGCATTGGTCTCCAGTTCCTTTAAAGATCTTGGATGAATACCATCTGGTCCTACTGATTGATTGCAGTTTAATTCCTCAGGTTGATCCATCACCTTTTCTGATATTCCTATTTCTGATAGCATTCTACTTTCAACACTTAAAAAGAATAAAGCCTGTGTAGCATCACATTCTCTTTGTTAAAGAACAGTGGAAAGAAGCTGTTTGGCTTTTTTTTTTTTTTTTAAATATGTTTTTGTTTGTCTAATGCAACTAGGCAGAAGAAAAAATAAATTGACAGCAAACAACATTTTTGTTTAGAAACATCTTATTACAAAAACCAAACAAACAAACAAACAAACCTCTAAAGATGTGTCAGAGGTTTTTAGGGAGATGATTGTGTCAGAAGCCCAGAATTTCAAGTTGATTTATGCTTTCTATTAATAGCGAATCATACTTGTCAGTAGACTGCTGTGGAAAAAACTGCCAAGGGAAGTTTTGGGGGATTTCAGTGTTATTTGCCATGGCTGAGCGGAAGAAAAAAGATGTACTTATATTACCTATAGTCCTAGAATCTAGAACAGAAAATGAAATCAGGAGAGCTTCTGCAGTGGAATAGCTCAGTGACAAGCAAGCAAATAGAGAAAAACGAAACCATTACCATACTTACATGAAAACAGAACAAGGAAGAAAAGTATCATGATTAGTGTCAACTGGTAAAATATTTCTCAACTCTGCATATTTCTCTTATGCACCTCCCCACTATTCCCGCACTCTTCCACAAATCTCTCCTCTGCCTGCTTTTATTATTCACAGTGATCTCTGTCTAATTTACACTGTAAGCTCCTCCTCAGGTAGGGACCTTGTCTTTTCATACGTCCATAATGTTAAATACATGCCAGTCAAACTGTTGAAATTGTAATAACTGGGGGTTGTATTCTTTCCTTTCTTTCTTTTGTTAACAAATGGTAAGTTAAAATCAAAGGTAATAATTAGTTTAAAACAGCCCTCAGAGGCAGTCCCAGAAAAAGTGACCTTTTGAGCTACAACTAAACTAACCAATTTTATTGTGTCTTGAGGTCAAAGCTCTTATTTCACATGACTTGAGGGTCTTTATGTGCATGCTACCCTGCAGTAAACGACACAGAAAGTTATGGTCAAGTAGGCTTTGCACTCCAGACATCTATTGAGGAATAGCAATAAGATTCAATTCAATCTGAGGCAAAAGTAATCCAGAACCAGGCTCAGGAATGCAATGGAAAATTCCTAAAAGATCGGAGATGAGATTAAAATACAACAACAAAACAAGCCAAAACCCAGAAGACTGGCTAATGCGAGGCGAGTGCATTGGACTGATTTTGAGTGGGCTGGACCCTACAATTATAACTTTGTCACCACAGTTTGAAATCTATTAAGGGGATTTATGTTTTGCAGCTGACATTTAAAATTAAGGATTTATTGGACTGGGAATGAATATTTCTTCTGCAATTAGTATTTTGGAGGTCATATTTCATAAACTGCTGTTTTTCTGTTTAATCTACTGTAGCAAGATTTTGTATTGTTAGAAAATCTGAAAAATATAAATGCAGAAACCATTTTATTCATTGTAAAGAGACTCCTGTCATGAAATTGCCGTTGAGTTGCATCACGTAACATTTTCACTAGGTACCTAATATTTCCCATTTGTATATGCTATTATAATGAACCAAGTGAAAGTGAGTGATATCTGATACTATATACACACTATACAACTCATGCACCAATAACATATGGAGAGTCTTAATTTAAGATATGTTTTTTTACTTCTCTTATATGTGAGCCTTTATAATTTGCTTTTCGGAAATTTACGCACGCAGTTCTGTGTATTGCTAGGAGCCTATGAAAAGCTGCTCATTTTTCCATTCTTGTGCATTTACAGACATGAATTAAACTTCACTGGAGCTGATTTTTGAATTCTTGAACTGAAATTAATTACTGGAAAAAGGAAGGGCATTTTTCAAATTATGACAGTAATTAATTTAAGACGGTTGTTTTCCTTTACCACTATTCTAACCCAGTCTTCTCAAAAACAAAGAAATAAAAAAGATCTTATAATCATATTGACACAATTCCTATTTAGCTGTCTTCTGTGTTGGAACATTCACACGCAGCAGCAGGAAAGAAAATCAGGATATATAAATTAGAAGCTGGAGTGCGATTTCTTAAAGGATGGGCTCTATCGTTAAGGAACAGAACTGCGGAAATCAGATTCCATTAATGCCTGGAAAACTCAGGTTGTTATTTGTGCGGGTCAGACTGTGAAATGTAGCAGACATTACATGTCCTGTTTAACTGTAACTTCATTTTGCCCGGTTCCAACTTAAACTGTTGCACACTTCTTCCACAGAGGGAGTGAAAAGGATAACCGAAGTAGCATAAAAATATTTTAAGAAATCATTATACACCTTTTGCTCTGGCTTGATTTTCCTGCGTGACACAGCAATGGAAATAAAGGGAACTTAAAGTTGAGACTGGTCTGAGACAGCTTAACAAAGCCTTGGTTTTGTTGCATCTGAGTATTTCCTGAGACAAGGTAACTTCAGGGAAAGAGTGCTTCTCACTTTGGCGAGAGTCAGTGCTGAGCACTGAAGTAGGAAATAAAAAGGATGCAAGCACTGAGTTTTTTTGTGCCTCTCTGCAATGAGGAGGGGTGCAAGGGGGAGAGAAGAGAGGGGGAAAGACAATATAAATGTGTTTCTATTGGCCAAAGCAGGGGGGAAAGCCAGCATTTGAGAAAAAAAAGTGTAGTAGGAGTGAGCACAGAAGAGTTAGAGATTTAGGCAGAACAGAGATTGGTCTGCAGAAAAGTAGGGAGAAGACGGACGGTGACCACGGAGTGCTAAAAAGTTTTGAAATGCAGTCTCCTTTTCTAGTCTGCTCAAGAAGTCTGTTTTCATTCATGCAGAAGCATAGGTGTAGATTTTATCAGGACTTTGGGCTGGAGCACCCGCAGCTGTGGATTACAGATGCTTCCTGTCATGTATAAACACAATCATTATGTGAAAGCATGGCACCCACACGGCTACCTAAACAGCCATTCCTCTGGACTGAAGCGCTTTGTTCTCTTTGGAGTTATTTTTACGACTACGAGCAGGACTCTACCCAAAAAGTTACTAGTAGCAGCCGTGTTTTTTTATGTCAATTAAATGGATTTTGTTACTTGTAAAATACATGTCCAAACACAACTTCATTCTTCAATCACAAAGTATGTTTTCTTAACACACGGTGATATATAGTGACACTTGTTTGACTGACAGCACGAATGTAAACCCTAGTAAATACCACCTGTAACTTTGAAACTGGTGAAGCTCAGTTAATAAAAATAAGAACATCAGAAAAGGAAAAAAAAAATAATCAGGGGCTTTTGCACTACACCGCTACTTTTAAATATCAGATTTTAGCGTGGATATGAGTTAACTCAGTGAAAGGACTTGGCTGGGTTAATGATGCTGTGTGTTAATGTCTCCATGTGCATGTCTCCCTTTCTGTGTGAGCTGAGATTGCCTTGATTTCCAAGCGGAGAGCAATGCTTTCTCCTCATCGCGCTTTAGATACTGACACAGTTAATCATCCCACTTAATTTATATTAAACCTCTATACAGCAAAATGTAGGTCCCAGCAGTTTTTAAGGTCCTCTGTTCATAGCTTGTGATGTACTGTATGTCATGTATATTCTCTACAATCAATTAGTAAATAAATAAATACCCTTGCTCCACAGAGTGAATCAGAGAGATGGTTCTTGTTGGGAGGAGGGGAGTCTTAGTAAACAAAACTGTATCTGGAAAACAGTGCAATCAATTTTAGAAACAATTCTCCTGGTAATATATTATTTAGTTACCGAGAGTAGCATGCTTCCTTACCTCTCACAAAGAGCTTTAAAAAAAAAGTTATTTTGGGGGTTGCCAACCCATGGTAATTTAAGCGGCTTAACATTTTAAAAGAAAAGGTGAGTGAGTTGTAAAAATATTCATTTTTAAATTATATTGTAAAATCCTTCAGCACCAGACTCAAAGAGACTTCTCCCTCTTGAAAACAAAACAAAACTGCCTTTAAAGTTAATCCGTAATGAGTGAGACTTGGCAGGTTAGTTGCTTTACAAACAAAACCGCATCCAGCATCTCTAGGACAACACTGGGGGG